>CAMZMU010000049.1:65163320-65335479 GCA_947311845.1 Poa pratensis | reverse complement strand
CGCCGTGAACGTCTCCAACGTATCCATAATTTCTGCTGTTCCATGCTTATATTATACCATTTGCTACATGTTTTATATACACTTCATATCACTTTTATGCATTTTCTGGGACTAACCTATTAACAAGATGCCACAGTGCCAGTTCCCTGTTTTCTGCTGTTTTTGGTTTCAGAAAGTTACTTCTGGAAATATTCTCGGAATTGCACGAAACAAAAGGCCAAGTCCCTATTTTTCCACACGTACACGGAGTCCGAAGGAGAGACGAAGGAGAGCCACGAGGTGGCCAAACCAGGGGGCGGGGCCCACCGCCGCGCGCCTGTGGTTTGGGCCCCTCGGGGGTCCGCCGACATCGCCCCTTCGCCTATTTATTCCCCGAGACGTGAAAACCCTAAAACACCGAGCCTTTCATCCAGAACATATTCGCTGCCGCCGCCGTCGTCAACCCTAACTCGGGGGGTTCTGAAGCTCTTCCCGGCACCCTGCCGGAGAGGGGAATCATCACCGGAGGGCTCTACATCGCCATGCCCGCCTCCGGAGTGATGCGTGAGTAGTTCATCCTTGGACTATGGGTCCATAGCAGTAGCTAGATGGTTGTCTTCTCCACTTGTGCCATCATGTTTAGATCTTGTGAGCTGCCTATCATGATCAAGATCATCTTATTGTAATGCTACATGTTGTGTTTGCTGGGATCTGACTTATATTGATACCTATGTGGAGCTGAATATTATATTATCATGTCTATGTCATTTGTGATCTTGCATGCTCTCCGTTACTTGTTGAAGCCTTGGCCAAGTGAATACTTGTAACTCCAAGAGGGGGTATTTATGCATGATAGTTGGGTTCAACCTCTATTTAACCTGGGATAGTGACAGCAAGTTCTAAGGTTGTAGATGTGTTGTTGCCACTAGGGGTAAAACAGCAATGCTTTATTCAAGGATGAATGTATTGTTTACATTACGCACATTACTTAATGCAATTGTCTGTTGCTTGCAACTTAATACTGGAAGGGGTACGGATGTTAACCGGAAAGTGGACTATTTAGGCATAGATGCATGCTGGATAGCGGTCTATGTACTTTGTCGTAATGCCCAAATGAATCTCATAGTAGACACCACAACTCACACATGCATGTTATATGCACTTATCAATTGTCAATTGCCCAGCTGTAATTTGTTTACCCAGCATGTTAGTTATCTTATTGGAGAGACACCACTAGTGAACTGTGGACCCCGGTCCATTCTTTTACATCTGAAATACAATCTACTGCAATCATTGTTCTCTACTGTTTTATGCAAACAAACATCATTTCCATTCGATACGTTTAACCCTTTGTTTTCAGCAAGCCGGTGAGATTGACAACCTCACTGTTAAGTTGGGGCAAAGTAATTTGATTGTGTTGTGCAGGTTCCACGTTGGCACCGGAATCCCTGGTGTTGCGCCGCACTACACTCCTTCACCAACACCTTCGAAGCAACCTCGTTTTCCTACTGGTTCGATTAAACCTTGGTTTCATACTGAGGGAAAACTTGCTGCTGCACTCATCATACCTTCCTCTTGGGGTTCCCAACTGACGTGTGACGTACAAGCATTGTTTCTGGCACTGTTGCCGGGGAGATATTCCCTCGTCAACTTAGAGCCACCAACACGTTTTCTGGCGCCGTTGCCGGGGAAAACCGAATTGCTTCTGCAAGGGGAGTCTCTCACACCCAATCTCTTTACTTTGTTATTTGTCTTGCTTAGTTTATTTTTATTTAGTCTTGTTTGCTCTCTTTATCAAAAACACAAAAAAATTAGTTACTTGTTTAATTCGGTTTGATTTTGTTTTTCAAAATGAATGCTCCTGAAGTTGAAGTTCGTTCTTTTAGGCAACTAGGAGGTGAAAATTTGAAAGATGCTTGGTATAGAATTAGTGATGCTCATCATAGATGTACTAAGAAACACTCTACCACTATCCTCCTTAGGAACTTTTATGTTGGTATCTCTAGTTGGTATAGGTATGTTCTAGACACTCTTACAGGTGGAAATTTCTTGGGTACTCCTGCTTTAGAAGCCTGTAATATTATTGAAAGTTTGGTAGGAACACCACCCACTAAAGATATTAAATTGAGATCACCTTGGAGGATGTTATAAATAAGTTAGACTCTATGGAGAATTTTTTTCCAAATTTTCTTGATTGTATTGGTAAGACTAATGAATCAATAGCCACCATCAATGAAAGAATCACTGTTCTTGAGGATAATAATATCCATGACACCCAAAATCATAGAATTGATGAGTTAGAGGAAGCTATTGAAACCTTAAGTTCAACCTTTACTTCTCTTAAGTCTAAAAAGGAGAAAGTTTATGTGGGTAGAGAGCAAAAGTTTATGTATGTTCCTAAAGTGCCAAAACCAAAGACTCATTATGAGCTTAAAATTGATAAAACTTTTAGTACGGTTAAAGGTAATGAAACACCTCCAGGAACATCTAAGATACCCATTGTTACAAGCTGTGTGTTGGAAGAAGCTTTTGATGATTTGAATGATTTGCCACTTGACAACACTTGATTTTCACTTTCTGCGCCTAGCTGAAAGGCGTTAAAGAAAAGCGCTTATGGGAGACAACCCATCGTTTTTATTTGCTGTTATTTTTGTTTTCTTTGAGTCAAGGAGTTTTGTTACTTCTGTAGCAACTCCTTTGTATCTTTATTTTATCGCAATGTTGTGCCAAGTAAAGTTCTATATTGAAAGTTGATGCAAGATTTGGATTTCTGCGCAGTGACAGATTTTTAGCTGTCACGGATTTGAGCTTATCTCCCTGTAGAAAATTCAAAAAATTCTGAAAAAATCACGCATATTCCTGAGATATGTACGCAACTTTCATTATTTTAGGCCAGATCCATCTGAGCAACTTAAGTGCCTCGAAAAAATTCGTCATTCCAGACTGTTCTGTTTTTGACAGATTCTGCCTTTTGTTTTGCATTCGCTCTTTTACTGTGTTTGTGTGGATTTCTTTGCTCCACAAAGCATTGGTGGCTGTAGCTAATGTCCAGAAGCTTTGGGATTGATTGTATCATTACAGAATATGAGAATTTTTGATTATGCACTAACCCTCTAATGAGAACTGTCTTGAGTTTGGTGTGAAGGAAGTTTTCAAGGATCAAGCGAGAAGGGTGATATTATGTGATCAAGAAGAGTGAAAAGCCTAAGCTTGGGGATGCCCCCGTGGTTCATCCCAACCATATTCAGAGAGACTCAAGCGTCTAAGCTTGGGGATGCCCAAGGCATCCCCTTCTTCATCAACAAACTTATCAGGTCATCTCTAGTGAAACTATATTTTAATTCTTTCACATCTTATGCGCTTTACTTGGAGCGTCTGTGTGTTTTTATTTTTGTTTTTGTTTGAATAAATTCGGATCCTAGCAATCCTTGTGTGGGAGAGAGACACGCTCCGCTTTTTCATGTGAATACTCATGTTCTTCACTTATATTTGTTGAGTATTCTTAACTAGCTACTGCAGTGCTTTTAGCTCCTGTTTTTCATGCATCTCTTCGAGCTGTTAGCACTTGTTTATAAATACTCTCTTGCTGCATTATATTATCATTTGGAGAGTTTATGTTTAAATAAATTGATTGGTGTTTGTTTGGAAGAAAGAAAATGCTACATGTAGTAGTTGGTATTGGAAAAGACATATGCATTCTTGTAGATCATTGTCTTGTTTCGATTTGATGCTTTGCAATTGTTTTGAGCTCTCAAGTAGATCATGTTTAAGCTCTTGCATCATGTAGTTAAAGCCTAGTAGTGGAGAACTACCGTAGAGCTTGTTGAGACTTGGGATGCATATTTGTTCTCTCTAAGGTCTAGATATTTTCTGGTAAAATGTTTGAGCAACAAGGAAGACAGTGTAGAGTCTTATAATACTTGCAATATGTTTTTATGTGATTCTTGCTGTACCGGTTTATACTTGTGTTTGCTTCAAACAACCTTGCTAGCCTAAACTCTGTACTGAGAGGGAATGCTTCTCGTGCATCCAAAACTTGAGCCAAAACCCATGCCATTTGTGTCCACCATACCTACCTACTATGTGGTATTTCCTGCCATTCCAAGTAAATATTTCATGTGCTACCTTTAAACTATTCAAAACTTTATTACTCCTTATTTGTGTCAATGTTTTATAGCTCATGAGGAAGTATGTGGTGTTTTATCTTTCAATCTTGTCATTTACTTCTGACAGACTTTCACCAATGGACTAGTGGCATATACATCCGCTTATCCAATAATTTGCAAAAAGAGCTGGCAACGGGGTGCCCAGCCCCAATTAATTACAACTTTCATTAATAATTCTCTTCACATGTTTTGCCCTGATTTATCAGTAAGCAACTTAATTTGCAAATAGACACTCCTCCATGGTATGTGAATGTTGGAAGGCACCCGAGGATTCGGTTAGCCATGGCTTGTGTAAGCAAAAGGTTGGGAGGAGTGTCATCTATAAAGAAACTAAAATACATGTGTAAACAAAAGAGAAGAGGGATGATCTACCTTGCTGGTAGAGATAACGTCCTTCATGGGAGCCGCTCTTGAAAGTCTGGTTGACAAGGGGGTTAGAGTGCCCACTACCATTCGTTGACAACAACAAACACCTCTCAAATACTTATTTTGTGCTCTCTATATGCTTTCGAAAACTTAAAAAGCTCTAGCACATGATTTAATCCCTGCTTCCCTCTGCGAAGGGCCTATCTTTTACTTTATGTTGAGTCAGTTTACCTACTCCTTTCTATCTTAGAAGCAAACACTTGTGTCAACTTTGTGTGCATTGATTCTTACATATTTACTTATTGCACTTGTTATATTGCTTTATGTTGACAACTATCCATGAGATATACATGTTACAAGTTGAAAGCAATGCTGAAACTTAATCATCCTTTGTGTTGCTTCAATGCCTTTTACTTTGAATCTATTGCTTTATGAGTTACCTCTTATGCAAAACTTTTTGATGCTTGTCTTGAAAGTACTATTCATGAAAAGTTTTTGCTTATATGATTCATTGTTTACTCTTTATCTATTTGTTAGCAAACTATAGATCATTGCTTTGAGTCACTTCATTCATGACATGAGCCTTGCAATATATTGATCAAGATTGTGTGAAAGCATGTCTCCTCAGAAATTATTTGTTGTTATCGTTTTACCTACTCGAGGACGAGTAGAACTAAGCTTGGGGATGCTTGATACGTCTCCAACGTATCCATAATTTCTGCTGTTCCATGCTTATATTATACCATTTGCTACATGTTTTATATACACTTCATATCACTTTTATGCATTTTCTGGGACTAACCTATTAACAAGATGCCACAGTGCCAGTTCCCTGTTTTCTGCTGTTTTTGGTTTCAGAAAGTTACTTCTGGAAATATTCTCGGAATTGCACGAAACAAAAGGCCAAGTCCCTATTTTTCCACACGTACACGGAGTCCGAAGGAGAGACGAAGAGAGCCACGAGGTGGCCAAACCACCTGGCGCGCGGCCCACCGCGCCGCCTGTGGTTTGGGCCCCTCGGGGGTCCGCCGACATCGCCCCTTCGCCTATTTATTCCCCGAGACGTGAAAACCCTAAAACACCGAGCCTTTCATCCAGAACATATTCGCTGCCGCCGCCGTCGTCAACCCTAACTCGGGGGGTTCTGAAGCTCTTCCCGGCACCCTGCCGGAGAGGGGAATCATCACCGGAGGGCTCTACATCGCCATGCCCGCCTCCGGAGTGATGCGTGAGTAGTTCATCCTTGGACTATGGGTCCATAGCAGTAGCTAGATGGTTGTCTTCTCCACTTGTGCCATCATGTTTAGATCTTGTGAGCTGCCTATCATGATCAAGATCATCTTATTGTAATGCTACATGTTGTGTTTGCTGGGATCTGACTTATATTGATACCTATGTGGAGCTGAATATTATATTATCATGTCTATGTCATTTGTGATCTTGCATGCTCTCCGTTACTTGTTGAAGCCTTGGCCAAGTGAATACTTGTAACTCCAAGAGGGGGTATTTATGCATGATAGTTGGGTTCAACCTCTATTTAACCTGGGATAGTGACAGCAAGTTCTAAGGTTGTAGATGTGTTGTTGCCACTAGGGGTAAAACAGCAATGCTTTATTCAAGGATGAATGTATTGTTTACATTACGCACATTACTTAATGCAATTGTCTGTTGCTTGCAACTTAATACTGGAAGGGGTACGGATGTTAACCGGAAAGTGGACTATTTAGGCATAGATGCATGCTGGATAGCGGTCTATGTACTTTGTCGTAATGCCCAAATGAATCTCATAGTAGACACCACACTCACACATGCATGTTATATGCACTTATCAATTGTCAATTGCCCAGCTGTAATTTGTTTACCCAGCATGTTAGTTATCTTATTGGAGAGACACCACTAGTGAACTGTGGACCCCGGTCCATTCTTTTACATCTGAAATACAATCTACTGCAATCATTGTTCTCTACTGTTTTATGCAAACAAACATCATCTTCCATTCGATACGTTTAACCCTTTGTTTTCAGCAAGCCGGTGAGATTGACAACCTCACTGTTAAGTTGGGGCAAAGTAATTTGATTGTGTTGTGCAGGTTCCACGTTGGCACCGGAATCCCTGGTGTTGCGCCGCACTACACTCCTTCACCAACACCTTCGAAGCAAACCTCGTTTTCCTACTGGTTCGATTAAACCTTGGTTTCATACTGAGGGAAAACTTGCTGCTGCACTCATCATACCTTCCTCTTGGGGTTCCCAACTGACGTGTGACGTACAAGCATTGTTTCTGCACTGTTGCCGGGGAATATTCCCTCGTCAACTTAGAGCCACCACGCCGCCGCGTACCTGCTTGGCGCGCCCATGGAGGCCGCGCGCACCGCGACGGCAGTGTTACACCTGCTGGGGTTCGCCACGGCCTACGGCGCGTGCGTGTGGGTGACGTTCGTGCCGAGCCACGTCCTGGCCGCTGCGCTGCCCCGGCAGCAGCTCGGCGTGGTGCCGGTGTACTTCCGCGCCATGTCTACTGCATCGGCCTGGCACTCGTGGCGCACGTACGTACGCCAGCGCAGGCGCCGAACGTCCCGGTCCTCTCGCCGGCCCCGACCGTCGTTGCAGACCCGCCCTGTTCTACTGTTCGAGCGGCGGCGGCAAACTGTATTTAGGGAAAAAAGTAAAAAGAAAACATATGATTATGACATGTGGGCCCAACTGTCAGTGAGCGTAGCTTCGATTTCCGGTCGCATTGTTGCTTTCTCGGTGCGCCAAACATGTCTAGGGTTCAGATTAGCCGGGATCTACAAGTTCAGAGTGCCGATTTTCGGGATTCAAAGTTCATGGTTCGATTTAGCTAATCCCTATAAATTCAAGGTTTGATTTGGACTTTTTCCTTTGTGATTTGTGCGTCAGGTCCTTGTCAGTACTGGCAGGCACAGTAAAATGACTCAAGGCACAGTAAGTTTTTGCAGTCCTTCTGTACCGCAGGCCCCGGTGTGACGCTCGTTTTCCCGTTCGTTGGTTAAAGTAGACGGCGTGTAACGTCGATTTTTTGTCCCGCGCACGCCCTGTTTTAATGGCCCTTGGAGAGCCTGGCGATAGGGCAGGCCACGGCGAGACGCACGCCACCGAGCCGAACGCTGCAACCTCTTGCCAACCGCAGACCGGTGCTTGCTGCTCGGCTGCTCGTGGACCGAGGTCCCGTTCCTGAGGAGAACCTGCTCGACCATGCCGCGCAACGACACGTTGGGCACGAACTGGGCGCTGTTCGTACGTCTGGCCAGTGCGCACGGTCACCGGGTCGATCATGAGCTCCAGAGTGATCGGGCACAGCATCGCCTCCTAGCTAGTCCACGCGGCTGCTGGCATCGGCTCGGGCGCCGCCGCGTCAAGCATCTTGGTGTCAACCCGGTCAAACAAAAAGACGCGACATCACACTAGGAAGGTCATTAGGGCGCTGATGAGCATGAGGTCGTTGTCGTTCTCACGGCCGTCCTCCAAGAGATGCATCAGCTCGACCTCCATAAAAGCCTTCTCGGCGCAGTTTCACCAGGTCCTGATGCCGACGCGGCCGTGCACAATCCTAGCGACCTCGGCGTGCGCCGTGCCGCTGCTCCTGAATTTGGCGAGCTTGGAGCGCACCTCCATGCCGCACGGCCGTCGTCCGCGTCAGGCCGCCCTGCCGCGCGCCACACCTGCTCTGATTGTCTTACACAGCCAAGGTCATTGGCCTCGCTCCGACCACGTCCGCCGGCAGCAGTGCAGCCAAACGGGAATTCAGAGGCGACCAGCTCGGCGTTCGTCAGCACGCACAGCCTCGCCCCTCTAGCTCTCTTGGTGTAGCCACGTGCATCTCGGACAGGCCAAGCATCGCGGCGCCGGGGAGCAGCTCGGCGGCCGACCACTCGCGGAGCTCGTTGAGGAAGGCGTGGAGGATGCCTTTGATACGCAGGGCCTCAGGATGACTCCAACGGGGCGACGCATCGAGTCCGCGCGCATCCGTTCGTGTCCGCGAGGGCCAAAAACACGGCCCAACGGGGCGACGCAAACGGACCACGGTCCGTTTTTTGGTCCGCCGCGACGCATCCCTGGCCCAAATTTGGGCCACCGATGCGTCGGCCCCGGACGCGAAACGTAGCTCTTTTGTGTCCTCCCTAGTCCGCCCTGGCCCGCAAATCAGACCATCCCCACCCCAATCTCCTCCTCCTCCGCCCCTCTCGCCGCCACCCGCCGTCGCACCCTCGATTTGGCACCGCAGGCCATTCCGGGGACGCCGTCACCGGAGCAGGTGCTTCCCCGCCGTCACCGGAGCAGGTGCTTCCCCACCGTCACCGGTGATTCTTGCGGCCAGGAGCGTCCACAGCGCCCCGCGATAGACACGCCGCCCACAAGGTGTTCGGCCGTTCGCCCCGGCTACTCAGGTACGTCCCTCGGCCATGGATAGCTCGGATGAGTGGTTCTACAAGAACCACATCATGCAGCGCTCATCCTCGGACGATTCCTCCGACGATGATGACAGTGGCGGCCTGGTTGCCGCCCTCATCGTCAACGAGTACATAGAGAGGATGCGATCGGTGTTCCTTGGCTCCTTGCCGGGCCGTTCTCCTGCTCTTGACCGGAACCGGCGAGCTGGCCAAATCCAGCTGTATGGGGACTACTTTCGTCCCCACAAGCCCACATACCCTCCCAAGGTTTTCCGGCGCCGTTTCCGGATGAGGAGGTCCTTGTTCAACCGCATCCGGGTGGGCGTGATGCATTTTGATGACTACTTCATGTGCAAGCCCGATGCATGTGGTATGAGGGGCTTCTCGTCGTACCAGAAGTGCACCGCCGCCATTCGCATGCTTGTGTATGGGATTGCCGGCGATCTTGTGGACGAGTATGTGCGCATGAGCGAGTCCACGTGCCTGGAAGCCATGTACAAGTTCTGCGCGGCCGTGGTGCAGGTGTTCGGGCCGGAGTACCTGCGGGAGCCCAATGCTGCCGACATGACTCGCCTCCTGGCAATCAACGAATCAAGAGGCTTCCCTGGGATGCTCGGGAGCATAGACTGTATGCACTGGGAGTGGAGGAACTGCCCATTTGCTTGGCAGGGGCAGTACAAGGGCCATGTTGGGGCCTGCACGGTCATACTTGAGGCCGTGGCATCCCAGGACCTCTGGATTTGGCACTCGTTCTTTGGCATGGCCGGCTCGCACAATGACATCAATGTGCTACAGCGGTCTCCGGTGTTCAATAGGCTCTCCAATGGCCTGGCACCCCAGGTGACCTTTGAGATCAATGGTAACCAATATGACAAGCCCTATTACCTTGCTGATGGGATCTACCCCACATGGACAACATTTGTCAAGACAATCTCCAATCCCAATGATGAGAAGAAGAAGAGGTTTGCCAAGGAGCAAGAGAGCGCAAGAAAGGATGTAGAGCGTGCATTCGGTGCTCTACAGTCCCGATGGGCTATTGTGCGCCATCCTGCTCGGACATGGGACAAGGACCAGCTGTGGGAGGTGATGACAGCGTGCGTGATCATGCACAACATGATCGTGGAGGACGAACGCGACGAGGGCTTGAATGATCAGGCATGGCAGTTCCGGGGTGAGTTGGTTCAGCCCCAGGGACCGTCCACATTTTCTCAGTTCCTCGACTTCCACCGTGACATTCGTGAGAAGGAGTCCCATGTTCGGCTCCAAAATGATTTGGTGGAGCATGTCTGGCAGCACTACGGTAACCAGGGTGACCAGGTGATCAGGGGCAGTAGTTCCATTTGATGAACTACTTGTCTTATTTATTTGGTTTGTAATGCATGAAACAATTTATTATTTCTGAAACTATTTGTTTGTGTTTGTTTGAACTATTTGGATTGTAATAATAAGTACTTGATGAACTATTCGGATTGCTTTTATGAATTGTATTATTTGAGCTTTGATGAACTATTCAGAATAATCAAAAACCCTGGCCGTTTGTGGCCCACCTCCCCTATGTATCAATGAAAATGGCCCATATAGGGCCTGCTTACCTGGAAAAAAAACAGAGGGCGGACTCGATGCGTCGCCCCGTTGGGGGCAGTGGCCGGAAAGGGGCGGACGTGGGCCGGACATGGGTCCTTTTGGCGACGCAAACGGACCAAACGCGGACCAAACGCGCGTCCGTTTGCGTCGCCCCGTTGGAGTCATCCTCACCAGCCCCTCGTCAGAGCACAGAGAACGCGAACGCCCCAACGTCACGGTGAGGATGAGGAGCGACGCAACCAGCGGCGCTGGGGTGATGGCCTCGCAAGGGCACACCGACGGCAGTGCTGGGCTCGTGAAACTGGTACACTTACCTACCAGTCCATTCCATTCTTCGCCGCCTGTTCCGTTCTTCGCCGTAAGAGAAACGACAGTCATCATTAAATTGCAGAACACCTCTGAGACTGTGAGCCATCGGTCTGGAATTTACTGCTGTAGAAATATCGGGAGCATCTATGCTCGGGTGCCAAAGAGAGTTTTCGTATAACTTCTCATGTGTTCAAAACTTTTTTACTTTCACATTGATAATCCCTTGTATACTGTACCATTTACGGTACATGTCAAACACAATTTAATATGTATTAAAAATCAGCATCCGAACCAAGTAAACCAGTGATCCGACCGATGTACTATCGAACCGACTGGTCTGGTTTTTAAAACTACTAGTAATCAAGCACGTGCACATGCACGTCTCATGCAATGCCCTAATTAGATGGCAACATAGCAATATGCATTACAGGATAATATGAGCTGGCTGTTAAGTTTGGAACAAGCTTGGCAAAATAGTAAAAGGGTTATTTTTTAGACAATAGGGGATCAATACGACAACCGTCCCTGCTCCACTATTTCCATAAGTGAAAAGAATTGTTCGATTGTCTCAATTGATGCAACGACTAAACACATATACTTGCAGTTCGGATTCTTGAGCGAATTATCCATTGTGTGTTGTACTAGTAGACGTGCACGTGCAACGCACGATTTCTTAGCACGCATTGCTTCTTGGAAAAAGTGTGAACCAAAATAGAACAAAATAGAAGTTGTAGTGTCGTGAAAATTGGAATTCTTTTAAAAACATACCTGTATGTATGGACATACTTCGTTGATTTTAAAGAAAACTGGGATATGAGGTTTAAAAAGAGGTTGTGCAACTCATACATGTATGTGGTTTGTTAGTACTGTATATTTGTCCAAAGTTTTATGTATATCTTTGCATAAACAAAGCAGAAAATCATGTGACCATGTCATTTCACAAATAACAAAGTCCATAAGTTCTTTACTAATGAGTTGACATGGCTGATGGAGCACGTTTGACTTCTTTGGCATAGCATGCAATGGAGCATTATGCTGCTCACTTTTTGCATATTTGGATGTCACCTACCATACGATTAATAATTAGATAGATGTGATCGATAGTCCAAAACTCACTACAACAAACCATAGGCAGTCCAACCTGATCGAGAACCTACATAGCATTCATGTCTCTACCACACCCCAAATAGGATAATGCTCCGTACATGATAGCTCGTTGTAAGAGAACAATACTCGTGCCACATGGTCACGTATTTTTTAACAGTACAATCTGCACTTCATTTTGAGCATCTGTAGCTTTCGAAGTGTCTTGACAATCTTTGCTTTGCTTCTCATCATAGAAAGAGTTGCCTTCTTTGTCATGAACCCATCATTTGCGATGTTTGCCAAGATGCTATCCTTTCTCTTAAAAGTACATTCGACGATCCAAAAAATAACAAAGAAACGAGGAAAGGACTAATATTATTGAGATCAATCAACAAAATAAGTTTGTCATGAGAAGCAGCATGCACTAATCTTATTGAGATCAATCAACAAAAGAAGTTCCTAATTTCTGACACATTACACGAACAACCATTTCAGAGATTTAAAATAAAACATCTATATTGTTCTCTCAGAGTTTCCTTGGCCAAGATCAATTCACGGGTCTAAATTTCCAAGTGAAAAACGAAAAAATAAACATGACCAGATCTGGATAATATAACTTAGTTGCACTAATAAAAAAATGTCGATATTATCATTCTCCAAACAAATAAGTGGATATGAAATATTCTAATTGTTTACCTGCATAAATGCACTCATATATATCAGATAATCAAAGGTCTTAAAATGGCCATGCCATGGACATGTGTTCCAAAGGTGAAAACTGAACCTAGATGTCAATATCTGCTATCCTTGCATGTGTGCCTGCAATAAAAGAAAAGTAGCTTCTAGATATCAGTCTTGGTTTCAAGTTTTAACACGGAAGATATCAATTCAAACCATCAAGAAATGTGCACCCACCAGAATTTAAACAAGAAACACGAACAACATGACTAATAGTCTATACTTATCCCAATTTAGCTCAACTAATATTTTTCCAGTAGCTTGATTACTGACATGCTATTACCTTGAAGCTGAGCACTTGTTTTGATTTGACGATCAATTGAATTGGTTCCCCTGCATTGGCTAAACTAACTTGGGGCAAATAGCAAGCTTAGCAAGAAGAAAAACCTTGAACGGAAAATATATGAATCTACATTACCTCAACTTCACAGACAATTAAATATATAGCCTCTCAGCAACATATTAGAGTTATGTAGAATGAGTTTCATGTCTGAAACAAATTCATGCTTTTTTTCTTGCCCTGTGACTTTACCAGCCTTGTTGTTCAGAGCATGTTTCCTTTTCCTTCCAATCACATCCAGAGAAAAAGTATTGTGTTGCACAGAAGATAATTTCTGATAAATAATCATATTGGATTTTTTATACGCATGCAATGCTTGCACATGCCAAATTGCACACGTTATGGAGTCCCTGTAACCTACTATTACACAGAACACATCAGATGGAAAATTCCTATTTCCAGAAACTGTACTTCTCAGGAACATTCAGTCGAGCATGTGGCACGCAGCATCATTGCACGATGTTGGTGATGAGTACCTGTTGTCTTGGGCGTCAGCATGGGCGGTCCTGAACTCCTGATGGTGTGCGCTGCTATGGGGACGAAAGAGCTTGAAGCTGAGCACTTGTTTCGATCTGACGATCAATTGAATTGGTTCCTATTTATTCGTGTAGATAGCTCAGATCTGAAAACGCACAAATAACCTTTAACACAAATACATAATGACTGGGGATAATTCAATGTGGGACTCCAACAGAGAGAGAGAGAGAGAGAGAGAGAGAGAGAGAGAGAGAGAGAGAGAGAGAGAGAGAGAGAGAGAGAGAGAGAGAGAGATTGGCGTGCATCTCACCAGCGTCCAAACCTAGCGCTCTTCTCCGGGGTACTCAACAACATGACAAGGGCGAGACCGAGGTGGTGCTAGATCGCGCTGCAAGCACGGGCATCGGAGCAGGGCGAGGAGATGCGAAGCGGCGAGGAAGGAAGAGAGCGAGGCGGGGCACGGCCGGCGGAGTGCGGTGGACTGCTGGAGGGAGGAAGGAAGGAAGAGAGCGAGGCGGCGAGGAAGGAAGGAAGACAGCGAGGCGGGGCATGGCCGGCGGAGGCAACGATTGCAGGGATTTGTTTTTCTCAGTTTTCCGTCGGGGTGAAGTATTAGTCCGTCGCTGGAAATTGCTAAGTGCACCCGGAGCTCTGTTTTGTGGGACCATCGTTAGTTGTTTGGTGGGGGTGAGGCAGTATTTGGTGCATGTATTGGTGTGGCTTTAGCCGAACGACAGTTTTGGTGTTTATAAGTAGTGGAGATATGGAAAATAATAAGAAAAGAAAGAAGACATCAGAACTTACATATACTCCCACTGCCCTGCAGGATTGATGGCATCCAAAGCGCGGTGAGCGGATTGCAAAGGCTACTTTGCCCACGATTCTGTAGGATTGCACACATTTCATTTAATTGCGATGAACAAAATATAACCCAAAATATAAGCACAAAAGAATAAACATAAAGGTAAGATTTTTAGTACCTAATCAATCAACTTTGCAAGTCTGCCCCGTAGAAGATGTTGCGACTGAAGCATCGCTTTGCAATTATATCAGGACTCCTGTCACTTATATCAGGACTGTTATCAATTATACCTTCATCCTGTAGTTTGATGGCCTTTTTAGATTTCATCTTTTTCATGGACAGGAAAAAATAGCCGCTTCTGAACTGGGCTGGCTAATTTGCACACGGGTGACTGCATTTTGTCACGTACTTCCTTCTCTGGTCGTTGTGAAGTTCAGTTTCTTGCACATGAGTTTTTTTTTTTTTGAATTTTTCATACTTGTATTCATACGGGAACAGAACCAGTACAACAGCACATACAAGCAAAGAAAAAAGGAAAGAACAGAGGAAACTGCAGAGTCTCGCCAACTTCACCGTCGAGGTCCACCACCGCGCGCATCCACCGCCGCCGGAGACGACGGAAGAGGCGACCGCCCGGCGACCTTTGCCCAGGAACAGAAGAGCACCAACCCCAGGGGTTTTGAAGAGCCGCAGAGACCACCAGCTCCGGGGAGCTGGATCTGAGGACGGATGTCCACCATCGGCCGGGGACCTTCCCCGCACATCTTCCGCTCCAGATCCGTGGCCAGCGCCGCGGATCAGCCTCCAGCACACCACCCACCACCACCGCAGCCCCTCCGCACCTCCACCACCGCCACCACCACTCGCGATACCCGGGGACGAACGAGGCCAGCAGATCCGTAGATCGCCGACCTCCAGAAGCCGCGCGCGCCACGGAGGAGGCCCGAAGGACTCCGCCGCAGGAGGGGAAGCACGCCGACGCAAACAACCACACCGACAGCGTCACCACCACCACAACGCCGCCGGCGGGCACCCCACTGAGCCCTACACTATGTACAGCCAAGATCCGGGGTTCCCCCGTCCTCCCGCCGCCGGAGCGGCCGGCGGAGGAGGAGGGAACCCGCGGCTCGCCGGCGTGCGAGGTGGGTCAACGGGGCTGAGCTCAAAAATCGCCTGTAGTCAGAAATTTACTCGAAACATAGAGAAGATCAACAAAAAGTACACAAAATATCAGTTTGAAATATTGGAAAGAGAAGGAGGAGGGAACTCACGTTAACTGCAATACATAAAATTCAGAATTAACCGAGGGCGTGCATGGCGTCGAGCCGTTGAGGCAGTGGCGTCCAGTCCGAGGCGGACCTCTTCTTGTTCGTGGCGTTGGTGTGAGGAGTGTCCCAGCGGCGACAGCGTCTTGGGTGTCCCGTCAGATAGGTACGGCGGGGAGCGTAGCGAGCGCACTGGAGGTTGTAATCTTTGGAGGCGCACGGAGGGACAGTCGTTACACCGTCGGTTCAAGCAGGAGGCATTGGGCTAGGTCGTCGGCGGGAGCGTCGGACTGGGTCGTCGGGTAGGCGGTGGGCGCGTCGTGTCTACCCGGCCGTGCGTCTCCGGCCGGCGGATGTCGGGGATGGAGCCATGGAGGCTGGGCCGGCGGCGCGTCGGGTGGGGGGTCGTCAGGCAGGCGGCATCGGGGATTTGTCGTTGTGGAGGCGACGACGTTGTTTTGATTTTTTTAGATGCGTTGTTTGTTCCGAGCTAATCACGGCCGGAGGTGACGGGGTAGAGAAACATGCGATGGATTTTTTTTTTCCAATCCGTTCCGTGGTCAGCCCGCTCCGTGCTCAGTCCGTGATTAGCTAACAACCGTTTGATTAGTCCCTGTGTGGTCATGATTGATTGGATCACCCCTCTCTCTCCCTTTTTATATTAGTGGTGATATTAGTGGTGATGATTTCACTTGCTACATGGACCATCTTAGTTCTCTAATTTACAGTTCGCTCTGTCCCCAAATTTCTACAGACGCCCTAATCTTCACGAATCAATAATTTCAACCGAGGAAGGAAAATAAGAAAAAAAATGAGCACACGGCTTATCATGTCCTACCCGAAAAGGTTGCTCTCTCTCTCTCTCATATCATGTTTTACTCAATTTCAGGTTCACCGATATCGACAGTTGAAGAAGTCAAATCCAGATTCTTTTAAGAAATTATCCAGCGATGCTGCTATTGTCTGCTATAGTCTAGATATAGATGATCTTAATCCAGACCAGCATACTCGCGTCTCGCGCAGCTATGGATCTAAATCTCGATTACAAGCAGCGGCGATGCCGTGCTGAGGAAGAAGGTAGGAGACGGAGTTGGTAGCTCTGCTACAGTGTCACTAGTTGATGATGACGACGACCTCCTTCCACCCGTTATGTAGCTGTCGATGATGCCGATCCCGTGTTGGGCTGGGCCGTCTCGATGTCGTGTCGGCCCATGGCCCGCCTTGCATCCCGCTGCCTACGATAGCCCTTGTGTAGTGTCGTAGCAGTGCCCTCTCCTTGATTTCCTGCTTGTCCCCAAGCAGGTGCGAGAGGGAAGCGATGCTTCAGAGCAGCTTCCGACTCCCAGCTCTTGATCTCTGCGGGTAGATGCGTCCAGGATACTTGCACTTGCTCTATGTATCCTTTCCCCTTCTTGATGGTCCTAGTGTCCAAGATGCTCATCGGCTGAATCATGCAGCAACTATCAGTTAAAAATGTGCAAGCAGAAATGGAATCGATCACCTGATTAGCGGGGACGGATTTCTTCAGCTGAGAGACATGGAGCACCGAGTGTATCTGGCTTCCTTGTGGTAGTTCAAGTTTGTAAGCCACTTTGCCAATTCTTTCAAGTATCTTGTATGGACCAAAGTATTTGAAGGACAGCTTGTAATTGCTTCTTCGAGTGACTGAATGCTGTGCATATGGCTGCAACTTCATGTAGACCATATCACCCACTTGAAACACTCTTTCAGAACGATGCTTGTCTTCTTGCGACTTCATTCGCTGTTGGGCTCTTTGTAAATGTTGGCGAATTAGTATCATCATTTGCTCACGTTCTTCTAGCCAACCAGCCAAGTCAATTGAGGCACTCGACTGCAGGTTGCTGACACCAAGTTGTCGAGGTGTATAGCCATACAGTACTTGAAATGGAGTTTTTCCCAGAGCTGAGTGGTGATTTGTGTTGTACCAATACTCTGCAAGGGGAAGCCACTGTGCCCACTTCTTAGGTGATGCATGAACTGTGCATCTGAGGTATGTTTCCAAACATTGGTTCAATTTCTCTGTCTGTCCATCGGTCTGAGGATGATGAGCTGAGCTCATATTCATTTTTGTATCTGTTAAGCGAAACAACTCTTTCCAGAACTTGCTTGTGAATACCGGATCCCGGTCAGAAATAATGATGGCTGGTAATCCATGAAGTTTATAGACCACATCCAGGAACTGCTGAGCAACTGTCATTGCTGTATATGGATGAGACAGAGGGATAAAATGGCCATACTTTGTGAGCTTGTCGATTATGACTAGAATGCAGTCATACTTGCCAGATTTCGGGAGTCCTTCAACAAAATCCATGCTGATGGTGCTCCAAGCTTCAGTAGGAATTGGTAATGGATTTAACAGTCCAGGTAGTCTCACATGTTCACTTTTTGCCTGCTGACAGACCGTACACTGTGCTACATACTTGCGGATGTCACTCTTCATGTGTGGCCAAGCAAATAAAGCTTTGATTCTCTGATAAGTGCCAAGGAAACCTGAATGCCCACCTACTCCACGTTTTGAGGCATCTGTTTCCACTGTGAACGGCAATGAAAAGTCTGGCAATGCTAGAACTGGTGCAGTTAGCAACGCATGTTTCAGTGACTGAAAAGCTTGTTGGTGAGTGTTTGTCCAGTGAAATGGTGTGTCTTTCTTGAGCAAGTCTGACAACACTCTACTGATGAGACTGTAATTCTTGATGAATTTCCGATAATAGCCAGTCATTCCCAGGATTTCTCGAACTTGCTTCACATTTGTTGGAACTGGCCAGCTTTGCACAGCCGCCACTTTGTTGGGGTCTGTTGCAACTCCTTGAGCACTGATAACATGACCTAGATACTCCAGCTGAGGTTGAGCGAACGAACACTTACTCTTCTTGACTGCAAGGTTGTTCTGCTGCAACAGTTCACACACCTGATGCAGGTGTTGTTTATGAGCCTCCAAAGTAGGACTGTATATGAGGATATCATCCATGAATACGAGGACTGATTTTCTAATCAGGGGAGCAAAAATGGAATTCATAGCTGATTGAAATGTTGCTGGCGCATTGGTAAGGCCGAAGGGCATCACTCTGAACTCATACAAGCCCTGATGAGTTTTAAAAGCTGTTTTGTGCTCGTCTTCAGGTACCAATCTAATTTGATGGTATCCAGCCCTCAGGTCAAGCTTGGTAAACCACTTTGCTCCTGATAATTCATCCAAAAGTTCATCGACAATTGGCATTGGGTACTTGTTCTTAATGGTGATACAATTGAGAGCTCTGTAATCCACACAAAATCGCCAGGTGCCATCCTTCTTTCGAACCAGAATTACTGGAGAAGCAAATGGACTTGTGCTTAGTTGGATGATTCCTCTTCTCAGCATATCTGCGATTTGCTTTTCTATCTCTGTTTTCTGATGAGGAGCATAGCGGTAAGGCTTGACATTCACAGGAATAGTTCCAGGCACTAGTGGGATATGATGATCATACGATCTGTGTGGTGGTAAAGCCGTCGGTTCCTCAAACAGCTTATCAAACTTCTGTAACAGCTGTTGAATTTCGGCTGGAACTGGACTGTCAGTATGTTGTATTGCACTGTGAGTTGTTGCAGTTTCATCGCTGACTTGACATAGCTCCAAGATGTTACACACTTCACCCTTATTGATAAGTGCTTGCAGCTGTTCAGTAGACAAGGGAGTGCAAGAATCGACTGTGTCATGCAAACCCCGGAGAGTAATTCTAGTGCCTTCGTGCTTGAACCTCATTGTCTTCTTTTTCCAATTCACCCACATCTTGCCGTCATTTTGATTCTCAAGCCAATCCATTCCCAAGATGATGTCATAGGAAATCAACGGCAATATTTTGAGATCAGTGATGAATTTTTGTCCCTGAGTATGCCAAGTAACCTGAGGAAGATACTTGCTGCATTCAATTGACCCTCCTCCAGCTACACTAACCTTAGCCAAGGCCATTGAGATTTCCTTGTACTGCAACTTGTCTGCTAGCTTCTTGCTTATAAAGTTGCTGGTGCTGCCTGAGTCTATGAGAATAACAACAGATTGCTTACCCACCACACCTTGCAACCTGATACTTCTTCTGCTTGTTGTACCGGACATAGCATGTACTGACAATTTCATCATATGTTCCTTGTCAGCATCAGATTCATCTGAAGAATCAGTATCAGATGTTGGCTCTGGAGATTGTTCAGTGCATTGCAGGGCATCCAACATTTCTTGCACAACGTGCAGCTGAATTTGCTGTGGGCATTTATGTGTTGGCCCATATTTTTCTCCACACCTGAAACATTCACCCCGAGCTCGCCTTTGTGCTTTGAGAGCATCAAATTTGCTTGGTGTTGCACTCTTGTCAGGTACTGATTTTTCTTCAGGTTTATGTCCGAGAAATCCACTCAACTGGCCATTGTGCCTGTACTTTTGCCTGAGAGCATGTCTGTTCTGGTACTTGGAAGTATGAACTGTTGTATCTTCCACCAACAGAGCCTCCTGCGTTTGAGCCATGGAAAAAGCCAGATCAACCGTTCCAGGATTGTGCAATTTAATTGCAGAGCGAATTTCAGGTTTTAAGCCAGCAATGAAGCGCCTAACAAAGAATGTCTCATCATAAGAGTGATTGTACAAGAGCACTTTATGCATGAGCTCCTCGAAGGTGTGTGCATAAGCATCTACTGAACTTGTTTGTGTGTGAGCAAACAGAGCATCGACAGTTTTGGCATACTTATCTCTATTAAATTTTGCAAACACTCCTACACATAGCTCTGGCCAGCTACCTATACTATGCAAAGCTTCATAAGTTTGCAGCCACAGGGCTGCATTGCCCTTAAAATGCATAGTAGCAAAATCAACCCAGAGATTGGACTGAACATTGTACAGATTAAAGTATTTCTCGCAATTTTTCTTCCACCATTTGGGATTATCTCCATTAAATGTTGGAAACTCAGAACGAGGCAACCTAGGACCATGAGTCCTATGCCTATCATGATGTCCAGTGTTCTCATTATCCAGTTCATCGTCAGACAAGGTGAATGCATTAATCTGAAGATGTGAGCGCTCACCCCTGCCCAGGGTGTGCCCAGAGGTCTGATCCTCTCTGAAGACAACACCCTGGTGTGTCGAGTGTAGGCGGTGCCCGTTGGGCCGAAGCGAACCCGGAGCCAGATCAGCGTGCTCCGGGGTCGAGGACGGAGGGACGCCCTTCTCGATTGAGGAGATGCGGGACGCCACGTTGTCCATCGACTGCTTCAATTCGTCCACCGATTTGTCCAGCGCCGCGTTGGCCTGGAGCACGCGGTCGAGCGTGGTCTCGGCGCGCTTGGAGGCGGCGGTGAGCTCGCCCTGAGAGACGGTGAGCTTGTCGAGCGCGGTGTGGAGGTCGGTGATGCGCGTGGCGTTGAGTTGCCCCGCCTCCGCCGTGGCCTTGTTGGCCTCGGCCGTCGCCTGCAGCAGCCGCTGCAGATCCGCGATCGTGGTCTCCGCCATGGCGACGCGCTGCGTCAGCGTCGGCTGGCCGGACCTCGCCGTGGTCGCCGGAGAAAAATTCGCCAATCGAAAACTGCTCTGATACCACTTGCTATAGTCTAGATATAGATGATCTTAATCCAGACCAGCATACTCGCGTCTCGCGCAGCTATGGATCTAAATCTCGATTACAAGCAGCGGCGATGCCGTGCTGAGGAAGAAGGTAGGAGACGGAGTTGGTAGCTCTGCTACAGTGTCACTAGTTGATGATGACGACGACCTCCTTCCACCCGTTATGTAGCTGTCGATGATGCCGATCCCGTGTTGGGCTGGGCCGTCTCGATGTCGTGTCGGCCCATGGCCCGCCTTGCATCCCGCTGCCTACGATAGCCCTTGTGTAGTGTCGTAGCATTGTCATTTCTTAAATGTGATAGTCAGAAGAGAGGCAAATATGGATTGGTGAACTGTGGGTTCATGCAAAAATATGTCTTGTCTCAAGTACCAAGATTGGGGGGATGCTAGGTGGATATTAAATTGCATGGATGATTGATAATGGTAGCTGAAATGGCTTGACAAAAAAGGAGGTTGAAATTCCTTGGCATCTGCATCAATGTAATGCATATTACCATTTTGAGATTAATTAAAAAGCAAAATAGGTTATAAAGGTAACCAGAACCAAACATTACAAGATATGAAATAAAGACCTACGACAAGATTCTTTCGTAGCAACGTCTTCATGGAGATAAACATCGTCGCGCCATGGTCGAGCCCGGATAAGGACTTTCATTCTGAATGCCCATACCTTTGAGTAAATACCAACCCAACAATAAATAGACAAAGCCTTCAACAAGGCAACGATGCAAGCTTGTTTTATTGAGTCCTACTCAGGGGCGTACCTAGGGTAAGCTACATGGGGTCATAGGACATTGGGTCCAAATTGCTTTCTTTCATAAATCTTATCCCATTATAGCGTGTGACACCCCTAAAGCTAGGTCAAAATTATGATTTTTCGAAATGGGGCAAAAGTTTTGCCCCAATCTAGATCAAAATTACAACTGGATCTACTATCTCGGCATTATTTCTCTCAATCTTTGACAGCAGCGGTCATCCAAAGGCGACCATCTCTTTTAATCTTATAAAAAGAAGTAGAGTGGTGGCATGCTTGTCGTGAAAATGTGGGTGCTTCGCTCATTCCGAGCAAGGTAAGGGACGATAAAGCTTTGCGGTTCTGGGTTGAGCAATGCGACATTTTGAGCCACCAACTATTGATATTGAGCGTAGGCCTCGAGAGCATGCATGAAGACCAAATCAATGTCTAATGAAGCCCCAAAGACGAATAGGTGAAGCAACAATTGACAAGAAGGTGGTTGATCGTCTCCAGAACTTTTTTTTGCAAAGAGGGCACACTCTTCACAATTTGGCCATCCATGCTTTGTCAACCGGTCATCTGTCCACAATCTATTTTGAGTAGAAAGCCAATCATGCAGTTCATATTGTTTGAAGTGGCCTCCAATAATTGCGGCTTATAAGCGAAGGTCAAGTTTATCCATGACAAATATAGTGTCACTGTTTTACTTTTGCTCTAGGCCTGCCCCTCGTCCTACCTACAAAGGTAAGAACAAGAGTTTTCACCCCCGGATATGAAGTGGTGTTCCAGACAACATCTTCATTACATTGATTGTTCCATCTGTCAATACTTCGCGCTAAGACTAGTCATAGTGGGAGGAACGTTGCTAGTAACTTCAATGCCACGTAGGCAAAAAAGATGATGTGGCAAGTAATTAATGAGGAGAGAGGATGTTGGAGTAACATAGCTAGTTACCGGAACATCACACACCCCAAGGCAAAATGAGTCTACAACCTAATAAATGCTATCATGCATGACACCACAAATAAATTAGTACCCACTATAGAGATAGTAACAATAGGTAGTAACATAAGTATGTTACCACTCAATGTTACTCCCCACTATGACTAGTCTAAGAAAAAGGGCAGTAGCAAAATGGTAGGACACAACTTCCCACATTAGACCACCGCCATGGCCAAAGGGTTGTCCATGTGTCGGCACAGAGCTGATCGTCGTCACTCCAAACCGGTACAATTTACATAGGGATGTCGACGGACGTCCGCCTGGGACCACTGATCTGTCCGCTCCACTAATCCATCTGCTGAAATTAATTAATTCGTTTTTTCTTCCACGCCCAAATCCTCTCTGACGGACTGTCCGCCTTGTCCGCCGGCACGTCCGTCGACATCCCTAAATTTACAGTGTAGCATCCACCGTACTATCGGAGCCGCCGTCCCAATGCTAGATGTAGGCCGCTACCACTAACAACACGGACATCCTCATGCGATGGCCGCTGCCCATGTATAAGATAAAAATTTCTTCGTCATCAAGCACCCATAGCACCACATGCAACCACCTGCATCGTGCATGCAGATGCACTGTCTTGCCCTTGCAGCGGTCCTCGAGGTCCGCCACACTCACCGCGATGAACAACGGAAGTCGCCTCCACGGCCACCGCTGTGTCTTATCCTCACATGATTTGTCCATCACAACGTGTCCTGCACAATTGCGCGCTAGATCGACCGTGCAAGTCACCATCGCTACATCATCCCACGCCATCTGGACTGCAGCTCACAGCCGTCGCGCCAACTCAAATGAATTAGGGGAGATGCTCTAAATCCAATAATATAACTCCCCATAGCGATTTTTGATAAGCTGATCGTATGCGGCCGTTACATTTTCCTTTATAGAAACAAAGGATGATATTTATAACTTTCATTCATGAGAGAATGGCGTAGATCTATCCGAACGTAATGGGCCCGAACAGGGCTTGGAGTATGGATTTTGTGGTGCTAGATTTGGGCTTTGGTGGTTGGATCAGGTCTTTTTGTTCTCGTCGTGTCTGGTGGATACCGTCTGTTTCCTCCCCCCAGCGACTGTGAGCCGTCTCCCCAGATCCCATTGCCGGCTCCTCTCCCACCCATCGCCGGTGTCCTACGGTGGCCGGCGATGAGCGGGAGGGGCCCCGGAGCTGTACATGTAGTGCTTTAGGTTGCTTTTTCCCTTCTATGGAGTGGAGCACTGTTCTTGTGCGGACTGATCTGGTGCTTCTGGGGGTGCCTCTTCTCCGGCGTGGAGCTCTGGCGGTCGGAGCCAGTGGCGTTGGGGTGGTTCACCTGCTCAATCTCCGTCAATAAGGTTGCAGTTGGTGGCGTTTTGGTTCCTGCATCTCCAGATCTTGATATGGATGCAGGTTGCTGTGTAAGTGCGACGGTAGCTGGATTTCCTCCTCTCTTTTGTTGCCATCGTGGTGATGGAGTTGAGGATTGGGGAAGTGTTGTTCTTCATCGACCAACATGGTGGGGATCTTTGGCTGCTACATCTTGCGGAGTTCATCAATGTCAGCGAAGCGGCGCTGCTGTTATCTACGGTCAAAGGGGCCACTCCGTGCTGTGGCATGTTTGCCACAACCTGTTCAACCTTCTTGTCGGCGAACCAACAAGGAGGCCCTTCAGCGACTTCGTAGCGGCGTTCATCGTCGCCCCAGCGCCAAGTGGAGACGTCCCCGGCGTTGATGGGCCGCGAAGTCGAGCGCATCTTCTTCCTCGATGGAGAAGGACCTGATTGCTTTTCCTTATTTTTAGTTAAGGTCTTGTTTGGAAAATTAAAGACTTGTCCATAATTTTCTTTTCTTTTGAGGTCCTTTCAGAGGTCCTTTTTTTGACATAATTATACCTCTTTATTCATTGATCACATAGGTTACATCCTTACTCATGTAAAATGTAATCCCACCAAGTAATAGCAAATCCCCTGTAAAAAAAAAAGATTTGGGCTTTGGCCTGTTGCACATCCTAAGGGCATCTCCAGCCGTTCGGCCTCCCCAGGCCGAAAAACGGCAGCTTTTTGGCTTTGCGCCGGCGCTAACTTTGGCCTGGGAGGGTTGGTTTTCCAGCCGTTCGGCCACCCAAGGCGAACACAAATCAACATAATTTAAAAGTTCATATTCCCGCCCCAAAATCAGCCCGAGTTCGGCGATCCAAAGATAGCCACAGTTTGGCGATCATACAAAAGAAGCCACGAACGGGCGATCGAATTCATGCCACTGGCCGGCGACGTAGTGCCGTATTTGGCATGCTGATGGCGCAGATCAGATGGTCACCGGCGACACCTCGGCGTCGTCGTCCAGGTCGATGCGTGCAGTCGTCGGAGTAGGGGCGGAGCTCGGAGCGGCGATCGGTGCGGTGCTCGGTGCGGCGATTCGGTCCTTCTTCTTCGCCTTGCCTTTGGCAGCGGCTTCTTCGCCGGGGACCTCATCCACAACCGGCTCGCCATCTTCTTCGGCTGTCTCCTGCCTCTCCGGCTCCACGAAGGCATTGGAGCCGGCGGTGATGAGGTCGCCCATGAAGGTGTCCCCTTGCATTCCGCCGAACAGGATGGGGTTGAGGTTGCGGCGGAGCGACGGCGAGCTCGAGTATCCAGGCGATCCTGCATACGGGGGAGGGGGCGGCGGAGGTTGAGGCGCACCGTGCGGAAAGGCGACATTGGGGTTGAATCCGCCGAGTGGGTCGCTGTCGGCGTACACGGGGACGTAGTGGGGGGACACGCTCCAGCGAGGCGACGGGGACGGCAAGTAGCCCGACGGCGAGAACCCTGTCGGCGAGGCCACGCTGGACTGGCTGGCCCATCCGGCAAACTAAGGGTGAGGTGGGAGGCCGATCCTCACCTTGGGCGGTGGAATCGGCGCATCCACCTCCCTCACCTCCTCCTCCTCTTCTCCTTCTTCACCTTCTTCCTCGTCTTCTTGGGCGCCGGAATCGCCGCCACCTTCGGCCAGCTCCCTGGCGCGCTGCGCCTGTTCCCTTTTCCGGCGGCTAGCTGTCTCGACCTTGCAACGCGCCAATTCCGAGATCCACTCGGCGGTGGTCATGCCGTCCGGCTTCGTCCTCGGCTGCCTGGGCTTCCTCTTCTTCATGGCGACAGAGGTGGAGGAGGACGCGGCGACGGCGGCGGCGAAGGTGCGTGGACCGGTGAACTTCTTGGGCGGCATGGCGGCGAAATCTTGGGGGAATGGGGAAAATGGCGGGAGCTGCGGGATGGGAGGGGATATGGCGGGAGAGTTGGCGCGCAAAGGGGAAAAGGGGAGGGGAAAACGCCTCATCTCGCCGACAAGGCTGGCCCACGTCGCCTTTTGCCCCCCCAGGCCGAACCCGGCCAGTTGGGTTTGGCCTGGAAACGCCGGCGCTAGAAACGGCGCGAAACGGCGGAAATCGGCCTCCTGGGGGCGCGACTGGAAAGGTTTTGCTTCCGCCGGCGCTAAAAAAGCCACCTGGGGGGGCGCTGGGGGGGGCCGGCTAGAGATGCCCTAACGCTCGACCTCCGCCCACATAAGGCCACACCTTCCAAGGCTACGACGGTAATTTCCTATCCCCAAATTTGAAACTTCGCACATTCCGCGTACGCTGTTCCCGAGCTGCGCTCCCCCCGTTCGAAATTCCCATTCATCAGCACCAGTACACGTTCGCACACTTGACACAGACAGGTGGGTCCGGGTCGCGCCCTCCTAGTTCCCTATCACTGGGAGTGGACGCACGCGAGTGAGAAAAGTAGGAGGCTAAGCCCGCCCGTGGAATCCCAATCGTAAAACCTTCCCCATTTTAGCCTCCGGATCTGGCCAGCTGCCCTGATAACGCTCCCCAGTCTTCCGAGATAGGCTCCAAGTTCAAATCTTCAAGTAGAGACAGAGAGAGAGAGAGAGAGAGAGAGAGAGAGAGAGAGAGAGGAGAGAGAGATTTGCGTCCTGACTGTTGTGAGCGTTTCCAGTTCTTGAATCCAGGTTGGTTTAACACTTCAATGCTGTAGCATATAATCTTTGGCGCCTTGTTCTGCATCGATTCGTTTGTCTTTTAATGCTTCTTGAATTGGTTTCGAGTAGAAGAACAAAGAGGCGTTGCCTTGCCTGTTAGAGGTCATGTCAGTGTGCTGTAATTTCTGCTTCTTTTTATCTGTTCATGGGCGGCAATGCGAAATGGGGATTTTTTCTGGAAAAAATGGGGATATCTTGAGGAGAATATAATCTGAGTGATTTGGTCTTTATGGAAAATATTTACTAGTTTATGGAGTACTAAAATTGGATGCCGCCTGCTTAATTTGATGGATACTAGGAGTAACTAGCCATTATTGTTGTTTAACTTCTGCAAGATTTCTGAAAGATGCCACCTTTTTTTGGTCTGAATCTTCGATTTGTTTCACGGGAGCAGGGAACTGGTACAGGGAAGACGAAGAAGAAGCTGCCTTTTCCTTGTTCTGAGACCCACCAATGGGCCGGAGCCTCAGCCCGCTGCTCCGGCAGGAGCTGGAGAACCTCGACAAGGACGCCGACAGCCGCCGGAACGCCATGAAGACGCTCAAGTCCTACGCCAAGCAGCTGGACTCCAAGTCCATCCCCACTTCCTGGCCGAGGTCTCGACAACAAGGCCCCCGGCCTGCCCTCGGGCGAGTTCACCATCTCGCTGTACGAGGTGCTCGCCAGGGTGCACGGCCGGAACATTGTGCCGCAGATCGGCAACATAATGTCCACCATCATGTGCACGCTGTCCTCGAGCGGCGGGTCCTTCCCGCTGCACCAGGCATGCTCAAAGGTTGTGCCAGCCATTGCGCGGTATGGCATCGATCCATCGGCGCCTGAGGAGGAGAAGGCCAGCATCATTTCGTCCCTCTGCAAGCCCCTCTGCAGCGCTCATGGCAATCAGGATGGCGCGGCGTCAGGCGCTGCCCTCTGCCTTAAGGCGCTCGTTGAGTCCACAATTGGAGGTTTGCGTCCGGAGAGACGGTTAATGAGTCTGCTTGAAGGTTGCTGGGGCGATGCACGATAAGTCGACGCGGTCCAATGCTCACATGGGCCTGGCAATGGCGCTTGTCAAGCACAATGGTCTGATTGCAGAGGCATATGCGAGGTCCCTTGTGCGGTCTGCCTTGCAGATTCTTGACGGCGACAACGCTGAGAGCAGCTCCCAGAAGAGGCTCTCGGCGATCCAGATGATTAATTTCTTCATGAAGTTTGTTGACCCTAGGAGCATATCCTCAGAGCTTAGCAAGGTGGTCGATGTCATGGAGCAATGCCAGAACGACCACATGCCATTCGTCCGAGGTGCTGCGTTTGAGACATCACAGACTGCGAAGAGCATTGCTGCACAGAAGGGGTCAAGGCATGAGGTCAGCTCGAGCCCTATGGTTGGCTCCAACTTCCGAAGGAGAAGAGAGAAGAGCCCATGCAGGAGTCCCTGGAGTGCCAAGGGCAGCCCTGGAAGCTCCACCATGTCTCCTTCTCCGGTCCAGTTCCAGTCTCCGAGTCCCATGCTGTGGATTCATCCATCATGTATGGAAGTACGATCACCGAATCGCCCATCTCAGTGGCGCAGTCCTCTTGCAACTTTGATCAGAGTCGGCGCGCAAACAGGAGGTTATGGAACAATGATGGTGTGGATGTTTCTCTGAAGGATGGCCTGTTCATTAAGTTCTGTTCAAGCAGCAAGTGCCTTGAAGATGACTTGGGGGAAGTTTGTGACAGTGAAGTAACAGATACCAACTTTGAGTACACTGATACATTCACAGGATTTGTGTCAGCTAGCCCCAACAACATCAAATCAAGAGATATACCCCCAGTCCGCAGGTATAACTACATGTCTACACTTCTTTAGTTTTGCTTTTGAAATATTTCTACATATTGTGTACATCAGTCGACCCATTGACTGACTTTGCCATTTATCGTTGTCATAGGCTTCTGAAAGGCCAATCAGCATTGATGATGTGAAGGTATACACAACTCCGAGAAAGCTTCTGCGATCTCTTCAGAGTTCATATGACTTTGACTCTGATCGCCATGAGGAGCAATCCATTGCCAAGCTGAACTGCTCATCATCGTCATCATCATCACCATCAGACGTGGAACATAATGAACTAGTGGAATCATATGAGGATATACAGTCTGAGCATTACGAGAGCAAGACTGAAGAGGGAAACAGTGAGACTGAAATTGCTGATAGGCCTAGGCTAATGCTGGCACTGAGATTGTCCGCAATGAAGATAAACCAGGTTTCACCAGTTCTGAAGTTGAGAATATATCCTGCAAACAATTCTCTGAGCTTGAACACATAGAGCAAGATGTTTGCGTGACAAGAAGCCGAGAAAAGTCCAGGAAGTATAAGGCAATATTCAGTTTACTTTTGAGCTTCATCATTATCATTATAGCAACGATTGCTCTGTTAATTAGGCTAGAGAGTTGCGAGGATTATATTGGCCTTGTCCCCACTTGATGTCTGTGGGTCTTTGTACTGTTTAGGTTATTGCATTGTTTCTACCACCGTAGTGGTTAGCTGGCTTAATTATCTTGCAGTCATTAATCTCTGTGACAGCAAAACCTTGATTATGTTTGTTGATTTTATGTCTGTGATGTGGCTGTAATGTGATTCCCTGTTGTGTTGGTATGCTGATGATATTACTTGCACTTGCTTAAAAATGGTCTTGTTTGAAAGTGATTTTTACCCATCATCTTTTCACAAAAAAGCAATGTGTGAAGTACATCGTTTTTTACCCATGGTTCTTGACACAGTACATGAAACTGAAATTAATAGTGTACCTGATGGGATATATGTAATGCGCGAACATGCAAAAGCTTGTCTTGCAGTGCAAGTGCGCTACAATGTTGTGCACTGGTCTGGCCATCCGTTGCGCTATAGTAGGGTTTATTCCCAGACAAGATTATCTCAAATTAAGCAGCTATCACAAGGAGATGGTCGAATGCAAGCAAATAGCCTATACCTGAAGTTTCTATAGCGTTATTCCATTATAAAATAAGGTTACCTGTAATTTTTTAGATTGAATATTCCACTACTCTGTACTGTGATAAAATAATGCAATCTTCACAAAAAAAAGGAGGCATGCTGATTCCATACCTGACAGAATGGAAGATATGGAATCGGCACTTCAGTTGTAGATTAAAAAAATTGTGTGTATACTTGTAAAAATTCTGTTTTGTTGCCAATCAAGAAGAAACATATGCTCTTATATTGAAATAATCTCTCTCTCCCTGACAAGAACATTGTTTGCCTTCTGGCTCACCAACCCTGTTATGCAACCAGTTGATGTATTTGTTCATGAATGGCAATTAAAAGCTACTATTTTCCAATTCATATTTTCTTTTAGATACCATTTAATATATACACATAAGCACGAAACTGGTAAGAGTTCTCAGGTGCAAAAGCCGAATATCTGTTAAAGTATCTCCTGATTTGTGTAAGCCATTTGATTCATGCGACATGTGCCGTTCTTCCATGCAACTGGGTAAACTGGTATGAATTCCATTACTTCTCTTTGCATTTTTCATTGTAGATTAAATTTTGTGTGTGTATTTTTGCTAATTCTGTGTGTTGTCAATCAAGAAGAAACAAATGCTCTTATATTGAAGGAATCAATCTATCTCCCTGACAAGAACATTGCTTGCTGACTCACCAAGTCTGTTTTGCAACCAGTTGATGTATTTGTTCATGAATGGCAAATGAAAGTTACTAATTGCCCATTCATATTTCCCTTTAGCTCATTAAGGGTGGGATTCTCTCTTAATGTCATGCCACGGGGCTCCTCCCTCGTAGGTCTTGTTTTTTTTTTATATTTCCCTTTAGATACCATTTAATATATACACATAAGCACGAATCTGGTAGGATTCTCAGGTGCAAATGTCGAATATCTTTTAAACTATCTCCTGATTTTGTGTAACCCATTTGATCCATTCGACATGTGCCATTCCTCCACGCAACTGAACACAGGCAGATGGCACCTTTCTTCCACGCGCCGGGATTCACACATTGCTGCGCTAACTCACCCCGGGCATTCGGTCTGTTCGGTTTGCTCGGTCCGGTCTTTTCGGTCATCCAAAATTTCGGTCATCTAGAAACGCTACCCAAATTACGGCCAGTCTTTTCGGTCTTTTTGTATTCGGTCTTCGGTCTTTTCGGTCCGGTCTTCGGTCATGACCAAATAGACCGAAAAAAAGGAAATAACAGTAACACAATCTCTTGTTATATTTAGCTCATCCTCATAATTATATTCCTTCAGCTCATCCTCATGTTCAAATGTCATCTACAAAAAGACAACAACACAATCTCTTGTTTAGATGCCAATACAGAAATATATAATCATAAGCATGCGTACCACTAGCAGTCTAGCACTAGCAGAGTAGTCTAGCACTAAGCCTGATCTAGCACAGTCCGGCAACAAAATTACAGGGAAACAAGAACCAAGCTTGCTGTGTGCTTGGCATGCGTACCACAATCTCTTGTTCTAGTAGACATGGGAGGAGGCGAAGAATGGATGGAGGTCGCTGGTTCCAGACGGCAAGATGGATGGATACGTATGCGTACCACAAAATTCTAGGGAAACAAGCGGCAGGGATGGAGTTAGGTCATGGAAACGAGCGCTAGTGCTGAAATTGGGGAAAAGAAGTAGGGAACTAAGCCTCGATGGGCTGTGCTACATGCTAGAGTACACGAGTTGGGCCTGAATGTCTAATTCGCATCGCTAGTTCGGTCCCTTCGGTCATTTCGGTCCTCAGCTCGTGATAACCGAACAGACCGATATTATTTCGGTTACTTGATTCTCAGGACCGATATTATTTCGGTTACCCGAAATTCTGGGTATTTCGGTTTCGGTCCCGGTCTTTTCGGGTTCAGGCTTCGGTTTCGGTTTTTTGTGCCCGGGGTGAGCGCTAACCCTTGCGGCAGTTCAGCAGGTCATGTCCTTTCATGCGTTCATGAGAAGGTAAAAGGAATGCTACATTAATAAATTCATGGTTTGTAGTATGTATGGTAAATTCCTGATTCTAGCAAACCATACAAAGTGACCATAACCAGTAGATTTAGTGCTGCTATATATACCGACATCATGTTTCTTTATTGTGGAAATTTGGCAAAACCAGTGTAACTGTCAACTTATTTTGGGATTATTTGCATAATTTACTATGGGGGATGTTCAGATTTACAATAAAGTCACCCTGCAGTCTGCACTCCAAAATCTACCGCATTATGTTACTTATTGGTATAACTGTTAACCGTGGACATAAAAGTTTGAAAATGAAACTATACACATGCAGTCCCACATTGGAAGAACTTGCTGAAACTTTCAGGTTGCCGGACGATCTACAGTTAGGATGAGTATGCCTCCTTTGGCTTTGGTGGGAGCAGAGAAATAATTGACTGAAAAGCCAGTCGGAGCTGCTTTTCATTTATGAGTAGAAGAAAGGCTGATAGCCAATGACTCGGTTTATGAGGGAAACCAGGCCGGAAAACCATACAACTCTTAGCAGCGCTAGGACAGCGGCACAACAACACAGCGACAAAACTCAGGAACACCACAACAACAGCACTACACGAACAGCAACACCACAAGGGTCTGCAAGTAACAACCAACACGGAGGAGGACCTCGACAAAGCAAGCAAGACGCTATGAACTTGGTCGTCTGGCTGCCACCCGCCAACACCCCATAGAGAGGGAGGGGTGCCGAACGAGAACGAGATGATCCGGAATGGAACAGCTCGCTAACCCGGCTTCCGATGAGAGCGTCAGAATCTTCCGCAAACTTGGCGTCCGGCGAAACCCAACAACACACCTCAGCCCGGACGACCACCTCCATTGAACTCCTCAAACCCTGCCACGGCTCATACCGGCCATCGGCCCAAGTCTAGGGACAACAAGCAACCAACAAAGTTCAGGTGGCTCCAAGATAACGCCTCCAAGGAGGGAATGACGTCGAAGACGCCGCCGTCATCCGATCTAAACAAAGATCTGTGGCTTTCGCCAGGAGTACACTTAGGGTTGACGGGTGGGAGCTTCACGACGACGCCTTCAACGAGGATGACGGCGCTCACGAGCGTTGCCGTCGTCGGTACCAACATAGTCAGCACAAAGCTTTCGCTTGAAGCACCACATCCCGCCACTGCCACCAAACCTGTATATGTGCACGGGTCTCTGTACCTGAGCGTCCTCGGCCGGAACGAAGTCAGCGGCGTCCACCTCTCCTCCAAGCAGCAGCCGCCGGAGAGTTCCTGCTGGAACCCGCCATTTGCCGCCATGGGAGGAGCTCCGCGGCCAGTGCCGCCGCGCCAAGAGCTCCAGATCGCCGGGACACCACAACATCGCCACCACCAACCACCGCACCCTCTCCACCAGACCCGCAGGGCGCTGCTGAGCCAGCACCATCCGTCCACGCATCGCTGGACCTATAGCCGCGTGCAGAGCCGCGGCCCGTGCGGCCCAGATTGGGTCCAAAGCGGCCCGTGCGACTGAGGGACCGCCGCACGTCGCCTACTCCGCCACCGCGACCTCTCACCCTCCTCCACCTCGAGCTCCACCACAGCATAGCCAGCACCGCCGTACAGCCGCATGACCGCGCCGCACATCTCGCGCCCGAGGACGCCAGCGTCCACCGCGGATCTCCCACGCCATTCCTTTTTGGAGACGGACGCGGGGGGGGGGGGGGGGGGGGGGAGGGAGGGGGGGGGGGGGCGCCACCGCGGCGAGGCCGGCGGGGATGGAGCCTGGCTGGAGTGTTGGTGGCGGCGGCACTTAGGGTTTCCCCCGAGTCGCCCGGGCAGGGCGACGCGAGGGACGAGAGGGGAGGGTGTTCATTGCAGAGAAATAAAAGAAACCATGATGAACCCCTGTCGCTAGTTCCAACCTGAGATAGCAAAGCAAGTCTTTGATTGGAAACAGTAATTTGTTCAAGGAGGGAGAAGGCCTAGCTAGGTGCTTCATAGGCTACCAAGTGGTGTCAATTTTACTGCATGTCTTGTAGCGCATGTGCTAGCCAGTTTGGGTACAAGTGGTGTTCGCACCACTTGATGGTTATTGATAGAATGTGAGGTGTTCCATCTAAATAAACTGAAATGTACCAGCGGTGATATACGTTAGCCTGCAAGAGCTTGTCGCAGGGCGAGAATGTTGCGCGCTGTTCAACAAGGGCATGCCACCATGATGCTACTGGCGTCGCGCTGTAGCAGTGTCCATTCCAAGATTCTCTCGCAAATGGCAAACGAGATTGTAGAATCCAAGCAAATAGCCTCAATTTTCTTGAATCTTTTTTTACAAGAAGTTTCTAGAATTTCAATGCCTGATCAGTTGGTGGGATCAAGGACATGGCCGGCGAACACGATCACCCCTGACCGCTCCTCCATGATAAAGAAAGTGAACGGATGGTCAGCGACGAACTCAATCGGTGGCTCAGGCTGCCAGGCAGAACCCCTTAGCATCGTAATTGTGACCGCGGCCGCCTCCGTCCCATCTTCGTCCACCTTGACGACTGCCTTGTGCAGAACCTTGCTCAGGAATGTCGGCCGCCCGTCGTTGTTCTTCTCGAAAATGCCCCGCAGGTCAGCCGACTCCGGCGAGAATGGCAGCGAGAGCCCCAGCAGACGGAGGTCGCTGCCGAGGTCGTCCCAGTCGTATCTTATCTCGAATTTGGGCAGCGTAACCTTGACGGTCTCTTGCTCCGTCTTGCGCAGGACATTGTCCAGGTACTCTGGCCCCGCGGTGATCGCGTCCACCATGTTGGCGATACCCTGGCGCTCGTCCGGGAGGAAGATGTACATGGAGTACTGCGTGTCGTCCGCGTCAGGCAAACCCACGCCAGCAGCGGCGCCTCGGTCATGCTTGTGCCGGAACCTGGGTACGTCGTCTCGGTCATGCTTGCAGGGGAGCTTGAGGACCTTGAACCCGTCGACGGACGAGACGTACTGCGCGTCCTGGATGGTCTGGTGCATGAACTGTGCGTCGACACGGCCGCCGTCGAGCCGGTGGAACGTGCCCTGGTGCGTGTTGTACGCTTTGAACGGATTGCGCCACTTGGCCTTGAAGTAGACGGCGTTGGCGAGCACGAGGTCGGTGTCGGCGGTGATGTCGTTGGCGGAGATGATGGAGTCGATGAGATTGTTCGTGGCCTTCTTTGCCCAGCTGTTGATCCCGGCCGCTACTTGCTCCGGCTTCACAAATCACAAATCACCATCGATTTGTCAGAGATTCAAGGCTGATGATGCGAAATTCTTGAACATGAACAAAAAACTGGAGCTTCTTACATACCTCGTCGGCGAACCTCACGGTGTGGGCCTCGGACTTGTAGGACTCAATCGCGACGTCCCGGAACGCCGTCTTGAGCCCGCCGCGCGAGGCGTCGACCCAGATACCGCCGCTGAAGAGGACACGCGGCCCACTGGAAGCCGCTCCATCGCCCAGGACGCGGTGGGAGATGAGGCGCCCGAAGTCGGCGAGGCCATCCGCTGACGGCGCCCCGAGGAAGGCGAGAAGCTGGTCGAGCGTGGCACCGCGCGTCCCCGCGGCCACGAGCGCAAGCGCCGCGTGGATGGACACCGGAGAGAAGGCGACGTTGCCCTTGGTGACGGTGCCGCCTCCCGGCGCGGCGTGCTTCACGAGGCGGAGTGCGAGGGTTGTCTGCCCGTCGCGGATTGCGGCGGCCATGGCTGGGTGCAGTGCGGGGCGGGGATCCTTGCCGCGTGCCTGTGTCGCATCGAGTCCGGCAATGTACAGCAGGGTCGCGGCGACGGCGAGCGTGAGAAGTAGGGGGAGGCACACAAGCTTCGGCGACGGTTTTCGCAAAGGAGGGGACGGCATCGGCGGCGGCGTGTGAGATCAGGGAAGGAAGAGGAGGACGGGGTGCCGCGTGATTAGGGTGGAGTAAATTCAGGCCGCTCTCGACTGAAAAATGCAGTTCCACTAGCGCGTTGGCCCCAAAGGACTATCTACACCGTTAATTAGTTGCGATCCGACGGCAGCAAGATGGTCAAGAGTTGGACCCTTTTTTTGCAGATTAGTCCATACATTTCAACCCTTTCTCAAATTCGACTCGCACCGCAAATCCCCCTCCCCTGCCTTCAAACCCTGTATTCCCGTTGCTTAGCAAAAAGGAGTTCCCAAATATCAAAATTCATCAACATTTTCTTACCGAACTTGTTTGACCCTGAATGAATTTTTCAAACAAATATTTTTCAAACGTTTCCTTCCTCTGCGTTGATATTTCCACATTTCTTTTCAGCGTCGATATTTTTCAGAGAACGTTCAAAAATATATTTTTCAATACTTTCATAGAATTTATAATATTTCATATAGATCATTTCGCAGAAGTTTCAAAGAATAATGTGTCATATTTTTTTTCTTCACAAGAAAATTCAACAATTTTCAACATTTCATATATATCGGTTCACAGAAATTTCAATTCAAAGAATATTCAATAAGTTTTTTCACAGAATTCTCAATATTTTCATTCCCTGCACATATTTACATAAATATGGATTCAAAACACATAAATAAATTACCCTGCACATATTTACATAAATATAAAGAAATATTCTCATGGTGGCACTGATCCACAATTGATTCAGACAGGAAAATATGGATTCAACACATAAATACATTTCCCTGCACATTTTATATAAATATCAAGGAAAATTCTCCTGTTGACAGTGATTCACGAGTGAAACAACATAGATTTAATAAAAAATGCCAAAAATGTGCGACAGTCGCAGAAATACTTGCAACGATCTTGTCACATACACTGATCCACTATTGATTCACACAGAAAAATATGGATTCAGCACATATAAATTCATTTTCCCTGCACATACTTATATAACGTTCACATAGTTATCAAGAGAAATTCTGTTACAATGTAGTATGATACAGTACAACACATCATCCAAAAAATAAACAATCCCCTTACAGTTGCATACAAGAATGATTCTTGATTCTTACTAAATCGTGTAAGCAACCAGATAAAAATATCCAGCAACACATATAAGCACTTTTTTACCAGTGTTAACAAAGAAACTTGCAGTGAAAAAGTTCAATTCAGTTTCACTCATCCATGAATCTTCAGTGAAATAAGATCCAATCATCACAGAAAATCAAGAAAAAAAGGAAAAATTAGAAGATACATAATCATTTTGATTCAGTGCATGATTTGACAAACATTCATACAAAATTCAAAAAATCAAATCAGTTTCACGATTGATTCAACAGTAAATCAGATATCAAACAAAAATTCCAAACAGAAACATGGAATAAAAACAAATAAAAAGAGGGCCCGAAGATCCAAGTCCAAGAAGCCAAGATCCGAATCCCTCCAAGCCAAGATCTGCTCGTACCTATATAATCAGACTCTAAGAAATAGAAAAGTAATCTGAGTGTCCATACGAAGAAATGCTCAGACAATTAAAAGAAAACTAGCAGCCGGCTCAGATCTGAAACTAGACGAGGAGACGGGAAAGGCTTGCACGGATCTACCAGGCAAGAGGAGAGCCACGGCCGGCCCAGATATGAAAAATTTTCTTCATTTTTTAGGTATGGTCGCCCATATCAAATTCGAAAAAGGGGAAAATATAATATAATCTCGATAGAAATTTGAAGGAACAAAAAGAAAGGGCAGAGGCCACAGATCGATTACTACTTTCGGTGTACCTGTCAAGATCCAAAGCCAGAAACAAAGAAACTTGATGCTGCTCTCGGTGCTCCTACCAAGATCTAGATCGAAAGTCAGAAAACAAAATCAAAAAAGAGAATATCATAGTCAGGCCGAGAGATCCAAGATCCGGGCAGTCCTGCACGCACGAGGCCGGAGAGAGCTCTAGCCAGAGCAACGGATGCGGCGGCCGGAGCCACGGATGTGGCGGCCGGAGCCACGGATGTTGCCGCCAGAGCAACGGATGCAGTGGCCGCAGAGCTCGGGCAGGGGTAGATCTGCTCGTCGTTGCTTCTCCACGCGCGACAGCCGCCGGGGAGAAGGGAGCAGTTGCCGCCATGGCAGGCGACCAAGGAGAAGTGGACTCCTCGTGGTGCGGCACCGTGGACGTCGGAGGACGGAGCGCACGGATCCGGCGGCGGCTCCGGCTGGATGTGGCGAGGCGAGCGGCAGGTGGGGGACGGGGCGAGCGTGATGGTGGGACGAGGCGGCGCACGGGAGGTGGTGGGGTAAACTGGGATAGGTTAGGGTTTGGTGGCTTTATATAGTTCAGGTGGACTGCGGGTTGAATTTAATTTTTTACAGGGGCTAAAATGCAAAACATCCCGCACGAATCTCCAACAGAACTTGGATGGCAAAGATAGTCCGGGGGGGCCAACGGAGTAGTGGAAAATCCGTTTCCCTCTCGACTTCTCGAGTTGGGTGAGAGACAACTAGCTCAAGTCAGACAGATTTGACGTGGCGTGCTTTCTTGCAAAAACACACACCGCGTAATTACCTCAGGTATTGTCAGAGAGCCAGTACTCATGCGTCTTAAAGGTCAGAGTAGGGCAACGGGGCGACCAAATTTTCACTTCGGGGCTGTTTTCTCCGCGGCGGATAGAGCATAGTAGAAGGGAGAGGCGCGCGTTGCCTCGCCCATTTTGTACTTTGTCATTGCCTCGCCCATTTTGTACTTTGTCATCATATATCCATGAAACCTTTTTCCACATTATTTCAGATATATTCTATACGATTTTGAGAAATCAATATCGATTAATAATACTATCTCTACTATATAATATCGTTAAAGGTGATGGTCGGCGGCGGTGCGTCACGATGGAACTGCCCCTAAAGTTGATATAAATTACGCACCATGCCACCTATAAGTGAAAAAACGGTTTGACTTTTTCCTAATCTATTTCTCGGAAGAAAATCACGAGCAAACGCCCAGTGCCGCCCGTTTCAATCTCACCCTCTCTGGTGCCGCCAAATCCCCATGGGCGGGTTGCGGGGCTGAGCCCTTGGGCCACACCAGCAGGTCACGTGCCCCATCCCCCGAGGCAAGGCGACCGGCGACGACCAGCAGCTCGACCATGGCGTCGGACTGCAGGAACACGACCGCGCGGCCAGACTGCAGGAGCTCGACCACGGGACCGGGACCGGTGACCTGCATAATATCCACGCATTCGCCGACCTCCTCGCCGCTCCCAAGCCGTCCCGGCCGCCACGCCGCCCCCGCCTGCGTCTCTGTTTCAGGGCGACGAGGTACGGTGTCCTACGCGCGTGGTTCGATACCTAGCTCCCAATCGGCTCGAGTGCATCCCAACGACAATATCGTTCGCCAACCTCGCAGATTGACTGGTCTTTCATGGGCACCGGGTGATTCCCGTACACGAGCCCTGGGAACTTCTCGTTTTTCTCTCGCCGTGTGGTTCAGTTCCCAAATAATGTCGTCAGCTGTGGAAAATCGAGAGCGATAAAAAGAGAGAGACATGTGAATTACCGGAGATAAATAAATGATTGTGTAGTACTTTTTTTCGGATTGAGATGGATCGGTACTACTCCTGACTTCCTGAGCCAGCTGCGGCTAAGAGCAGACCCACCCCACTCGATGCTCCAGAGCAGCTGTAGCTAGAAGATGACCTCTGCTTGGAGGAGAGCGGCCTTATAGTGCACGACGATACTGGGATCGTTTTTGTTTTATTAATAAGTTGACATTTTATTAATTATTTGTACACAGATTGTTCTATTCCATCGATTTGGCAGCTAAAAAATAATAGAATATAACTGGTTAAAATATTCTTATTCGTTAAAAAACAGGTTTAAAAATATAATAGCACCCCATGTTTTAAAAGAATTAGAATAAATATCAGAATTTTATCTTCTGTACAAACACATGTGTGATGGCATAAAAAATTAATAGGCCGTGGCAACACACGGGCATTTAGCTAGTAATAGTATGAAATACAATCCATAACTGGACCATATCAATAAGGAACTGCATTTGGCTGCTGATAGGTGATGGCATGCTTGGAAAGGAAAGGAAAAATGGCCACAATAGAACCAAGCTAATATTCAAATAGCATGGATGAATCAAAATGACATCATCCATACATAAATACTAGTTGAATTTAGCGTGGCGTCACGCCACGCCCTTGGTGAGATTTATGTGCATTATATTTGGACATGCACACTTAAAATTTCTGAACATACTTCTTGTCCTTGCTAAATGCTATCTGAAAGAAATGCGAAGGTGAATAATGATTGGTGTAGCTATCTGCAACTCATGTTATATTGAGTTAGATAACCTGGGTCCATACTTGCAGAATAAGTCCATACTTGCAGAATTTATACAAATGCAAAACTTGATTTTAAGATCACATTACCAATTCTGCAACTCATGTTCTGCTATTGATTTCCATGCAATTCTACTCCGAAAGGAGTGCCAACCTGCATAACAATGAGCGAGCGATCCTATTTACACTGGTAAGTATGAGGATGATAGGTACCAAGAAATCAATAGCAAATTCGAAACCTTCTCCAGCAGTATGGCAAAGGAACACCAGCGTTTCGGCATAACTTCGTCACATGTGGCTTGGAGGCAGAGAGGAGACGAATGAGCAGGGAAAAAATTCTGGCGTCGCGGATCAGATGGAGAAAACCTTCACCTCTCTGTCCATGTCCTCTTTATACAACAACCTATACCAAATATCAAGGGTCAACACTTGAAAGTGTGGTTGTACCAAATCAAAATTAATTTATCTACGCAGAAGATAGTTGATCAAAAAAATGTGCTGTTGATTGATATACAATCAAAATATATTAGCTGGCTATTTCAGCTTATGATTTGCCAAAATGAGAAAACTAAGCGGGAAGTAAGCCTCATGGATTTTTCAATAAAATACAAAAGCATAATAAATCAATAAACGCATGGAAGATAAAATTATAAAAAGATCACCTTATATCAGCTTTGGCCAAATATTATAAAATCATAAGTTGAAGTCATATGCGCTCGCCATGCAAAATATTATAGAATAATATCTTTTTGAGAAAAAATAGAATAATATCTTCATCCAAAAAAGAACAAATATTTTGGTTAGTCCAGGGTGTGGAGGAGCCTGTTCGGGGAGTAGAAGAATATCCATGCCAAGGAAGGTTTGTGCAATCAGCACTGGCCTAAAGGAGAGTGGCATATTTTAATCTGCAACGTGCATTTTCCGCACACAAAAATAACCAAGTCAGGTTACTTCCTATGGTAGATTGGGAACAATGTGGTAACAGCAGCATGATATAGACAACACTTAAATCCATGGGATTAAACTACTAAGAAAAAAGTAGAAACTTACACTAAAATGGGACCATGCTTTCTAGTACACAATGCTCGAAACCAAGAGGATTTAAGTGAAAAGGGACGCCAAGAGTATGAGATTGCACATTCAAACTGTGTATGTATTTAGACAATGTCTCAGCAAGTGTGCGAGGAGGCATGGATATGACAGTGCAATGGTTATCTTAATGACAGGGCACACAAATATGTATCTTGGCATATTTATTATTACTGCAATATAAGAGAAATGTATTAAGCAACGCAGCTTACCTGGCAACTGCATTTCTCCCTCTTCAGTAAAAAAGAGCATGTAATCTGATGATTCTGGGGCTCAAAAGATGATAGTATATCCATACAATGTGCAATATCCTTAGTACATCCATAAACGAAATTCAATAATGATGTCAGCATGCTTATTTCTTCCCAATTCCAGATGAACGGGAATCAAAATCGTCATCTAAGCTGCCAACACATTTGCACGACTGAAAAGGGCGAAGGAATATACATGAATATAAAATCGCAGGAAAAAAGAAATAAGTATGAAGATTACTGAAGATCACTAAAAACCTTGAAGCTGGCCGAACGTTGCCATCCTGAATAGCGACATGAACATGGAATGGCATGTCTTTGACTCTGAATAGGGAGGTAATGTTAGTAAAAGAAGCCATATGGTTTGAGAAGCCATCAAAGTGCGGTGAAGAAACATAGCAATATTATGAGTTTTGTCATTTGACATAGACTGAACGATTTCAACACAGCTCGTTGGTCTGATGAATTGAAAATCTTTGGCCTGCAAAACACAATAAAGGGTGGTGCGAGTAAGCACCTATAACAACTGATCACCAACAAATTATGTTTTCCAGAACACTTACCTTTCAGATTCAATCCTTGATTCTTAGAATCTGACAGGGAAAGTCCAATACCAACCCACTCAACTCTTCATAGATCAAGTTCATTTAAGAATGTTTACAGGAGTGCTTCACAAAAATAGGTGGTGGAGCACGTTTTATGTGACAATACCTGAAAATAGTGGATAGAAGATCTTGGTTTGAAGCCCGACACTCATCGTCACTTAACCCAAGCAAACATGAAGCAGTAAAATGCAACCATCAGGAGTGCAACCTGCTAACTGAAACATGTAAAGGAAAATATATTAGGATGGATATAATCCATAAAGTCATACAAAGTAAACTTTACTGAGAATCAGAAATTCATACGGAGCAGAAGAGCAACGTGAAGCAAGCAGACGCATACCAGCAGAAGAGGCATGACGGGCAACAGCCAAACGGCCAGCAACCGGCACAGAAGCCACCTCCTGAACGGCAGAGCCAAAAGAGCCATCCGAAGCAACAGCCGTAGGGCCAGCAGCTGGCGTTGTCCTGAAATTGACGATGCCGACGCGAAAAGGGAGGGGCTGACGCAGAAGGAGGCCGGCATCGGCAGCGCATGAAGACGGCGCGTGCACTCATATGAGAATCTGAGGAAAATAAAACTTAAAGAATACAAATCAGAACAGGAGATCACAAAATTACAAACCAAAATTGAGGAAGAATCCAAGAGAGAGGAAACAAATAAAAGAAGAGATAAAGACCTGGCAGTAGAGAAGTATGAGCGGCGCACTGAATTTGACGAAAACCAAAATCCTCCCAACAATTCAGCCTCTGAATCCTAGCAGCATCAAGGAAACGAATTTAACCATGAATGAATCGAGTGTAACAACCACCGAGCGATTTCCATGAGAAATAGAAGGAAAAATCTAGGGGAAAAAGACTTGGTCGGTGGAGCTTGGACCTGGGTCTCCTTGAACTGCTCCTGGAGGGCGCCAAGGGCGGGGTTGGGAGTTGTTGTGGAGGGCAAGCGGTAGGCGCCTTGGAGAAGAACCAGGATATCCTCGCGCCGCCGCCCTCGATGTGGCGGCCGCCGGACCTCATCTTGCTGCGGCCGGCGAGAGGTCGCCGCGTATAGCGGGGCCGATTCAAGCGGGGCTGAATTAGCCCTGCCCGAGCTTGCCCCTGGCCACGAACGCCCTCATGGCGCGCCGTAGCTGCCGGCACGACAGCCGCACCAATGCGGCGTTGGCCTTCTTGGTCGCCTCCTCCGCCGTATTCGCCTCCCCGGAAACACATCAGTAGCACCGCCAGTGCCACCACAGCGGCCGCGGCAACGGCCATGGAGGGGAGGGGACGGGCGCGGAGGCAGGGTCAGGGAGGAGGAAGATGGGGAGGGGAGGGAGCCCGGCCGCCGGCGCCGCCCTCCGGCCTTCGCCACGATTCGCGAGAGGAAAAGAGGGAGGAGAGGAGGAGGATTGTGAGGACGCTTTTCCAAAGGGGTCCTTGGCATTTTCGGTAATTACGGCTAGGTCCTCTTCAGCGAAGAATTCAGACCGATTTTGAATTTCTGTGAAACACAGGGTTTTTTCTTCAAAAATGCCACGGGGGTACTGTTCAACACTGTTCATCTGCAGTAGCACGAGCGCTCTCTGCTCGCGAAATCGCTCATCTTTCATATAGGTAGTAAATTCAGACCGATTTCGAATTTCTGTGAAACACAGGGTTTTTTTCTTCAAAAATGCCACGGGGTACTGTTCAACACTGTTCATCTGCAGTAGCACGAGCGCTCTCCGCTCGCGAAATCGCTCATCTTTCATATAGGTAGTAATGCATTGTGATCCAAAACGGCACACACTTCAGAAGAAAAGGTCTACAAAAGACAGTTCAAAAATGACCATGAGGTCACGCACACATATATTTGTACGTGAAAAGCAAGAGAACCTAAAACGTACATGTTAATGGTTAAATAAGTAGCAAAAAGAACTTTCAAAGAGCCACTAATATCAGAAATCTACATGGCTAGCTACAGGAATAATGACACGTATCTTTTTTTCGAAACTTACAATTCCTGATTGATTAAGTCGAAAAGAGTTGGACAATTTATAAGGAAAACCGGCCAAAAACCGTACAACACAACGCACCGCTCACCGGCCAAACCCGGCGAAAACCAACACAAACCGCTGAGCGGCACCAAACAGAAAAAACCCCACACACCTCTCAAGAGAGGGCCTCGTCGAGACCGCATGAAGGCGTCATCGTCATCACATCTCCCCTGGGGGGGCACGCCGCCAACCCGAAACTCCGAGCATGCGACTCCGACTTCGCCGTAGGCAGTCGTTGAGCCAACCCACACTGTCGTGGCCGTGTGGAGTCATATGAAGATCCATGCCACTCAGCCCTCTGTGACAAGACAACGCAGCTTCGAGTCCGATGAAGAGTTAAGAAGAGAGAACCAGGCAGGCTGGCGCCATGGAAACTCGCCGAAAGGAACATCTGCCGCCAGTCATCGTACACCACCGGGAACCCACCATAGCAGCTTCGACTTCTCAGCAGCAAAACACGCCGGAGAAGAGCCGACTACCGCAGCCACAGCCACGTCTCCGACATCGCACCTCATCATCATCATCGTCGCCACAGAAGCCTCAACGCGAACACCTCGGAGCTGCCGCCCCGACATCCACCTCTCTGTCACGCCCTACACAATCCACCTGTACCACCTTCCGGGGCCGCTGCCCCGACATGCCACCGCTCGCACCCGAGCTGCAACGCCGCACGACCTAGCTGCCCGCAGCCCAAACTACACAGAGCAACTACCCACAAACCACGACCGCCACACCACATCCGAGGCCGCCGCCTCGACATACTGCCAGACCACCCCCACTGGGGTGCGTTGACTGAGCCGACAACCCCGTTGCCCTCACAGCTCGAGATTGTCGCCCACGCCATGCGGGGCAACAACACTATCCCATAGAGCAGCGCTTCCCGAGGCCGCCGCCTCGGCGAACAACCACCATCCGGAGCCGCTGCCCCGACGTCCACCAAACATTGGCGCAAAAGGAGCTCCGCGCAAAAGACACCAGCTGGTTCTCCAAGATGACGCCCCCAAGAGGGAAGCGACGAAAACGCCGCCGTCGTCCGTTCCGACCAACCGGAGCCAAGGTTTTCACCCGGAGAACCCGGACCATTTTCGGAGAGGAAATGGAGTCCACGGTGACACCTCCAAGGAGGAACATGATGCCCGAAGCGCCATTGTCACCGGCACTGACCGTGGTCAGTGCAGGGCTTTCGCCCGGAGCTCCTCCACATCAGAAAAGGCCGTAGATCTTCAAGACCATGGAGCAGGGCTTGCTGAGCATCACTCCTTCGTTGCCGACCACAACACCGAAGCACCCAGCACCACCTTCATCGCCCGCCTGTGCACCTTGATGACGAAACCGCGCCGGCACGTGCGGCCCAGATGCGGCACTCACGGGCCCAGAACCCGGCGCCCCCGCGCCCCCGGCCCCGGCCGTGCGCCCCGTGCTGGAGCAAGCGCCACCGCCGCAGGCCGCAGCCCTCATGCGCCGCCGCGACCACATGGGCGCAAGCCGTCGCCCACACGGCCAGGTCCGGCCCCGCCAGATCCGAGCGCAGAGGCCCCGGATCCTCCACCCCGCAGCCAACGCGGTCCGGAGCCGCCGCTCAGGCGTTCCTGCAGCGGCGGGATGCCCTCGATGTCCTAGTTGGGCCCGGGCGCCCACCCATGCCTGGACGAGGAAGGGAAAACACCCCCACTGCCAGTTGTGTGGCAGCGGGGAGCGCCGCCGCCGCGGCTCGGAGGCCGGCGGTAGCAGCGGCGAGAATGGCGTGGAGGGGAGGGGTGTGGCGGCGTGAGAGGGGACGCCCCGGTGCCGCCTGAGTGCGGCACGGGAGCGGAGCTCTTTTCCTTTTAGATGAGATTCCACGGAAGGAGAATGAGGTAATAATGACACGTATCATTTTACACATTCATTGATGTTATAATTCAAGTGTTGTTCATATATTCGAGATAGGACCACATATACAGAAGTTTAACTTTAGACATGAAAATTTGACGGACCAATATAAAGACAAATTTGGTAACCAAATCAACTACAATATGGTTACCTATGTATATGCCCCAATTTTGTTATTAACATAGGTCTTTAACATCCCTATGATTATGTTATTTTCTTAAATACATAACTCCCTATGATTATGTTATTTTCTTCCGTTGAAAAGGAACATCCCTCATCGGAATCCTATCTATATGCAAAACAGCTTCATTTACCCTATATGATACAATTCGTCCTAGTAAAAAGATACATACTGGACACACAGGGAGTTTTAAAAACAATTCCTAGTAAAGTGTGGTAAAACAACAATTCGAAGATAAATAGGAGGTCGCCCATGTAGAACATAGTAAGATTGTGCATTAAGAAAATGGTAATAAGAACGACTCACTACTCTACCGCTTGAAAGAAAAAAAAAGATTAACTACAGGACTCTGAACTACATTATTTGTAAGTTAGGCTATCATACAGATTCAGTTGAGTGAGTGTATCACTATCATATAATTTTGGATTCCTTTTCTGATGTAACAGAGTGTTGCTTCAGAGAAATGTTTGTGTTGGTCATAGATTATATGGTTCATCGCAAAGAGAACAGTGTCTACATAGCCGTAGCAAACAAAACAACAAGCAAGCATTAGAAGCTCACCTGGGGGTCTTTACTCGTGGAAATGACAGAGGTGATGCGTCACCAGTTAGAACTCGGTAAATAACAATAAATCAGATTAAGAAAGATGGCGAAAGTAGCACACTCAAAGAGTTCTAATGGCACAAGTCTACCTGTGAATGGAACAGTAAAACAAACATTTAAATGTCAAAGGTTCAGCTCTAAAACAAACAGAGAAGTCCAGAAACATAAGTTGGGGCTACTTCAGGTTCACGAAATAAAAAATCCAAATTTATTTGGATAAAAATGATATCTAAATGGGCCTGCATTTCTTAAGAATAAAGATAGGGAGCTCCTATGTCTCAACTCATGCACACCTATGCTGAAAAAATCCATATGCATGATGAACGCTACACCACATTAGGTTGGTTTCTTGCCAGTAATAATTTGCATACACCACAGTGGTACAATACTAAACATGGAAATATTTTTTTTGTCTTGAATATAAATTTTTACTCGCTCCTCGGTACAAAATACAGCCATTAGGTATGCTATCGGAAACTTGGTGCCACTGAACAGTGATGGGCCACCACATCACACATGTTTCTTGCCAATACCAATTTTGCACAGATCACAGTGTAAACTACTAAACATGGAACATTTTTGTGTATTTAAAATAATTATTACTCGCTCCTTAGTACAGCAGGGAAATGGCACCCAAAATACATCCAGAGATAAATTACCCGAAACTTAGTGCTGCTGAACAACAATGGGTTATGACGGATCAGATTAAGAAAGACGTCAAAAGTAGCACACTCAAAGAGTTCTAATGGCACAAGTCTAGCTGTAAGTGGAAGAGTAAAACAAAAAACATTGCAATGTCGTAGGATCAGCTTTAAAACAAACAGAGAAGTTCAGAAACATAAGTAAAGCTTCCAGCCACAGCTTCTGAAAGCTATTGTTATCTTCTTCTACTTCTCAATGCAAGCGCCAAGAGAGCTTAACACAATACCATGGTGTAGAAAAGATGGCCGAACCGGAAATGCCGATGTCGTAGCCAAAGACGATGCCGCCGCTTATGGCTGTCAGCATCATGAACATGGATATAGTATCATGCACATAGACTTCTATTTTTTTAAATCATGCAGAATTTGGATCTAAATAAGCACCGATTCAAACGGTTACAAAATAGAGAGAGAGATAGATAGAGAGAGCAATAGTGTTCACCATTTATTATAGGGTCCTTAAAGATAAATACATATATTCACATGAAACAGTATATGAAATTGACAGGTATATGAGGATAACTTCACGATAAATGATAAAGGAATGTTGCTTACAAAATGATCTAACAATTTGTTCTACCTATATCAGAACAAAACCAGAAACCATCTAATGTTTCAGACCACTCTAGCTAAAGAGTAACACTTATGAGCTTGACTGTTTGACACAAATGAATGTTGCTTAAGAACCTTTCGATGTAAAAAATGTACCAAAGTACCTCAATAATTAATGATACCATAGGGCCAAGGGGTCTCTGTATGTTTCATGGGCAGATGGCCTAACCCAATGGAAAATATATAAGACGGTAAATCATACTTAATCATCACTAGGGAACTTCTAAATTTTAATCAAGAGACACCTTACATTACCACATGGAAACAGAGCACTGTCACCATCATCCGGCATATAAATATAAGGAACAATTAGAGGGACTTCTGGCCCAATCGGAAAACTGATTTGAATGTTTCTGGTGGCCATTGTCATCTTTTCTGTAGATAGTTTAGACAACTGATAGAAAATAGAATAGATGATTTTGCATCATCGAAATAAGATCTATGTAGTTTCTAAAACTTTATCTATGTCAATGGTTAGGCATAAACCAATTTTGCACTATAAAAACAGACATCTATGTAATCTATGTCAATGATTTGGAATAGGCCATCATGATAAACATAAATTTTAACTAACGTAAAATAATGAGCTTTAGTTCAGATTACTTGTTCAGTTGTTCTTTTGTGTTGATGTGGAAATTTAGATGAAACTCCGCTGGAACGGCAAGAGACCTGCATAAGCTTGCTACCTAAGAATTTGCACCATCATCACGTCCACAATTAGAAAAATGCTTTGAGAAAAGAAAAGGTGTGCTAAGCTAGAAGCTACTAAAAGTAGGAGAGGGAAACAAAATCTAAGCATGCATCCTGTGAACTGTCGAAGACACAAATATTGAATTGGAGCCATGTTTGTCACAAAGTATAAAGAACCCAAGGCATCTTTTTGACAATGAAATCAACAAGATCGCACAGGTCAGCATGAACAGAAATGAATAAATCAAATTGAACCTACACAAAGAAATAATTCAGGCTGTCACCTCATAGTCATCTACTTATTGATGAGCATACTCGCTAAATTTAGCAATTGCCTTTTATATGAAAGATAAGAATTTCTTAACAGTGGAGATGAAATTTAGATCTTATGAATGCATTGTGGACATTGCAAACATCAGTAATGCAGTGGGCATGAATAAACTGATAATTTTCGTTTCTCTTCTGTAGAAACCAAGACTATGGGTCTGCCCTTTTTTAATTAACCTCTACAAGACTGTATTTGCATTCAAGTGGATATTCATTATGAGCAGCTTAAGATTGGTTAATCCATACACACAAAACTTTAACTTGCCTAGTTCAATGAGAGCTACAAAAATATCAAGGCTGCAATGAAAAACGAGGCTATGTCGAAAGATGTGGAGAAACAAAGCACAAATAGAACACCATACACCTCATATAGAAGATGTATGAAATTTAGCATCCCCAAAACATACTGAATAGAACACTTTACTCAAGGAGGAAACACTAATTTGTTCAAGGAGAATTTGACAATAGAATTTCAGATAACTATTAATAGTGAACACTATAGTGCAGTATCTCTCTAAGACTGTTTACAGTGATTGGGCAGCTTCAACTCGGTAAAAAAAGAAATATTAAATTGTAGCCAGTGGATCTCACACTGTGCCTGCTTACTAATAAAAATATAGCCTTAACACATGTGCATGAGAAATAAAACAGCTACAAGGCAACGGTGTAATTGTGATAGTCTGAAGTCCACCCAAGCACAATAACAGATGAAATATACTTCTAATGACCATAGATTTGTTATTGTTCAATTTTAGCACACAACTCGATAGCATAGCATACATAAGAAATAAAAATTAAGGCTAACCTCGGGTATTGGTAGAACCATCCAACCTTCTGGGTGTTGGTAACTACAAAAGAATCAGCTCACTTAGTATATTCTGTCAATTAAAACAAAGATAGAAGAATAGAAATAAGTACTTGGTACCCCGCAAAAAAAAAGAAATAAGTACTTGGTTATAACTGTATATACAAATCCGAATTTTGATGAACGGGTTGGCTGGAGCGTTCACTCGGTGAGTCGTCAAAAAATACTGTAAATGAAGTAATCCGATCAAACCCACATGTTTCCATGCCGTTGAATTTCCCTGGCTGACAACTGTGTCTGCTCATAGAGCTCATTTCTGCAGTTGCCATGTTGCAAACGTCAAGCGTCTTAAAATTAGTATTTTTCAGCTTAAGAGATTTTAGCAAACGGGTGTACATATCCTTGATTGCGTGGATCACACGTTCGTTGGGAGACCCCAAGAGGAAGGTATGAAGCAGTGTAGCAGCAGTTTCCCTCAGTATGAAACCAAGGTTTAATCGACCAGTAGGAGCAAGGAATTACTTCTGAAGGTGATAGTTTTTAGATAGTTTTTTGTGTATAGTTTTATTTTGTGTAGTTTAGATAGTCTAGTTTAGTTAGGAGAGATGAATTTTTATAGTTTTTATAGTTGTGTATTTTTTTTGTGTATTTTAGGTTAGTTGTTATATTTTAGGTTAGTTGTTATAGTTGTGTATTTTTTTTGTGTTAGTAAAAAATGTAGCTGTTATTTAGTTGGTTCTAATTCTGGGTTAGTTGTTATAGTTGTTAGTGCTAAAATTAGTTGTTAGTTGCTTATAATTCTAGGTTAGTTGTTAGTGCTAAATTTAGGTGTTAGTAAAATCTGTAGTCGTTCGTTGTGCTTGTCGACGATCCATATTGTTAATTAGTTGCCTCTAATTCTAGGTTAGTTGTTAGTACTAATGTTTTTGGTTTATAAAAATTGTGTTTTTAGATTATTGTTCTCGGCGACGATGTCCCTGTTGGACCAGAGGGGCGATGTCCGGGAGTGGGCTCCGCCGGGCTAGCACTGGGAGGTGCTACCTTCCGGGATGCGTAGCTTGGTGAGGAATCCGGGTGACGTCGTCGACCCGGATCTTCTTTGGTGGCAGTCGCGTGGGCCACGCTCGATGTAGAGGGAGCCGGCCCCCGAGGAGGTGGTACGTCACCGTATCAGGGAGGAGGACGAGCACGTCCGTCGGTACATGTATTTGTTGGATAGGCAGTATGACAGTAGGTGGTCGTTTCTTCAGAGGGTTATTCCTCACGTCAGCTATACCCTGTGAGGGTTCCTTCTCTTTGGATGCGCAGCGCCCGCGGCTCGGGACCCGGTCGAAATTAGTTTGAGTGGTTTCATGCATGGGAGAGGAGATGTATTAGTGATATATTATTCGTGATGTATTAGGGTTAAATAAAAATGCTGCTTTTGTAAAGTGAGGAAAAATAATGTTCCCTACCCTTGAATTATTTTGATAATGCTAACATTATTTTATCTTTCTTTTGTATTAGTTAAGCAATGGATAACTTCAACAGCAGAGACGGTGAAGAGGACATTTTCGCCATTTTGCGGCAACCCGAGGGTGGAGCAGAGTCGGTGGAGCAGAAGACAATAGAGCAGAAGATGGCTCACAGTTTTTGAACGATTCCGGTCCGGGAATGGATGTGGACCAAAGAGACGAAGCGCAAACGAGCGTCGAGTGCGATGACGACTCGCAAATTGGTGGACATCCGCAGTCTGGCGAGGTATATTAAGCCTCTGTTGATCAGATGCAATAATTGATTTGTATATGTATGTATATTAACAAATGTTTCTTATTTTTAGACCTCCGCATCGACCCAATCTGGAGGAAGTAAACGAGGCCATGCCAAAGGGATGGCCGAAGATGCGCATCTCCGAATTGAGGTGGTCTCTCCAGAGGGCAAACCGTTGGAGCCCAAGGCGAACGCAAGTAAGTTTGTGCATCAATGAGGAGTTATTGTTAGGGACACCGTCCCGATCAGCGTTCAGGAATGGAATAAGCCAGCAAAGGTAGAGGGAGTTAGTTATGTCAACGACAGATTGAAAGATGTGCTTTGGGACAAGCTCATTGCACATTTCACCCTACCGGTCTTGGATTCTCCGGAAAGACAACCGCCATGACGAACAAAGTCAAGCATTTCGCTCTTAAGAAGATGGCTGAACAATTCAATAATTACAAGAACAGATTATACCGTGAGTACGTCAAAAAAAATAAAGCTCCAGATTTCAGTGGCACACTAGAGAGGCAGCGGGCTCACTGGAAATCATTTCTGGAGTACAAGGATTCGGAACTAGCTAAAAAGGTCGGAAAAGAATAAGATAAATGCAGCGAAAAAGAAATATCACCATAAGATGGGGGCAGGTGGCTACATAAGTGCCGAGCCTAAGTGGGATGCAGCTGAGGCCGCCATGCGCGAAAAAGGGATCACTCCAGCTACAAGCACTTTCCCCATAGGGTAAGAAACTGGGTACTTGGGCATGGGGCGCAGTATGACACGGAAACAGGGGAGTTAATAATTGATGAAAAGAAAGAAATTTCTATACCCAGAAAGCAATTGTTGAAGCAGTCAAAGAGGTTCGAGAGGGAAAGTTTATTCCCGACAGAGAGCACGACGAGCTGACAAAGGCCCTCGGGAATCTGAAAAAGGAGGACGAACACGAGGCTTAGGAGCTGACACGCCGTGGCATATTGGGTTTCCCGAGGACCGTGAAACTTATAGAAGCCGACTGAGAGCAAAGAAGAGGAAGGAGAAGGAGGACTCAGACCGGTTGAGCAACTAGAAAGAATCGTACAGCAACAGCAGAAGCAACTAGATCAAATGTGCGAGCAAGGGGGAACTCATCAGCTGCAGCAAGAGAGTCAAGGCGGCCCATCTCAGCGGAGAAGCAGCGTGGCTTCCACGGAGCTCGGTGCTGATGAGGCACCGACGTTTACCTACCCCGTGGATTATATCACGGAGAAGACAAGTTGTGAGCTACATGTGCAAGTGAGGAACTTATCCCTGAAGGCGGCGGACGGCTATGCTTTAACTTGTGAATCTACAACACTGTGGTCTGGCAATGAGATTCCAGATGGCTATGCTCGTGTCGGCGTGGATCGAATTGAACCAGGATATGAATCACTGGAGCTTGACATCCCTGGAGCTGATGATGAGAGGACACTGGGAGACGTCGGGGGTGGTATCATTCTATGGCGCAAGAAATACATCGTGTTTCCAGGCTCGGTGCCAAGGCCACCATCGTCTCCTCCGAGTCGGCGTGGATCACCTCCAAGTCCACATGATGACGAGAGGGACGACCACCACAACACGAGTCCATCTCGATCTCCGCCGCCGCATCAGCCGACTCCCGCCGCATCAGCCGACTCTGAGCGACTCGCCGCCTCCGCCCACTAAGGCTCAGGGCCAAAAAAGGAATCACGCCGTTTCGTCGATGGGTTTCCGACGCGGACCCCGACAGGAGCCCCTCCCAAAAGTACCGAAGGTTCCTCCCCCAGAGCTTACGACAGGACTGTAGAGGAAAACGCCGCGATCGTGGCTGCCGACGTGAAAAAACAGCTTGCACCGAAAAAGCCCGAGCCAAAGCCAGTATATACGGCAGAGGAAAAAAAGTGGGCTAAGAACTTTCTTGAGCATCCATCGCAAATTGAGATAAATAGGCCAGATGACTATTTACGCTACATGAGGAGAGCTAGATCCCACACGACGACAAGTACTAGTGCCAGCGGGAAAAGAGACGTTGCCCAGCTCGGAGAACAGGCAAAACAGTCGATCTCCCCGCTCAAGGTACCCACTGGTCAGGGCTCCGCGGCGAACATTGATTTATCCTACGCGGCGCAATTTGCTGCAGAAGCTGGTATTACACTTTCTCAACTGGAAAGCGATGATATCCCCAATAATTTGGATGTAGTATGGAAATGGGAACACGGAAGCCTCTGCTGCCACCTGAACAGATCGAGCTTCTACCAACACGAATGCGAATGCTGCATGACTGGTACTTGGAAGCCACAAAGGATCCAAGCTCGAAGTTCTCCCTGTGAAAGTTACAGAAGAACATTACATAGGTCAAGACCAGGTGCAAATTTATTTTGAAGAACTCTATATGTTATACAAGCTTGACGCCCTCGACTTGAGTCTCGTCAGTACCTATTGTCTGTAAGTGATTCAATTCATTTATTTCTAAAGTAAAGTCTCTAGCTCAGCTCGGTCATTGCCTGTAGTAATTATGCTCACTACGCTATTATGCAGAATGAAGAGTGATGAATGTGACACAAAACAAATCTTTGACATTGGGTTCATTGACCCAGTACGAGTTAATGAAAGATTGCTACGCAATACCCCAAGGAAACGGAGGCCAACTTGCTAAGGTTCATACAGAGGCAACATTACAAAAAGAAGATACTGTTTCCTTACCACTCCGAGTAAGAGTGTTACTGTCTTGTACACATTAATTTTTGCTCACTCGATGTTAAGTGTAACTGATGAGTTACTGACGTATATAAACGTGCGCAGCTTCCATTACATTCTGCTATTCATTGAAGTTGACGCTGGAACAGTTGAAATCTACGACTCAAAGAAGTATCCCGAAGAGAAGTCCCAAGGCATTAAAGATGTGCTCCAAAGGTAATTTCAATCATTATCGCACTATATCGGTCTCTTTTGTTCATTTCCTGAGATATCAAGTAACTAATAACTCATTTATTCATTTTTTTGCCGGGCAGGATTTGGAAAGCTTTCAAAAAGAGGACAACTGGTGCATTTGCAGAGGAACTTACTTTTCATCATGATGAGGTAAGTAGTACGAGCTAGCTAGGTTCGCGCATCTCTTTAATTCTAATTTCAATACCATTATACCATGCTTGATTATTATTTGATTGAATTCTATTCTCGTAAAGATCTGCGATACGCAGCCACCGGGGACCAATTTGTGTGGATACTTCGTTTGCGAGTGGATTCGCCAGGAGGTCAGCGAGCGGAACCGAGCGATATCTGCAGAAGTACGTGAACAAATATATTCATAATTCTATTTTATTACCATCAATTGTGTTGAGTGTCATTCATAATTTTTGTTATGATGATTGATATTCATATTGATCTCCTTCTTTTATAGTTGTGGGCTCACCGGAGGAACATGCAACTAAAGGAGCGCTTTCAAGCAATTCAAGAGGAAATTGCGGGATTTTTGCTGGACCATGTCATAAACCCAAAGGGAAAATACAATGGCACGTACTACTTACATTGAGTCCCGGTTATGATCTCCATGTAATCGAATAGACGGGCTCTAGTCCCGATGTTATGAGATCTCCATGTAATCGAATAGACGGGCTCTAGTCCCGGTTGTGATCTCCATGTAATAAAGTATATTTTTATTAGATAGATATTTATTTTATGAACATTTTAATAGGCTATATGTATTTTTCTGATTTTTAATTAATTAACCATATATTTTGCAAGATTGATCATAGTTTTAAATATACAATAAGGCGGGAATACAAAAAATCCAGAGGCTGCCACGTGTGGTCTCTTTTGTCCCGGGTCGTATTACGAACCGGGACAAAAGGTTCTCGACCACGCGTGCAGGCACGGCCACGTGGTAGCCTTTTGTTCCGGTTCGTAACTGACCCGGGACTAAGGGGGGGGGGGGGGCTCTAGTCCCGATTTGGAAGTCCCGGGTGCCAAGACGGTATTAGAGGGTCTTACCACCCGGGACTAGAGCCCTTGTTCTACCAGTGTCGATGGAAACGGAATGAACTTTGCGCGTGAAAAATGTGGCACGCCATTGGTCTTATTTTTGGAACCGTTGCCAAGATATGGAAACAAAGATTTTTGTGCAACCGTGTGCGATTTACTATGGGTGATGTTGAGATTTACAATGAAGTCACTCTGGAGTATGCACTCCATGCAATAGAAATCTACCGAATTATGTCACCTATCGATATAATTGGGGATATAAAGTTTGAAAAAGGAAAATATGCACATGCAGTTCCCCATTGGAATAAAACTTTGAGGTTGCCGGACGATCTACAGTTAGGATCAGTATGCCTCCTCTGGCTCTGGTGGGAGCAAAGAAATAAAAGAAACCACGATGAGCCCCTGTCGCTAGTTCCAACTTGAGATAGCAAAGCAAGTTTTTGACTGGAAACAGTAATTTGTTCAAGGAGGGAGAAGGCCTAGCTAAGTGCAGCAGCACGACTGGTCTCTTCCACAGGCGCTGCAGCTTGGCTTGATAGGCTACCAAGTGGTGTCAATTTTACTTCATGTCTTGTAGCGCATGTGCTAGCCAGTTTGCGTACGAGTGGTGTTCGCAGAGGTCATCCTATGTGTCTGACCAACGTCCCTTCCCTCTTGATGTGATTCGTGTTGTAGCGGATGATTCAGTCGTGCAAAATGGTTATTGATAGAATGCGAGGTGTTCCATCTAAATAAACTGAAATGTACCAGCGGTGATATACGTTAGCTCTTGCAGGGCGACAATGTTGCGCGCTGTTCAACCAGGGCATGCGCGAGATCCACGAGTTGCTGTCCTTGGCTGACAGTGTGGCAGATTTCCCCCTGACAGAAGGGGTCGTGGATGAATTCAGGTGGAATTGGGAGGGAAACCACAAGTACTCAGCTCGATCGGCTTACAGAGCACTCTTTGAAGGCAAGACCGGGCTGGCGGGCGCACAACAGATTTGAAGCTCCCGAGCGCCCAACAAGTGCAAGTTCTTCCTTTGGCTGGCTCTGAAGAACAGGGTTTGGACTGCAGACCGCTTAGGGCGGAGAGGGCTGCCTAGACCGAATGCCTGCCCACTGTGCGACCAAGTGGGAGAAGATATAGATCACCTTCTCCTCGGTTGTGTCCTCTCTAGAGAGGTTTGGCACTCCTTCCTGAGCAGGTGGGAGCAGGTGGGGGAAGGTGGACTGGGTCCCTGCCCACGATGCTCGTCTTGTGGATTGGTTACCAGCCAAGACTCTGGGAGGTCGAGATGAGAAGGACTTGTGGACGGCGATCAACTTGATTTGCTGGAGCTTGTGGAGGCATAGGAATGGAGTGGTCTTCGAAGGACACAAGCCTTCAGTAGGGACTGCCATTAGTATGGTGGAGGCCGAGGTCGACCTCTGGCGGGCAGCGAAGATGTTTAGGGTAGCTTAGAACCCGTAGACAGGTGGAGGGTTGACGAGTGATTCCTTTTTTCTATCTGTGGATTGGCGTTTTTTGACGCATGTGCCTAAACGCGTTGTAAGGCCGCTTGGCCTCTTCTTCTTGAAACTGATACGTCCGTCGTTAAAAAAAAAGGGCATGCCACCATGATGCTACTGGTGTCGCGCTGTTGCAGTGTCCATTCCAAGATTCTCTCGCAAATAGCACAACGAGATAGTATAATCCAAGAAAATAGCCTCAAGTTTCTACTAAGTATCTTTTTTAATTTTGAGAGGATGTTTCTAGAATCTCGATGCCTGATCAGTTTGTAGGATCAAGGACATGGCCGGCGAACACGATCACCCCTGACCGCTCCTCCATGATGAAGAAAGTGAAGGGATGGTCAGCGACGAACTCGACCGGTGGCTCAGGGTGCCACGCAGAACCATCTATCATCACGATTGTGACCGCGGCCGCCTCCGTCCCTTCTTCGTCCACCTTGACCACTGCCTTGTGAAGAACCTTGCTCAGGGATGTCGGCCGCCCGTCGTGGTTCTTCTCGCAGATGCCCCGCAGGTCGGCCGACTCCGGCGAGAATGGCAGCGAGAGCCCCAGCAGACGGAGGTCGCTGCCGAGGTCGTCCCAGTCGTAGCTTATCTCGAATTTGGGCAGCGTAACCTTGACGGTCTCTTGCTCCGTCTTGCGCAGGACATTGTCCAGGTACTCTGGCCCCGCGGTGATCGCGTCCACCATCTTGGCGATACCCTGGCGCTCGTCCGGGAGGAAGATGTACATGGAGTACTGCGTGTCGTCCGTGTCAGGGGAAGCCACGCCAGCAGCGGCGCCTCGGTCATGCTTGTGCCGGAACCTGGGTACGTCGTCTCGGTCATGTTTGCAGGGGAGCTTGAGGACCTTGAACCCGTCGACGGACGAGACGTACTGCGCGTCGTGCATTGTCTGGTGCATGAACTGTGCGTCGACACGGCGGCCGTCGAGCCGGTGGAACGTGCCTGGTGGGTGTTGTACGCTTTGAACGGATTGCGCCACTTGGCCTTGAAGTAGACGGCGTTGGCGAGCACGAGGTCGGTCTCGGCGGTGATGTCGTTGGCGGAGATGACGGAGTCGATGAGGTTGTTCGTGGCCTTCTTAGCCCAGCTGTTGATCGCCTCCGCTACTTGCTCCGGCTTCACAAATCGCCATCGATTTGTCAGAGATTCAAAGCTGATGCGAAATTCTAGAACATGAACAGACAACCGGATCTGCTTACTGACCTCGTCGGCGAACCTCACGGTGCGAGCCTCGGACTTGTAGGACTCAACCGCGACGTCCCGGAACGCCGTCTTGAGCCCGCCGCGCGAGGCGTCGACCCAGATACCGCCGCTGAAGAGGACGCGCGGCCCGCCGGAAGCCGCCCGATCGCCCAGGACGCGGTGGGAGATGAGGCGCCCGAAGTCCGCGAGGCTCTCCGCTGACGGCGCCCCGAGGAAGGCGAGAAGCTGGTCGAGCGTGGCACCGCGCGCCCCCGCGGCCACGAGCGCAAGCGCCGCGTTGATGGACACCGGAGAGAAGGCGACGTTGCCCTTGGTGGCGGTGCCGCGTCCCGGCGCGGCGTGCTTGACGAGGCGGAGCGCGAGGGTTGTCTGCCCGTCGTGGATTGCGGCGGCCATGGCTGGGTGCAGAACGGGGCGGGGATCCTTGCCGCGTGCCTGTGTCGCATCGAGTCCGGCAGTGTACAGCAGCGTCGCGGCGACGGCGAGCGTGAGAAGTAGGGGGAGGCACACAAGCTTCGGCGAGGGTTTTCGCAAAGGAGGGGACGGCATCGGCGGCGGCAAGGGACGGAGTCCGAGATCAGGGAAGGAAGAGGAGGACGGGGGGCCGGCTAGGGTGGAGTAAATTGGACAGCCCGCTCTCGAGCGACAGACAAGTACATTAGCTTTCTTGAAAAAAAAAACAAACCGCGTAATTATCTCAGGTATTGTCAGGGCCGGTAGTCCTCAGGTTTCGATGAAAAAGTCCAAAGCCAAACTTAAACAAAAAATAAATCGAACTCTGAAACTTTGATCCCAAAAATTGACACTCTAAACTTGTCAATCCTCATCCATTTAAGACCCTAGAGATATTTGACGCATCGGGATTGTGTCAATCCTGACCTGGATAACCTGCTACTCTCACTAACGATTTGGCCCTGCCTGCCAATATCCATCCCCTTCCTAACTTCTCGCATTCACCACAATCAGACTATCCAAATCACCGGAGTCCCCGTCAATATCGGACAGCGTCGGACTGTGTCCCCTTCTCGTCGCTTTCCCTATGCATGACCATCCACATCAAGATGGACCTGCTCGTTGTCCACCATACACGACCTCTTCCTCCCGCGCGCCTAGACGCCTTGCAAGCGGCTGCTGCGGCGGGTGCCCCGCACAACAAGCTACAACATGGATGAGATGACGCTTCTATATGCACCTAACGCCGCGACACCGCTGGATGCGAGTGAGAGTGGCACGAGGGACTTGGCACTTGAGGATCGGCACGTTCGTGCACTGGCATTGGAGCACCTGACGTCGGGACCAAGACGACGGTGTTCACGGTGCGTGGAGGAGAAACTGTTTCCTGAAGTGGACGCCGCACACCGACACCAACAACCTCCAGTGCAGGTTCCCCTACCTGGACCTCGTCATCGAGGAGGCCATGAGGTACCCCCTCTTCTCGCCGCTCATCACCAGGGAGACCTTGGAGCAGGTCGAGATTGTTGGGACCTCCTCTCGAAGGGAATGCCCGTGTGGCTGGCATCGGCGGTGCTGCACGCGACGCACGCGACAGTTCGTCGAGCCGAGCACCGGGCTGTTTGGGTACGCGCTGCCGATTACCGGCAGGACAAAAACGTCGGCGCCGCTGTCACCTTCCCCTCACCGTCACCCTAATGCGAGGAGCAATCTGCGCTGCCATCATGTCACTAGCGTGCAGGGCGGCCAATACACAGGCGGCATGCCAGAGAGTGTTTAAAGTGCACGGCGAGGCCGGCCATCACATGTTGAAGGTTGAAGATAGGTATGACAAGTGGGTCAATGCTGTCATTGAGAGTAGAAATTTATCTCTTTTTCTTGGCATGGAAAAATAGGTACATGGTTTAGAATAGACCGGGATTGACAAATTCAGAGAACCAATTTTCGGCGTCAAGAGTTCAGGGTTTGATTTATCTTTCATCTACAAGTTCAGGATTCGTTTTGGACTTTTTCTAAGGTCTTGAAGGTCAGAGTAGGACCAACTTTACCGGGGCGACCCGAATCTTGCGTCGGGGCCGTTTCTATCTCTAGTGGATTTTTAGAGTATATGGCCCAACGTGGTGATGTAAACGGACTAGTGTCTATTTTGTTGTTCGTTTGGACCCATTTCCAGCTCAAATTCGGTGATGACGTTTACTATGTTCTCCCCTTATCCTCCTCTAGCCCGCTCACCGGTGATACATCATTCCCACTCCACCGCCTTCCCCCACCCCTGATACCCAACACATCTTGTGGTACTGCCTTGACTCCTGAGCTACAATTAAGGAAAAACCAACACAAGGTATAAACTGACCGATTTCGACTGTGCAAACAAGTGTTAACTAGCAATACTAACCATTTATTTTTTTTAACAGTCAAACAGGCAGGTATACACACAAGACACCCTAGCCGCCGCCGCCTAGCCCTCCACCTTCCCTTCCTCCACCCTCCCCCGCTGCCACCACGGGCGCGGCCACGAAAAGCCTGGACGCGGCCGGCGCCGGGGGGGGGGGGGGGAGGGGACTTCTTCGTCCTCGAGTTTGATGGGCCGGCGCGGGTTGGTGCCGCCGATCTCAGGCGTGGCGCGGCCGTCGGGCGCCACGGCGACGTCGATCTGCTTCGGCGGCGTGGCGGAAGCCGCGGATCTCCGGCCCTCGAGGCGCAGAGCGGCAGATCCGGTGGTCTGGCCCTTGCGGGCGGGCTGCGGGGTGGATCCAGGTACGGTGACGGATCTTGGGTGTGCTCGTCATGCCCGGATCTGGTCATTGCTCGAAGGATCTGAAGGTGTGGATGATGGCGGTGAGATCCGGGCTCCGCGATCGGAGCCGACGATGGTGCCGCCCGCGAGCGTCGTTTCCTTGTTGAAGGCGTCGTTGCTGTGATTCTCCTACCTCCCGCTCGGTTGTTCCATGGGGAAACCCAAGATCTGGTGCTACCGGATCGTACGATGGCGGCACTTTCGGTGTCGCTTTTCCCTCTTGAGGGCATCGTTTTGGAACACGTGTTGCCTGGAGTGGTCTACCGGTGGAGTGGAGCTTCACCGACCATGACGAAGACGGGTGGTCTTGGCGGCGTGGTGCAGCGGAGACTCGACGATGGTCCTGTTTGGTGGACTTGCACAGGGTGGGGGCGTTGCCTGGTGTCATGGTGGCATCGGCGGCAGGACTGGCGAGAGTCTTTGCTCCGATCGGCAGGCTGAAGTTGGGTTCGAGGAAGAGGATGGAGGCGATTGCCGGAGTGTGTGCACAAGGCGCTATCTCTGAGTTAGCCAAGGGGCCGGCGACGGTTGTGGCCGGGGAACATGGCCCCGTTCACCCTGTCGTTTTGTGCTAGTTGTGGTGTTTCACCGTTGGTGGGTTCAGCTTGTATTCCTTCGTTGTAAGGCTTTTGCCAGTTATGTTGAATAAAATTAATAAAGCGGCCGTATGCATCATTTTGATGCAGAGGCTGGGGTGACCCTTTTCTAAAAAAAATACACACAAGACACCTCAACTTCAGAGAGTACAACAACTGGTTCAGTTGGTTCTTCTCCACCTCCTACTGCACCACCAAGAGTAGCTGCACCACCTAGAGCAACATCATCACCAAGAGCAGCAGCATCCACTCCTGCTGCTAATGCAACACCAAGAGCACCAGCACCAAGAGCACCAACTCGTGCTCCTACTGCACCACCAAGAGCAGCAGCACCAATGGCACCATTCTCTGCACCAAGGACATTGTTGCATCTGATTCTGTTACTAGTACATCACCAAATCGAAGGGTTAGCAGCAGAACTAGCAAAACACTAATATGCTATTGAGTTATCTCAGTGCAGGGAAGGCAAGCTCATAGAAAATATCTTCTGAAGATGCAGGCACGAATGTTGAGTTCCTGAATTTGTGGATCTAGTTATCCATCTATCTGTGTGTTGTATAAGACTCTGTGTTCCTGAATTTCTTCTATTCTATTGTTAGTTTCCTAAATCTGCGGATCTTGTATCTTGATGTTTAAGACTATGTGGTGTTTAAGATAATTATGTTGAAGACTATGTGATGCTTAACACTTTGTGATATATTTCAGTTTTGGTGCCACGACATAGAAACTAGAGAATTTCTGTCACGACCGCTTTTATCCAACTGAATTTTTTGAGTTTCTCTGCCGCGAATCCCTTCCACGACCCCTCATACAACAATACAAACGAATTTTTGTCGTCTTTTATTGTTGATCTTGCATTAATTTAGACAACAACAATTTAGACACTAAAAAATAATGGTACATATCATTTGAAACCCTCTTATTCTTGCATTAGTTTAGAAACACTACAACCCTCATCTATCTTATTTCTCAATTCTTGTCCTTCTTCTGAGTCATCTTCTTGAAAAAAGAACTTATTCCTTTCTTCATCCTGCATAATGTACTAGCTGCTTGCAATTCTGGCACAAGTCTTGAAGGAACCTGGTGAGGCAAAACATACTCATGAGTGTTTTGATAAATGCTTGACTGCATCCTATTCAGTGCTGCTTCTATTGGATGTAATCCATCAACTCTTCTAGGTAGCTCATGCATTACAGGAATAGTTGGTCTTGTTGGAGAATTTGGTGCTGGGAGAGCCATAATTCCAGAATAGACAATGCCCTCTCCTAGATGTTCCAGCCCTTCCGCTGCTACATTCTCCATGAACTCATGCCTTTCCTGCTCAGTTCCTCTCTGAAGCACATGCTCTCTGCTCCAAGTAGACCTCCAAAAATCCAGTGGAAACCAACTTCCGGTGAAAACCAAAAAAAAATCATGTTTAAATGTTCTACAAAATTCTTAACAAAAATGCATTATGTTGAGAACATAGAGTTCTATAGACATGTAGATTTGCAAGTCGAAACTCAAAGTTTCTTAGAAGCAATAAAAATAACAAATTCGACAATGAATAGTAGCAAAATCAATTCGGCAATGAATAGTAGCAAAATGAATAGGAGCTGTAAAAGGGACGCGGCGTTTTGGGTCATATGCCCAGCTAGTCGCACTATCTGAGCCGTTCATATAAGCACAGAGATCCGTTCCTGTCAGAGATCATCAGTGCCGATGGAATTCTAAAAATTATGGTAGCGAGTGTCGTGTGTTCGTACATGTGAACCTGTACGTAGACAATCAATGCACAGCAGGAGAGCAGTCCGTTCCAGATTGACGACCTTTTTCTTGTACCGGTAGGACAAGATATTAGTGGTAAAAATGTACTGGTAGATAATTTTGCCGGCTTCATCAACTTCCGCCAGCCTGCATCAGTACACTGGTCTGCACCACATATTTTCCAGCTAAATTATGTCTTGACGAATGATGCTAGCTAGTTTGCTATACGAAAGAGAGATGAGTGATGCATCGTGGAAATTCACTTTGGATATGAGTAACTCCAACGCGGCGATCTAATGTGTCCACTTTTGGTCCATTTGGGTGGTTAACCAATGTGCGTGACGCATTTCCCTTTTTTGGGTCCAACATATATATTAATAAGGCTGCCGAGATTACATTTTATAAAACTAAAATAAAATATAGATAAACCCAATATCTACCCTAGGGTGGCCGCGAGAGTCTTACTCGTCGTTGTGCCGGTGCCGTTGGCGAAGATGGCGCTTCCTCATGTGGGGACACCGACTCGGTGGAGCATGCCTCCTCGTGCACCTCCTCCTCCTCGTCCATAGGGAAACATACCGTGGAAGTCCACGTGTATGTCTGCGGCTTGAGCGGTTGCAACTTCGGTGCTGGCACCGGTGGCGCCGATGCCGTTGGGCGCGTCCTGCCTTCCTCTGCCGACATGTACAGCGCGCCACGGGCAGGTCCGGCCACTGCTTGAGCTCATCCATCATGTAGTGCTGCAGGGCCTACTTGAACTCCTCGTCCTCTGGCTCCTTCTTAACGGCGTACCACGGTGGCTCGGGAGCGCACGCAGGAAAACAAAATGCGTTGTCCCTTGTGAGTCGGCCTAATAGAGCAATTACTCTTATCGTAGAAAAAACATTTTAAAATGTTAAAAATTCCGAAAGAAATTTTGGGGTGTATGTTCGGAAATTGTATGTCGCATGCAAAGTTTTGCAAAAAGGGTATTTTTCATGCCTTGTGTAAAACACAAAAATATCTCGGGAAAAAATTCCGCGTGATCTTATTCATTCCTTGTTTAAAAATACATTTTTCATGCCTTGTGTAAAAAGATAAAAAAGGCATTTTTTGTGCTTGTGAACTAAAAAAAAAGTCATGAAAAATATATTTGGAGTAGCCAATCTTTTTTTTACAAATGCCACAAAATTTATATTTTTTGGGGAAATTTGGTGCACAAACACAAGAGTTCGATGTACTTCAGATTTTTTTAACTTTTTGTTGTTGAAATTCTGAATATTTTTTAAATGCATTTAATATAGTGATAGCATATTCTCCTGTGAGTCAAAATGTTGAAGTTTGCTTTACGAAGGAGAGAAGAGAGATGGTGTGTGTGTGTGTGAACACTTTACGAATATTAGCGTTTTGAACCAAATTCTAACTTAAGTTAAATCTTTTAAAAATTGGAATTGTTGTTGTGTGTATTTACATGTGTCAACAATATTTGATACAATAAAAGTGAGAAAAAAGTAGATGGTAAAAAGAGTTGTCCGGCCGTTTGGGGACACCCACACCCATATGTCTAGGCACCACCCAAACGGACATAAAATTATAGGTGCTGAAAAAAATATGGGTCACCGTTGGAGATGCTCTAAGGTAAATAAGCAAATGAACGAGCACATAATACAATGCAAGCAAAAGTTCCTAGATTCATGGAGATATAGAACAACATATAAGTTATCATGCTTGCATATCCATCATTTGAGTCTCCAACAATTATTCCAATAATTACATATCCGATTTGCCCTATGACGAATATGTAAGCATACGTTTCATGCTTGTTTGAGTAATAGCAAGGAGATTCCCCAAAATCATGCTAAGAATAGCTAGGATTTCAGAACGAGGTTTTTCACCATATGTCGGGAGAGGGGACATAAGGTGTCAAGCGGGACCAAAGATTTCCCTTCTAGTTCATTTGGCGATTTTTAGTTCAAATTTTGAGACGCAAATCAATTAAAATTCATAAAATAAACTAAAAGTGATATATTGGCACGACCCCGCTTGCATGTCTAACTACATGTCCAGAGCGTGGCGAGACGCCAAGGCAACCAACGAAGATAGGGAAATGCACAAATTGTGGAGTCGCCGCACAACGAAAAAACACATGCAGTAAGCTTTTGGCTGTGAAGTGCATCTGAGGCAATATGTGTGGACTGGAATTTTTTTTTAGATATGAGGAGCCTCAACCTGAGACTCCCAGCTTCATTAAAATGAAACCAGGGGTGATGCCCAACTGTCACAAGATTTTTGTCGTGCTTTCCTAACCAAAAGCAGCAACTAAAGCCCCAGGAAACCAGAGAATGGGCCCCCCCCCCCCCCCCCCCAATCTCTGCCTGTAGGTTCAACAAAACTAAAAAGGACTATGCCTTAAAAAACTACAGAATTTCAGACAAGTCTCTGCCGAACCACTAAAAACAACTAGATATAAAGCAAATAAGCAAGTTCTTCACACTTCTTTTACTTCGAGAGACCCGAAAGGAGAGGTCCAGCTGCACAAACTTCGAGATCCCAGGCAACTCAACATAGGAAGGTTCTAATTCTGCAGTTTAAGCACCACAATATTCCAGCCGTGTTGCCGCCCAAAGATCTCTCGTGCCACTTTCGCCAGCAGGTCAGCTCCCGCATTAAGAATTCTTCGCAACACGTTTCTCTACAATTTGGCCCAATCATGTAAGAGATGACAGGCTAAGAAAATAACATCAGAAGGATCTTTAGGGTACACCTCGGAAATACGAATTATTCCGTGTTTTCCATAAAGCCCAACATATTGCAGCAGCTCCTACCATCACCACTTTTCTTTCTAATCCAGAAGAAGTGGCCGAGAAAAGCTGATACAAGCTTGAAAAAGAAGCTGGGATACCACTCAACTTAAGAGCGACAATAACTACCCTCCAGCAATACTTAGCCAGAGGACAAGAGAGAAAAAAAGATGCTCCTGTGTTTCCTGTGCACTATAGAATTCACATAGGTCGCAACCTTTTCACCCTATTTTCTTCAAGTTATCTCCAGTCAAAACCCTGCTTTTGATCACTAACCAACATAAAACTTTAACTCTAAGTGGTATCTTTAAATTCCAAAGAAGCTTATAAGGAAATCTTACTGTTTTAGCACAGAGATACTGATAGAGTGATTTCACCGAAAAGCACACATCTCTTGTCAGTACCCAACTCACCTTGTCAGGTTCAGCAGACAGCTCAACTTGACTGCAATCTTCTAAAACTTTAATCCACATACCTAGCGTTTCATCTCGCAAACATCTTCTAAACCTTACTCCTTTGAAATTACCATCAAACACCTCAAAACCGTAATATTATGGCTAAAGGTAAGATTATACAATCTAGGATAAATTTCACATAGGGATTTCTGTCCTAACCAACAGTATTCCCAAAACCTGGTTTTCTTACCATTTCCTAAAATACGTTTACAACAACTGTAAAAAAGATCTGTCACAGACATAAGCCCCGACCAAAAGTGCGAGTCCGTTGGTTTATGCTGGACTGGAATTAAGACAGCCTACACAATGTTTTTAATTTTATTCCTCAAAAATTAGCTTACAGTTTTAGATATGCTTTGTCGCATATGTGATGGCTATGGTCCAGGTAATGACGGTAAGGAAAGTTCCGTCCTTGATTCCGTCATGTACCATCGTTCCTGACTAGTACTGTACGCACTTAATGTGTCTGAGCAAATGGACCCCATGCACTATTCAAAAAGGAAAATACGTAAAGGAATACACGACAAACCTGTAAGACCAGCAACGTGATTGGTCGAGCAAATAGGAGCATCTGGACGTACGAGCCGAAACGAATTTTCGCTGTAAAAGTTACTATTCATTGCTGAATTTGTTATTTTTCTACCTCCTAAACAATTTTGAGTTTCAACTTGCAAATTTACATGTCTATACAACTCTACCTTTTCAACATAATGTATTTTTGTTGAGATTTTTTTTTATAAATTTCAAACATGATTTTTTCATGATTTTCACCGGTTTCCATTGATAGTTGGTTTCCACTGGATACTTTCTCGGACCTCCTACTCCTACTCCTACTCCTTGTGGTTACATGGTACTCTTTGGCTGGTTCCAAAACTGGAATTGGTTGAATTGCCTGCTACACACCACTCCCTTATATATGCATTCAAGCAAGTGGATGCCAACATGGTTTTAGCTAGTGACAAGTACAGTGTAAAGTACTCCCTCTGTTTTTATTTAGTTCGCGTTCTATGTTTAGTCAAAGTCAAATTTTATCAACTTTGACCAAGAATATAGTAAAATATATCAACATTCATAATACCAAATACATATAATATGAAAATGTACTTTATGATGATTCTAATATTATATATTTTATATTATAGATGTTGATATTTTTGTATAAATATTTGGTCAAACATCACAAAATTTGACTTTGACTAAATCCAGAACGCAAACTAAATAAAAACGGAGGGAGTATATAATGCTGCCAGAAAGTTTTCTCCCTAAAATTCTGTTCAATCACAAATAGTTAGTGTTGCGACAAAACAAGACGTGCAGTCACTACAAAGTTCATGCCACAAAAAAAGAAGTGCAGTCACTAAAAAAAGGCAACACAACATAAAGTACTGAACAAATTGATTAGAGTTCATAATATTACACAATCACCACAAATAGTACCACACAAGATACAAACCACTAGGTTATCAACACTAATACATGATACCAAGCCACATGAACTGAGTTCACAGCTTGCATTACTACAAAGCAATAATACATCTTAGAGCACGTCACTCATCACATATTGCCTTGAACCTTTTCAACTTCTCCTTATTTGCATCACTATTTTTAGCAGATCATAGAGCATATACTCTAGCTTCTTCTTTTCCTCTTCCATACCATATTTTTCATCATCCCGCCCCTTCTTGGCCTTCATCACATATGCTTGAGTTCTCTGTATCTGCTTCGACTCAGCAACCTGTGTCTCCAACAGTTGCATTGTAAGCTGCATCTGTTCCAGGGCCGGCTTTGGCCCAGTGCGAGAAGTCCGCCGGCTCGGGGGGCACCAAAAAGGGGGGCCATATTTTATATACAGTATGTATATATTTCAGAGTAGAGCAAAAAAAAAGTCAACCCATCTAGACCTGAGCGGCTGAGCCCAGCAAGCAGCCAGCTTCGTTTCCTGCACGTCCGCTTCGTTTCCTGCGCGTCCGCACGTCCGCTTCGTTTCCTGCACGCCCGCTTCGTTTCCTGCGGACTGAATGGTTTGGCTATGTGCTGCATTGAGAAGAATATGCTGGATAGTATTGATCTTGACACTCTCATTGTCATTGATGATTTTGCGTCAAAAAATGCCCAGAAGTCTCGTTTCTCATGATTAATGGAGGTTAGCGTGCTATTTCTATATGTTTTTTGTGCGTTTTAAACTCTATGATACTTGGTTTGGAACAAAGGCAAGAAAAATATCAGTTTTATGACTTTATGGCAATTTTATCTATTCATTATCGAATTGTATTTTTTCGTTGTTGGGACCATCGTTGAAGTTTGCACCGGGGCCTTTGAAATCATAGAGCCGGCCCTGATATGTTCCTTCATATCATCATCCCTTCCCTCCTTCTAAATCCTGGAACAGTTGGCCTCCCTGCCAGCTTTGCAAATTTCATCAATAAATTTGTTCACATCTTCCACCATATTTGTGTACTTCTTGTCAAGCTTCTTATTCTCATCGGACAACTCCTTCACCAGCTTTGCATTCTCAATCCTCTCATCAATTCTTGTAGTATAATTGTCTTGATAAATTCCCCAAAGTCTGTTTGCTGCATTCTTGGCAGTATCTGGCCATTCTCCATCTACCCAAGCCACAAAATCACAATTCTCAACTTTCTGGAAAAATAATAAAATAGTATTAAACAGAGCAGAGCAATGATTCAGCCAATATTTGACCAATTTATATGTTAAAAAACAGAGCAGCCAATATTTGACCAATCTGGTACATGAACTTTGCGTCGACACGGCCGCCGTCGAGCCGGTGGAACGTGCCCAGGTGCGTGTCGTACGCTTGGAACGGATTGCGCCACTTGGCCTTGAAGTAGACGGCGTTGGCGAGCACGAGATCGGTCCCGGCGGTGATGTCTTTGGCGGAGATGATGGAGTCGATGAGATTGTTCGTGGCCTTCTTCGCCCAGCTGTTGATCCCGGCCGCTACTTGCTCTGGCTTCACAAATCACCATCGATTTGTCAGAGATTCAAAGCTGATGATGCGAAATTCTTGAACACGAACAAACAACCGGATCTGCTTACAGACCTCGTCGGCGAACCTCACGGTGTGGGCCTCGGACTTGTAGGACTCAACCGCGACGTCCCGGAACGCCGTCTTGAGCCCGCCGCGCGAGGCGTCGACCCAGATACCGCCGCTGAAGAGGACGCGCGGCCCACCGGAAGCCGCTCGATCGCCCAGGACGCGGTGGGAGATGAAGCGCCCGAAGTCGGCGAGGCCCGCCGCTGACGGCGACCCGAGGAAGGTGAGAAGCTGGTCGTGCGTGGCACCGCGCGCCCCGCGGCCACGAGCGCAAGCGCCGCGTGGATGGACACGGAGAGAAGGCGACGTTGCCCTTGGTGGCGGTGCCGCCTCCCGGCGCGGCGTGCTTGACGAGGCGGAGCGCGAGGGTTGTCTGCCCGTCGCGGATTGCGCCGGCCATGGCTGGGTGCAGAACGGGGCGGGGGATCCTTGCCGCGTGCCTATGCCGCATCGAGTCCGGCAGTGTACCGCAGCGTCGCGGCGACGGCGAGCGTGAGAAGTAGGGGGAGGCACACAAGCTTCGGCGACGGTTTTCGGAAAGGAGGGGACGACATCGGCGCTCGGCAGCGGCGTGTGAGATGAGGGAAGGAAGAGGAGGACGGCTAGGGTGGAGTAAATTGGACAGCCCGGGACACGGAGAGGGGTCCTTTCTTTTCCTCTCGCTCTCTGCTTCTACTCCTTGAGAGTCCACCGCCGAGCGCTCCCAGATCCGGCCGCTCCTGCCGCCGGCGACTTAGCTGGTTGGTGCGGAGATGCTCTAGGGTGCCGGCCCTCGCTGTACAGAAGTAGACTAGGTTGTACTTCTAGGTTGCTTTGGCTCTATGTCGTCTGGCGTTATGCCGTAGCTTGGCGTTATGCCGGGAGAAAGGTGCGGGATCCTTCCGGCCGGATCCGGCGCTGGCTTGTGGTGCTTCTTCTCGCGGCGGTGCTCCGATGGATGGAGCCGGATGCGGCCTGCGAAGCTGCTGCGGGCATCTCCGTAAATAAGGTCGGCTTTTGCCATCTTCGTATTTGGGCGGATCTGATGTGCTTCTTCCTCTTCCTCTGTTCTGGCTGTCGTGGTGACGGAAGGAGAGAGGGTGAAGGCTGCGTCTCAGAGATGGCCAGATGCGTTGCTATTTGGGAAGATGGAGTTCATGGTTTGCTATGTGCTCCGGAAACTGCATGTTGCAGAGTTGATAAAGGAGGCCTTGTGTTGCCGAAGTTACCTATGGCGAAAGGAGCCACTCTGCGCTCGGTTGCTTGCGCCCGAGCTTCTTCTTCCTCCAGGCTTTTGTGCTGATGCGGAGGATCTTCGACTTTGGCATGGGGTTCATCACCGGGATTGCTCCAAGTGGTCGCGTCCCCGGTAGCGTCCATGGTGCCCGTGCTTTCAAGTCGCCGGCGAGATGCGGTGAAGAAGAAGGACTTGATTGCGAATTTCTATCTTCATTTAGGGTCCTAGGTGAAAAGTGTGAGTACCAGTTTGTAATTTTTATTTACTTTGGGGTCCTCACTGTAAAACTATATCCACCGCTGGAATGCAGTTTCTAGGCCCTTCGGGGCCATTCCCCTGTTCAAAAAAAAAAAAAATTTGGACAGCCCGCTCTCGAGTTAGGTGACAGAAAGTAGCTCAAGTCAGACAAATTTGACGCGGCGTGCTTTGTTGCAAAAAAACACATCGCGTAATTACCTGAGGTATTGTCACCAAGGCGCTATGGCGGCGATGCTCAATCCTGGACCGTCGGTTCCAGCCATCCGACGGCCAGGATTGAGCGTTGAATATGTCAACGCTCAATCCTGGCCGTCGGATGGCTAGAACCGACGGTCCAGATTGCGCATCGGCGCCATAGCGGGGGGGGGGGGGGGGGGGGCAGTCTCCTTTCCGCACTTGTCAGGGCCAGTAGTCCTCATGGTCTTGAACGTCAGAGTAAGCCAACTTTAACGGGGCGACCCAATTTGTCTGTCCGGATCCGTTTCCCGACACCGACCAACCAGGTATGGCGCGTCTTCGCCGGTCATAGGCCCGTCCACGCCCATGAACAACGTGTTCTACCGTTTTCTCGGCCTCCATGTTGAGGTACGAATTCATCACTTCCAAAAATGGCGGATAACTCAAATGAGTTTTTTACCATCATATCATGGGTTCATTGTCGTCCGACAAATAATTCAGTATGATAGTGATGTTTTGGTCGCTATTGTTAGGCACCCTGGTAGAGCATGGAGCGTTGATACAATATGTGAGGTGACGTCTGCTTGTGTGATCATGCACATCATGATCGTGGAGGATGAGCATCATAACGGTATCTATTGTTGGAATTTACTAGTATTTACTAGCCAAGATAAATTCAGAAATTCTCATTGGCACATTATTATATTTTGTTAATTAGGAAAATTAATGAGTCATTGATTAATTAGTAACGGTCACGTTTATTACGGCCGTTTCTAATTCATTAACAGACACGGTTAATACAGCCATTTCTGAGTCATTGATTAATTAGTAACGGTCACGTTCATTACGGCCGTTTCTAATTCATTAACAGACACGGTTAATACAGCCGTTTCTGATTCATAAACACGTTTATTGTGACCGTTTTTAATTCATAAACGGACGTGTTTAATACGGCAGTTTCTAAATCATAAACGGACGCGTTTATGAGGGCTGCTTTGACTCCCAACCTGCACTATATAAAACCGAACCAAGCCAATTTTGGCAGATATACGCAACACATGGTCTCGCACCACCGTTCCAAAACCTTGCGCCGCCGTCTTCCAAGTCTTCTCCATCCCGTCTTCCGGCGTGCACCGGTTGAAGGGACAGTAGGCCTTCGGAACCCGCCTCTTGTGATCCTGTACGGGAGAGGGGCGATCAGATTTTTGGGGAGCGCACTCGCGCGACTACTGGCATCGAGTTCTTCCCCAACGACGACTTCTTCCCCGACATCGGCAGCCTCTTCATCGACGACATGGGCGACAACAGCAACGCCAACGCTTCGGCTGCCGTTGCACCGTATGATTACTTGATCTTCCTGTTTACGATACTGCTACAGTTTTTGCTTGTAGTAGTTGCTTTAGATTCATTATATTTATCTACTATTCAATTAGATCGCATGATTAGTATAATTCTGGTTATTCTAGTCATAAACTATTTACTGTTTTCGCGGATTAAATCAATAGCTAAATTTCTTATATATTCAACAATCCAAAAACCTGAATATAGGCAATTTGCTGCGCCTGGCTTTCTCGCGTCTATGAGGCCGTTTCCCTTCAAAGGGGTACAGTATAAACGGTGGCGCATGAGAGCAGTTTACTGGTTTCAAAATAGTAACTGCTATGCTGCCACCAAAGGCAAGCCTGAGGACGATCTCAATGCTGAACAGCTGGAAGCTTTTGAGAAGCTCGATACCCTTTTCAAGGGTGCCCTTCTGAGTGTTCTTGACGACTCCATTGTGGACTCGTATATGTCGTTTGATAATGGCAAGGACATGTGGGATGCGCTCGAGGCCAAGTTTGGTGCCTCGGACGCTGGCAGCGAGCTGTACGTCATGGAGCAATTATATGACTACAAAGATGACTGATGAGCGCTCTGTTGTACAACAGGCTCATGAGATACAATCACTCGCTAAGGAACTTGAGCACTTTAAGTGTAATTTACCGGACAAGTTTGTTGCCGGTGGCATTATCGCCAAGCTTCCACCTTCGTGGAGCAACTTTGCTACTTCTCTGAAACACAAGAGACAAGAGTTTTCCCTTTGGATCTCATTGGGTCGCTTGATGTTGAAGAGAAGGCGAGAGCAAAGGATACACGTGCTCGAGTTGCTGAGGCTGGTTCTAGTGCCCATGTGGTACAGAAGAAGAATTACCAGCCGCCCCACAATCCCAAGTTTAACAAGAACAAATCGGGAGGTAAAGGCAAGTCTGACGATAGGCACAAGCCTTCACAGTCTACCAACTTCAAGAAGAACAACCATAAGTCAAGTAAGGGAGCATGCCATGCTTGCGGTGATCCGAATCACTGGGCACCTCGCTGTCCTAACCGCCATGAGCTTCGCACATCGGAGAGCAGCGGCAAGACTGCCAATGTTGTCATCGGCGACACTGAGATGAAGGAATCTGGGTACGGTATATTTCCTACCATTCTTTCAGTTTGTCATTCTCCTGAATGGTTGATTGACACTGGTGCCAATGTACATGTTTGTGCTGATGCTTCCATGTTTTCTTCTTACCAGGTCACAGGGACTTCTCCCGTACTGATGGGGAACAACTCACATGCTTCTGTTCGTAGTGTTGGTACGGTCGATCTGAAGTTTACTTCGGGGAAGACCGTGCGCCTGAAGAACGTTCATCATGTGCCCTCCATCAATAAAAATCTCCTTAGGGATCTTTTCTGTGTCGAGATGGTTATAAGTTGGTTTTCGAGTCCAATAAAGTTGTAATATCTAAGTATGGACAATTTGTTTTTTTAGATAAAGAGTGTATATTAATATCGCGGAGACACAAATTACACCCAGCCTCTGCAACAACGCAATAACCAAATCCATTACGGATGCACACAGCTGAAAGACAATAAGAAGAAGAAATAAAAAGAAAAGTCCCGCTACAGAGTTACAGTCCTTGCAGCAGCCGCACAACCACCACCAAGACACCACCTGATGTCCAAATCTTCAAAAGCAACGCCTTCAACAAGAACAGTGCCAGGCACAACCAATTAAGGCCAGACCTGGGTTTTCACCCTGAAGATAGTCCCGCTCTCAAAACAATGTCTTCAGCAAGACCATTGCTAGGCACAACCAATTAAGGCCAGACCTTGGATTTTCACCCTGAAAGGTAGGACTTCGAACTTCACATGTGATGTTGCCCCCACTAACATGCCGCTGCTCCGCCTCCTGCAACTCCAAGCCAGTTCCTCATCGTCGCAAAGCCTCCAAACAACATTTGCTAGTCCTTTAATCTCAGCTTTCATGACATTCCCCACCTCTGACTACACCATGGATTTGCCCATGATGGCACAGAAACAGAGCTTCACGCCGCTCCCTCCGGCGCGACCGAATCCCTCCGATCCAGCAATCTCTTGGAATTAGCCCATGAAAGATCACCGGCGGAGCCTTCCGAAACTCGACACTCATGCCAGATCAAGGTACCGGCGTCAAGCAGATCTTCGTCTTCACGCGATTTGGAACCCTAGGACCACCGCCATTATTCTCAAGACTGACAGCCCCCACGCCGACAGTCAAGCTCCAGCAGGAAGGTAGTAGAGAAAAGGCAGCAGAGGGCACGTTTGCAAAAGCCAAAGTTCCGCAGCAGTATCCCCATCCAGAGGTCCAGATCGAGGCCCAGTAGGCCAAATTCGTGGCCCAACCGGAGGTCCAGATCATGGCCCAGGGGGACCAGATCGCGGGCCAACCGGAGATCCAGATCCCGCACCTCGCGGCCGGTGGCCGCAACGGCGGCGCGCCGCAGCCCCTTCACTGCCACTCCGCCGGAGCAACTCAGGCACCGGCCCCTCCAGGGCCGCGCCGCCCTGTGCCCTCCAACGCCGCCACCCCACATCCCATGCGACGCCGCCGCGAGCACCTCTTCTGCCCTCCGTCGATCGACGGGATGGGCGCCGCCACCGCCGCCGGCGCCGGCGGCAGCGACGGCCTTTGCTCCAAGATCGGTTGGCGCTCGAGGAGGGGTGTGGTGGAGGTGCCTCCGGAGCCGCCTGGGAGGGAGGCGACCCGGGAGGGAGCAAAAACCAGGCTAGCAAATCGGAAGTAATTAATCATATTTGTTGGTAAAGGCTATGAGTGCGGAGGCTTGTTCCGCCTATCTTTGTCAGATATTTGCACCAAAGTTATTAATCATATTTGTCACGAATTTGAATATAATGTTTGGCATTCACGACTTTGTCATATTAACTTTGGTTGCATGACGCGGCTAGCTAATTTGGATTTAATTCCGAAATTCACTACTGTCAAAGGTTCCAAGTGTCAAGTGTGTGTGCAAGCTAAGCAACCTCGCAAGTCTCATACGGCTGCGGAGGCAAGAGACTTGGCGCCACTGGAACTTATACATTCAGATCTTTGTGAGATGAATGGCGTGTTGACAAAAGGCGGAAAGAAATATTTCATGACGCTTATTGATGACTCCACTAGATATTGTTATGTGTATTTTCTGAAAACAAAAGATGAGGCTTTAAACTACTTCAAAAACTATAAAGCTGAAGCAGAGAACCAACTTGATCGAAAGATTAAAAGGCTAAGGTCTGATCGTGGTGGAGAATATTTTTCCAATGAATTTGATTCGTTTTGTGCGGAACATGGTATAATACATGAGAGGACGCCTCCCTACTCGCCTCAGTCAAATGGAGTGGCTGAAAGAAAGAACCGAACTCTAACTGATTTGGTTAACGCCATGTTAGACACTTCGGGACTGTCTCAGGCATGGTGGGGGGAGGCTCTATTGACAGCTTGTCATGTCCTAAACCGAGTTCCCATAAAAGATAAAACTGTTTCTCCATTTGAGGAATGGGAAAGGAAAAAGTTGAAACTCTCTTACTTACGTACTTGGGGCTGTTTGGCGAAAGTCAATATTCCAATTCCCAAGAAGCGCAAGCTTGGACCAAAAACCGTGGATTGTGTTCTTCTGGGCTACGCTTTTCATAGCGTTGGTTATAGATTTTTGGTAGTCAAATCTGAGGTATCCGACGTTCATGTTGGTACGATTATGGAGTCGAAGGATGCGACTTTCTTTGAGGATATCTTTCCCATGAAGGGTATGCCTAGCTCATCAAATCAGGAGATACCTAGCACATCTAGTCAGGAATTAGCTGTTATTCCTGAACCTACCATTTCGATAGAACACACTGATAACCCTGTGGAGGATGACAATGAAGCTCCTGTTAGGAGCAAGAGACAGAGGACTGCAAAGTCCTTTGGTGATGATTTCATTGTGTACCTTGTTGATGACACCCCTAGTACCATTTCAGAAGCCTATGCATCTATTGATGCTGACTACTGGAAGGAAGCTGTTCGTAGCGAGATGGATTCCATCTTGGCTAACGGAACCTGGGAAGTCACTGATCGTCCTTATGGGTGTAAACCTGTAGGATGTAAGTGGGTGTTCAAGAAAAAGCTTAGGCCTGATGGTACTATTGAGAAGTACAAGGCGCGGCTTGTGGCCAAGGGTTATACCCAGAAAGAAGGTGAAGACTTCTTTGATACTTACTCACCTGTGGCTAGACTGACCACGATTCGAGTGCTACTTTCATTGGCTGCCTCGCATGGGCTTCTCGTTCATCAAATGGACGTGAAGACAGCTTTCCTAAATGGAGAGTTAGACGAGGAAATTTACATGGATCAGCCCGATGGTTTTGTAGTACCTGGTCAGGAAGCAAAGGTGTGCAAGTTGTTGAAGTCCTTATATGGCCTTAAGCAAGCTCCTAAGCAATGGCACGAAAAGTTTGAAAGAACTTTAACTGCTGCAGGTTTCATTATAAACGAATCTGACAAATGTGTGTACTATCGCTATGGTGGGGGCGAGGGAGTTATTCTCTGTCTGTATGTCGATGACATACTGATCTTTGGAACCAACCTTGATCTAATCAAGGAGGTTAAGGATTTCTTATCTCGTTGCTTTGAGATGAAGGATCTAGGAGTAGCCGATGTTATCTTGAACATCAAGCTGCTGAGAGATGGTGATGGTGGGATTACACTGCTTCAGTCTCACTATGTGGAAAAGGTCTTGAGTCGATTCGGGTATGACGACTGTAAGCCTTCTCCGACACCATATGATCCTAGTGTGTTGCTTCGAAAGAATCAACAGACTGCTAGAGATCAACTGAGATATTCTCAGATTATTGGCTCGCTTATGTATTTGGCTTGTGCCACGAGGCCTGACATCTCTTTTGCTGTGAGCAAGTTGAGCCGGTTTGTTTCTAATCCGGGAGATGATCATTGGCATGCGCTCGAGAGAGTTATGCGTTATTTAAAAGGCACTGCGAGCTATGGAATTCACTACTCTGGATACCCGAGGGTACTGGAGGGTTATAGTGATTCAAATTGGATATCTGATGCTGATGAGATTAAGGCCACGAGTGGTTATGTGTTTACACTCGGTGGTGGAGCTGTTTCCTGGAAGTCTTGCAAGCAGACCATCTTAACGAGGTCAACTATGGAAGCAGAACTCACAGCGTTGGACACAGCCACTGTTGAAGCAGAGTGGCTTCGAGAGCTTTTGATGGACTTACCTGTGGTTGAAAAACCAATACCCGCTATCCTTATGAACTGTGATAATCAAACTGTGATACACAAGATTAAAAGTTCTAAGGATAATATGAAGTCATCAAGGCATGTGAAGAGGAGATTGAAATCTGTCCGAAAATTAAAGAACTCCGGAGTCATTGCGTTGGATTATATCCAAACGTCTAAGAATTTGGCAGATCCCTTCACAAAGGGTTTATCACGTAATGTGATAGATAGTGCATCGAGGAGATGGGTTTGAGACCCACGGTATGAGTTGTCCACAGTGGTAACCTACTCTATGTGATCGGAGATCCCGTGAATTAGAAGTGGGAGACAAGCTGTTGGGCAGCTGAGAGGAGAGTATCCTTATATTATATTTCCCACTCCATGAAGATGCAATACTCTTCTATTCTGTATGGCAGGTTGATATTTATCTTAATGTATTCCAAGTGGCTTACTTTTATAAGCGGAGATGTTGTCCTGCAGAGCATCTCTTGAGGAATACACCTATATGAGTCTGACTGTTAAACGTCGCAGTCCGTGAGAGTTGGGTGCTCTTTAATAAACTCATGAAAGGTCTTGGAGTATGACGCATAAGCTCCACCCGGGGAAGCCTTGCGGCAGCTCAGTATTGGTCAAGGGCTTGTGTGAAACTAAGTCGCAGCAAACTTGTAGTTCAAGGCATAGTCCACTATCCAAGTTGTGATCTAGTGTAGCATAAGTTTCTAAGTGGAAGTTCAACTTAACAGTCTCCACTGAGTACCGGTATATAAAACAATGTTTTGGAACTGAATGATGAGATATGAGCCAATGAGACTTTGTGGGGGATTGTTGGAATTTACTAGTATTTACTAGCCCAAGATAAATTCAGAAATTCTCATTGGCACATTATTATATTTTGTTAATTGGGAAAATTAATGAGTCATTGATTAATTAGTAACGGTCACGTTTATTACGGCCGTTTCTAATTCATTAACAGACACGGTTAATACAGCCGTTTCTGAGTCATTGATTAATTAGTAACGGTCACGTTTATTACGGCCGTTTCTAATTCATTAACAGACACGGTTAATACAGCCGTTTCTGATTCACAAACACGTTTATTGTGACCGTTTTTAATTCATAAACGGACGTGTTTAATACGGCAGTTTCTAAATCATAAACGGACGCGTTTATGAGGGCTGCTTTGACTCCCAACCTGCACTATATAAAACCGAACCAAGCCAATTTTGGCACATATACGCAACACATGGTCTCGCACCACCGTTCCAAAACCTTGCGCCGCCGTCTTCCAAGTCTTCTCCATCCCGTCTTCCGGCGTGCACCGGTTGAAGGGACAGTAGGCCTCCGGAACCCCGCCTCTTGTGATCCTGTACGGGAGAGGGGCGATCAGGTTTTTGGGGAGCGCACTCGCGCGACTACTGGCATCGAGTTCTTCCCCAACGACGACTTCTTCCCCGACATCGGCAGCCTCTTCATCGACGACATGGGCGACAACAGCAACGCCAACGCTTCGGCTGCCGCTGCACCGTATGATTACTTGATCTTCCTGTTTACGATACTGCTACAGTTTCTGCTTGTAGTGTTGCTTTAGATTCGTTCTATTTATCTACTATTCAAGTAATCGTATGATTAGTATAATTCTGGTTATTCTAGTCATAAACTATTTACTGTTTTCGCGGATTAAATCAATAGCTAAATTGCTTATATATTCAACATCTATAACAAAAGGTATGACTATTAGGGTGAGTAGATTGAGCCCTATAGTGGACAACAACGTTCAAACGGTTTCTAACAATTCATAATGAAATGCGTGATTGGACAACTCAGCTAAACATGGTCTGAATTTGGTTAAGCATGTGTGGACTCACTCATAGGAAACGGTGAGTAGTTCTATCTTCCCATTTTCCAATTTATTTGCTCGTGTCAACAAACTATAAAATTTATTTGGTTATAAACTATGTTATTCGAATTTATTGTGCTAAACAAATTTCATTGGTTTAAATCGTGCAAAATATTTTATTTGTTCAAATCAAGATCATATAGTATAGCTAAAAATGGTTAACAATGATCATAACTGACAAAAAAGAGGACACGACGGACCAAATTGGTCGCCGCGTTGGGTGCCATGGCAAAAAATGGACAAACGAAGGCCAGATACCTCTCCGGCACCCAAACGGACCAAAGCGGACACGAACCATATCATTTTTGCGTCGGCCGGTTGGAGTTGCCCTAACTACGACCAAGAGTTTCTAGGTTAACTCCAGCGGGACCGGTAAACTGTATCCGTACTCCCTCATATTTTGTCCGTTTGGAGCGTTCTTATAAACTGGGTGGCTTCCTTTAGCGACAACTTTAACTATACTCCTCCATATTTCATATTTTTACATAAACCTAGATTTTAACACATAGGGTCAAATTACACCAAAATTTAAACCAAACAACTAAAATTTAATTGAAACCAACCAGAGATCTAGCCCTAATCGGGTCAGAGTCGATGACGATGGTCAACGACTAGCGCACGACTTCCATGTGGCCTAACATGTCTCCTGAGTCGTCGCCCCTCTTGTAGCCGCGTTGGCAAAAAATGTGCATTCTCCTCCTCGTCGTCGTTTCTAGAAAACACTTTTCGAAAGGCTCTTTCTTGACAGCCATCGCGTTCGCCTTCGCCTGCGATATGGGCAAGAGTCGCAACTAGAGACTTGGCCACTCTCCCACGATGAGCTCCTTCTTCGGTTCCGTCTTAGGCTTGCCATGAAGCAGGGTGACATCAACATCTTAGGCCCCACCTATGGATCGCCAAACTTCTTTGGCGGTCCCGACCAAGATAGTTCTACCGCGTGGCTTGGCGCTACTCCACGACGATCTTGTCCCATCACGGGCTATCCATCGTGTTCCTCTCGCACCTCTATTCCTATCGTACACTGGTGCTTGTAGACTACGATTCGGCGAGACCTGTTGGTGGGGATGGACGAAAGGGGAACGCCCGCCCTGGCTAGTCACCCATCGGGTCGGCAACCGGAAATCCGACAACGCCAGGAGGTCGTGCGTGGCGAACACCCACGCCTCGACGACAATGCGGGAATTTCAACGCCCGCGTCTTGAGCCGACCTCATCCTCATTGCGCCTGGGGAAGCAGTAGTGGTGTCATGTTCCGAAACAGCAGCGGCTTGGGGAGCTCCAGCATTGGGCGACCGGTCATAAAAAACACAGACTAATTGTGGCTGGCAGCCAGGCGGGGCCAGGTTCTTACGGGTAGGCCGTGGTAGGCTTGTACAGACATGGCCGCCCTAGCCGGCCGAAAATTTTGGGTTGGGGCAAAGGGGTGGTAGGCACTTAGGGCATTTACAATTATGTTATCTTAAGAGTGCCAAGTAGGATAAGTGCTGTGGTGGATGAAATAGAAAGCTGAAAACAAAAGCTTGTGTTCTCTTTTATTTTGAGCTAAAGCTTGTCTTCTCTTGATAAAACGATTAACTGTAGCTTTAGCGTCCGAATGATATGCAATACCTGACTGCTTATTCTGTGTTCCTAGTTTGCTTGTAATATCATTTATTTTGTTCCACATTTGTCAAGGTTTCAGGTACGGTGCGACCTCTAGTTGGAAAAAATTGGCTAGGCTTATGTCTAGGCAAGACAAAGGGGAACAATGAGAGGGAAATTGCTGATAAGCCTAGCGCTAACGCTTGTACAGAGATTGCTCCAACGAAGATAAATCAGGTTTATCAAGTTCTGAAGTTGAGAACATAGAACACACAGATCAAGATGCTTGCTAACAAGAAGCAGAGGAAAGATCAGGAAGTATAACAAGACAGTATTGAGATAGACATTGTGAGGATTATATTGACCTTGCCCCCAATTGATGCATGCAGGTATCTGTACTGTTTCGGTTATTGCATTGCTTCTGCCACACTAGTGTTTTAGCTGGCTTTGCAGTCATTAATCTCTGTGACCGGAAAACCCTTGATTATGCTTGTTCATTTTAAATCTGTTGTACTTACAAAGTGATCCTTCTGTGTTCGTATTCTGATGCATAAATTGATTTTTTTTGTTGCCTGTAATTTTTGCCACTATCTATTCATACAAAAAATCTGACACAATACATGAAGCTGAACTGTAGTGATATTATTTAAGGGATATATACAACCTGTCAGGCTGTCATGCGTAGTAATGTTCATTTACAAGATTATCGCAAATTAAGCAGCTAGACAAGGAGGAGATACAAAAGAAATAGGAGATCTCAAGAAATAGCCTGCAGTTTCTATAATGTCGATGCCTTGTCACTTCGTAGAATCCTTTTTTTACAAGTTCCTTGAACCTCAGTGTCAGATCAGTTGGTGGGATCAACGACATGGCCGGCGAACACGATAATCCCTGACTGCTCCTCCATGATGAAGAAAGTGAACGGATGGTCAGCGACGAACTCGACCGGTGGCGGTGGCTGCATCTCAGGCCCACAGGAAGTCATCAACGTCAAGACTGTGACCGCAGCCGCCTCCGTCTCATCTTCGTCCACCTTGACGACTGCTTTGTGCAGAACCTTGCTCAGGAACGTCGACTTATTATTCTCGAAAATGCCCTGCAGGTCGGCCGACTCCGGCGAGAATGGCAGCGAGAGCCCCAGTTGACGGAGGTCGCTGCCGAGGTCGTCCCAGTCGTATCTTATCTCGAATTTGGGCAGCGTAACCTTGACGGTCTCTTGCTCCATCTTGCGCAGGACATTGTACAGGTACCGTGGCCCCGCGGTCATGGCGTCGACCATGTTGGCGATCCCCTGGCGCTTGTCCGGGAGGAAGATGTACATGGAATGCTGCGTGTCAGATGCGGCGTCTGGGTCATGCTTGTATGGGAGCTTGAGGACCTTGAACCCGTGGACGGACGAGACGTAGTGCACGTCGTGCATGGTCTGGGACATGAACTGTGCGTCGACACGGCTGCCGTCGAGCCGGTGGAACGTGCGCTGGTGCGTGTTGTACTCTTTGAACGGATTGCGCCACTTGGCCTTGAAGTAGACGGCGTTGGCGAGCACCAAGTCGGTGCGGGCGATGTCGGCGGCGGAGACGATGGAGTCGATGAGATTGTTCGTGGCCTTCTTTGCCCAGCTGTTGATCGCCTCCGCTACTTCCAGCGGCTTCACAAATCATCATCGATTTGTCAGAGATTCAAAGCTGATGATGCGAAATTCTTTAACATGAACAAACAAGCAAACGGATCTACCAACAAACCTTGGCGAAGCTCATGCTGCGGGCCACGGACTTGTAGGCCTCAACCGCGAGGTCCCGGAACGCCTTGTTGAGCCCGCCGCTCGAGGCGTCGACCCAGATACCGCCGGTGAAGATGACGCGCGGCCCGCCGGAATCCGCCTGGTCGCCCAGGACGCGATGAACGACGCGGCGCCCGAAGTCGGCGAGGCCCTCCGCTGACGGGGCCCCGAGGAACGCGAGCATCTGATCGAGCGTGGCACCGCGCGCCCCCGCGGCCACGAGCGACAGCGCCCCGTGGATGGACACCGGAGAGAAGACGACGTTGCCCTTGGCGCCGTCGCCGCTTGCCGGCGCGAGGTATTTGGCTAGGCGGAGCGCGAGGGCTGTCTGCCCGTCGCGGACTGCGTCTTCCCCATTCATCACTGGCGAAAAATCCATCTCCAGCCTGCTATTGAGCCCGGGAGCGTACATCAGCGTCGCGGCGACGGCGAGCGCGAGAAGGAGGGGGAGGCACACAACAAGCTTCGGCGACAGATTTGGCAGACGAGAGGACGCCATGGGCGTGGGAAGGGTGGAGTAAATTGAACAGGCCGCTATCGTGTTCGGGAGAGATAAATAGCTCACGTTAGGGCCAAGAGTCCTGAGATTTTGGAGCTCCGAGCGTAATTATAACCAGAGTCCTTAATATGAACTCAAACTAGTTCACGAACAAAACGAGTTCCAGCGACCCCGCGGGAATACATGGATGATCTGGAGCGTTCGTTCCCCGGATCCGACGGTGTAAGGAGTGAAGATGATGTGGAGGCTCCTAGGCGGCTGAGCTCTCAGTTCGATTTTGTATCCGCAAAGGTTAGGCATCTGGGCTTGCGATCGAAACGACCTCAGTTGAAAGTTGAAACAGTGTCCAAGTCAAGGACGCATCCCCATGATCTATATCTATATGTATACATCTATACTACTATTAAAAGAGCAAACTTGTTGGGATACATTAAATCTGAGCTGTTCAATATCTGATCAAAGAGACCAGATCGTCCCAATGTTTGACAACTCAACAATGTCCGTTTTGGACCGTTTTGCCCTCCCACCAAATTACATAATACGACCAAATTGCTACCGTACCCTTTCATTTCTTTTTGTTATCCTCTCCAACAGTTTTTTATCTATACCACGGGACTGTGTCCTACTCGAATTCCGTTCAAGAAAATGGCCAAGATTCGACGCCAAAGTTGTAAGTATATTGCACAAACAAGCCACAAGGACTCCGTTGGCAACGAGTGCACTGGGCCGCGGGGTGTCTCTTGGATCGACGCCGCAGATGTGACGGCGTCGCGGATTCGCCAAAGCGGAGCGCGCAGAAGTGGATGCCCGGACAACTGGCCGGCGGCGAAGGGGTCGGGAATCGCGTCGCAGAAACAGCTCCGCGCGAGAGGGTCGATGCGGTTAGTGATTTCTTTTTTCGCTGCTACTTTTACCGCGTTTCCGTGTGCGTTCTAGATGCATATACACCAAAAACGAATCAGAGCGTTGTACCGACGGGGGCGACACGGGAAGGAGCAACCAGCACTGCGGCGACTGATGCTCGCCGGCCTCAGCGTGTCGTCCGGCGGCCCGATGAATTGCGGGATGGAGATGGGGCGCAAGGAGATTGGGAGGGAAGGATTGGTCGGCACGATACCGTTGATGTTCAGAGGATTGTGACACGGTGATGTATGCATGCATCAATCATGCAACCAGTGCTCCGATCAGCTGAGATGACGAGCCTGTCCATTTCTTTAGCCTCTCTGGCTTGCTAGCTGCATATTTGTTTATTGATTTTTGTTGACAGACTGTATACTGTAGTGTTCTTCCTGGTGGTGTATGTTTTGGGGATTTGCCTGACCGATTAAAAATAAACGTAAAATACATATTTGAACTCCCAGAAAAAATGTAAATTTATAAGTAGATGCAGAATTTGTGAGCCACAGAGAATGATGATTGATGCTATAGTAATGTATTCAAATTCTGAATTTTACCTTAATGTTGTTGCAGTATATTGTAGAATTTTAATTCTTGTAAAAGGATATAAATAATGTCATATGTTAGACCGTTACACATGAATGTGATGAACACAACAATTATGTTTTTTCAATAATGTACAAAATTGTACTAGAAAAAGTTGACGATCAGCCATTCAAAAATTGTGCAAATAATTGATTATTTTTGTCTTAAAAATTATTTGTGTACATCAAAATTTATTAAAACCAGACTATTTTTTATATGTATTAGTAGATATGTGGATTGCAAGTCTAATACTTCCTATTTCTAAATTGCCCCATTTAATTGTGTAAACGTGCGTTGCACGTACATGCCAACTAGTCATAAAAAAGCGAGAACCCGCCCGGATTACCCCCTGGTGACATATACTTTTAGGATTCTGCTAATAGCCAGCTAGCTGTATTTCATTTCAGTCACGCTCGTTTTCTGGTTCGTTTGATTTGTCTTTGAGATTCGCGTGGCTCGTCTTCGGTTTTGTCTGTGCTTGCCTAGTAGCGACTTGGTACGGCACGCGACGGCTCAGTCTAAGTCAGAGCATCTCCAGTCGGAGCCCCAAAATCGACTCCCAAACTGACAGTGACCGGACCACCCCAAAATTGTGCTCCTACAACCATGTCCCCAAATCTTCTCCCCAAACTCATGCAATGACATGCAACGTCGATCCGATACATACCAGATCCAAATTACAAAACAAAATGGTCCGAATTCACACGAAAGTAAAAAAGTTCAACTAGTTGTCCGATACATACCGGATCCAAATTACAAAGAAAATTGTCCGAATTCAAGGGGCGGTTGCACCGGATCCATCTAGGCCGAGGTCACGGTCAGATATCCTCTTCTTCATCATGAGGATCCACTTTGCACTTGGCTCATCCAAGAGGCTAGCATCTTGGAACATGATCCTTTGTTCCTCTGTGATTCTTGCGAGAAGAACTTTCTCTTACTCCACCGCTAGGCTGGTTTCCAACATCTTTTGCTCCAATTGGACTTTCATCCAAGCCTCCTTCTTGACCAAATCCAACCTCTCACTCTCCAATTCCATCATCTCCTTGAGCCGGAGGCGATCAAAGTCAATTCTTTCCCTTTGCAAAGCCAAGAAGGCTTCATACCTCTCGGCCTTCTTGTTCTCTCTTTCTTTCTCCAACTTCTTCATGGTTTCATCTTTGTTTGAGAAGATGTTCGTCCAGCTGGCGGACATCTACGTTGCGGCGCCGTCACGAGCCGCCCTATCCTTCTCCCATCTCCTCCCCATCATCATCCTCTTCCGGCCGCTTCCAGCCTCGGACGGTCCATCTTCTTCATCAACTCCAATTGGGATGGATGAGCTTGATCCATCATTGGTCTTCCATTTCTTAGCCAGATTCTTGTGATCATCATATTGGGAGATCCACTTCGGCTTCCCGGTCAATTCAAGCCAACAATGTGCCATGGTGAAGGGTTTGCCCTCCGTTTGATGGTACAAAGTGGAGGCCAAAGTACTGTAGCAAGCAAACAAGTAGAAGCAATTACACAAATGGTTTGGAGAGATGACACGTGATAAAATGCTGCCAGAATTACTTACATGGGAATCAACGTTGACACCACTTTGATTCCTATTGTCCACTTGTGCATGGAAACCACAATACTTGTTCACACTTTCTTGGATCGATGCCCACCTATGTTGGAGACACCGTGATGTGGTACGGCTCCTCCTGCTGGTTCATGGTCGAGGACGTGGACCTCCTTGCAGCAACCAGAGCTGGCGTGGGAGTAGGGCGTCTAACCTTGGGTGCGGGCGTGCTCATACCCTCGGGCTCCTCCTGCGTCTCTGCATTCGCAATCTTCTCGGCCTCTGCCGCCTTCTCCCTCTTCTCCTTATCCGCCTGCTCGCGCTCCCGCTGCTTTCGGCTCCGCATCCTGCGCATGACTGTCTCCGGCTTCAGCTCCGCGCCCGGCCTCTGCTCAACGGACTCAGAGGATGTGCCCTTCTCCGTCAAATCGAGGGCTCCTTCCACTTCCACCTCCATTCTCTCTTCTTATGGCGGCGCCGGCTACGGATGGGGTGGACGCGGCGGGAGGAATGAAATTGGCGGGCGGGAGTGGTGGCAGAGGGGATAAATGAAAGTGGTCGGCGCCCTTTTTTTGGTTCAAATTTCGTGGACCCGCCTTGCCAGATCCGACGTGGCGGACGCGTTCGGGCGCGTCCGAGCCGCCCCAAACTCGCCCCACATATGGGCTGGCTTTGGGACTTGCCGGACAGCCCGGTCGTTTGGGGATGCTTTGGGGGACGCGGCTGGGTAGCTAATTTCAGCCCAAACCCTGCCCGGGCAGCCCGCCCGGACGTTTGGGAAGGGTTTGCCAACAACGGTTGGAGATGCTCTCAGTTACTCATCAGTTAGGGTATGGGCTTTTTATGGGGTTCTTTTGGATATGAGCCTGTGTCCTTTGACCTGATTTATTTTCCGCCGCGTGTCTCTTTCATTCGGTGGAGAACAGAGCCTCGGTGGTGAACTGGCGGAGGTAGAGAGGAGCTGCGTCCTCGGCGTTTGAATCCGCCCCGGCGGCGCATGGCGAGAACTGGAGCTGGCGAGAGGAGAGGTCGCCGGCGACCGAGGTATCCATCCACGCAGCTCAACCCCCGTCGCGTACCCTCTCCCATATGCCTTTCGCTTTCACGAGACGCCACTCTGTTCGTATTGATTTGGGGCGGAGGCGAGCTTTAGGTCGCCGGAAGGGGCATCGAATAGTGATTTATGTTCTTTTAATTGTGCCTGCTACCTAGTCCATCCCCTCTGCCTGTCATTTTTTATTTCATGAGCAAATCGATGGGTAGGAGGTGCTCTACTCTGTCAAATTTTGAGTTGGGGGCGCAAGCGAGCTCCAGGCCAGGTGGTGATTTTTTGTCTATATTGTTTGTAGGTTTGTCCGTCCAAAACCGAGTTCGCTCAGTATTCAGCATGAGCATGTTGGATTATATGTTTTAGTCATTTTTTCTGTACTCAAATCCGTTCGAGAGAGGGGATGGCTTTTGTGGTTTGCAGGCAGGGGATGTACGGCATGCAAATGTTGATGCTGCTGATTTTTTTGGTTCAGTATGTATTTTGTGTGTGCAAATGGAATCAGTTTTCTGTATGAGAAATCAGCAAACTACTGGTTACCTCCTCTTCTCCCCTCTGCATGTAGTTTTCGATTGCATGAGCAAATCGATGGGCAGGTGGAGCAACACTCTGTCTGCTTTTTTTTAATTGAGGCAAAGGAGAGCTCTAGGTCGCCGGAAGCTGGCGGCATGGTGGTGATTTTACCTCGGTTTTAAGCAGTAGCGTCTCTCGAGCCTCGAGAGGAACCTGAGGTCGAAGATTTTTGGTTTTAGTATGTACTTGTGTGTGCATATGCAACCAATTTTGTTTGCAGAATTCAGTTGTATTTTTCTGATATCACAAAACTACTAGTGTGGTGTTGGGTTTTTTTGCATAATGCATAAATTCTAGTATTATTTTTCCTTGCCTGCCTATATATAACTGCATTTGTTGATGTTGTTAATTCTCTCATGCTTTTGTGTGTTATGTATGTAGCTTGCGTCGGATGTCAACGGAGTACGTAGATGATCTTTTCTTTGTCCTATTTCTCATTCTTGTTGTAGTTACTTTGTCATTCTTTTTTCTTTTTTCTTCTATTGTTGGACAACTTTATCTATTTGTGTGCCTCTGTGATCTGTCTCGTTAGTTCACCGTGTCTATTTTTGTGTCTCTGTCATCTGTTTTCACATGTTGATTTGGTGTTCGGTTTGTATAGTTGTGTCTATTTCTGTACCTCTGTTATCTGTCTACGTAGTTCACCGTGTCTATTTCCGTGCCTATGATATTTGAGTCTTATTTTGTTTTGCCTCTGTCTTTTGAGTCTTCTTTATATTTGAGTCTTATACTTGTGTGCCTCTGTCATCCGTGTCTTGATTTATATTTGAGTCTTCTTTTGTCTTTGGTATTTGAGTCTTATTTGTCTCTGATTTGTGCTTCTGTTTGCATCTCTTAATTTTATCTCTTTCTCTGAATTTTGCTTCTCTCATCTATTGAAAGGGGGCTTTTCGTCTTTCTCTTTATCTTTCTTCTTCGATTGTTGGATATGTCTATCCCTTCCGTCAGTCTTTTTTCTTTGCCTCTGCTCTTGCTTGTTGATTTGGTGTTCAATCTGAATTGGTGTGTCTCTTTCCTTGCCTCTGTATGCCCATTCTATTTCTAGCATCTTCAGTTTGTTTCAGTCATGTATTCCTCTTCTGTCCCTTCCATCAGTCTCTTTTCTTTGCCTCTTCTCTCGCTGGTTCATTTGCTGTTCAGTCTGAATTGTTTGTGTCTCTTTCCGTGTCTCTATTATCCCATTCTATTCTACTCAAAATAGCTCAGTTTGTTTCAGTCGTGTGTATTCCTCGTTTCATTCTTTGAATTTGTATTGTGCTTCTGATCTATGCATCCACAAGTCATTTCCCTACTCAGTTGTGTTTCTCTGAATTTGTTTCTTCGGATTTCTCTCTTTGTAGTTAGTCTCTGTCTGCCGTATCAGTATTTCACCCATTCTATTTCAGTTTGAATTGGTGCCTTTGTAATTTTGTTCGCAATTTTCGAGGGAGGTTTTTCGTGGGCAACTCCGCCTGCGCCATTTTTTACTCAAGTCATACTTGAGTAGGACAGCCCGTTCCAAGCCCGCTAAAAGGAGGAGGATCACGTTATTTCTTTCTCGAGCACTGGAATTTTGTAGTTTTTTTTATCTTTGTTGCATAATATAAATTCAACAGAATTTTCTAAAAACATTATCTTGAGTAATAAATATCAACCCCGGGTACATATCATTTTTCATGGGTTTTACAAGCATTTCCGGATGTATCTCTTTCGTACTGCCTATTTTTCTTGTTACCTTATCCATTTTTATTCCAGGGCCCTTGCTCATCCCATCACTTGGCTTTTTCGACATTATCTGCAGGAATTGTTTCTGCCACGGCCGGTTTCTTTGTCGTTGGTATCATGCAGCAACCCAACACATGGTTGGGGTGAATCTATTGGTTTTTTCTAGCGTCTTCTAGTATTCATTTTTTGCTTTGGCTCCACCGGCTCACTGCTACTCTTTTGCTTACCTAGTAGAACAAATCTTTTTGTTGGTGTTCATAGCCTTTTTTGTCCTTGACGGTTATTTCTGCGATCTATGTTTATGTCTTCTCGTTTCTTTTTTTAGTATTGTGTATGCATGTTCCAATCTGTTCACAGAGCATCCCCAATAGGATTTTATGTGCATTGAAGATTGGCATGAACGGCTGGGCATTTCTTGCGATGGGCGAGTACGTCAATTATCAGGAAGCAACATACTACACGTTGAGTGACGGGAGAATCAGGTTCAAGTCTGGTTGGGAGAAGTTCGGTCAGGAGTTTGGTCTACAGGTCAGGCTTGTTGTTCTTGCGATGTTTCACATGGACGGGAGCGGTTAATACAGGTGGGCTTCTTTTTCAGTATAATTTGAGTTAGCATTTCTGTTATTCACACCATGGAATGTGTTCAAGTGCTGGGTATCAGCTTCTTTCTGGTTGGAACCATGTATTCTTGTTAGACTTTATTTTTGTTTGTATGGTTTGATCCTTGAACATCATCGTAACTGGCAGCAGAAACTATGTGTTTTATGAGATTTTATCTACCGCCAGTTATTTTACTGCTTGGATTCACAACAAAGATTTGTTGGCCGAGATTCTAAACACAAGTGAGTTCTGTTTCATGCGTATGCAGCTACTTTTAGCCTAACAATAAACATGGAGAAGGCTAAGGGCATGCTAGTATAGTATTTTTTGTTCTTAAGTCAATGCAGAATACTTTGAATCCCAGATTTGTCTTTTTCTCTGCACTAACCTGAAGGGATGGAGGCTGCAACATCGGATTCAGGTCCTTCAGGTTCCCTCACTTGCTAGTTCGAAGTTTAGGTCCTGAACCTACTTCGCTCTGCGTTTGCAGGTGAACGGAGATTTTTCGAGCCCACGAGAGACCTTTTTTGCATTGGGTAGAATAGTCCATGAGCTGGACAGAAGAAGAAAGCCCACAATTCCATATATTTGTCTTAATAGAGGAGCTGGTTAGAAGTCCATTATTTTGGGCTTTTTGGCGGGTCGGGAATATAGACGACACAAATCCCATATCCTGTTCTAGAAAAAAAAACAAATCCCATATCCAACAGGCGATCTGGAACGTACATAGAATGACAGAAATGGGAACACGCGAGCTAGCTGGGTTACACGACAAAACGAACCCGTGCAAACACACTAGTGGTCAAAAATCTGACTGTGAACGAATTGAAAAACAGCTGACTGTTTTTTAGACAGTCCCTTTCTACTTTTATAGAAGAAGTGCTTCTTAGTGCCGGAGATCGAACTCTGATTGCTGGGTTTAGCCACTCCTAAACTTGCCAATGGGCCTCTGCCCTGTTCTCTATCCCCATGATCATGAGAAAACCTAGCCGCATCAATCATCCCAACCACGAACTTAACTGTACATCTTTTGGGCTGGAACATTATGAGGTTTATACCCAAGTGCAAAGCGAGATGTAGACAAACTAAAATTGTCTGCATTCAGGAAAGCATGCTCCATTTTGTGTATAATGTGCAAATCTTGGGATCCCAGTTCACACGTTGATACTGAGAGATTTCAACATGATTTACAAAGCTGAAGACAAAAACAATTCATGCCTGAACTTATACAGACTTTAAGCATATGATTGACCAACTACGGCTCAAAGAATTACACCTCAACGGAAGTACACATGGTCAAACGAACAAGCAAACCCAACAATGGCCAGCGATGAATGGGGCACTTCCTTCCCTCTTGCGCAGCTTCAGGGCTTGCTATCAGACGTCTCTACCATTGCCCGCTGCTCCTCCGTGGCACTTAAGACCAACCAAAAGTGAAGTCTTTCCGGAGATAGTAAATGATGTCTGCACACGTCCGGTTCGCTGCACCGACCAAATAAAGCGTCTTCACATCAAAATGTACAGAACAGCAAAGGCCTTGAAACGCTGGCGGCGGTCATACGTAAGCAGCATCAAGCTTCATATCCTGATTGCAAGGGAGATGTCTCTCCTTTTTCATTGATTAAGTAAAGGTGTTAGCGCTGGAACAACAAGTGTGATTTTCTCTGGAAATATAAGTTGAATTATAGATATTTTGGAAAAGGAAAAAAGCTAAAAAGGGTACTCTCTGAGGAGCCTCCTCTTTTTCACAACACTCATACAGATTCTGGCCTATGTTTTGGTACAGTACTCTGAAACATATGCATTGCTGTGTTCTTCCTAACCTCATAAAAGCTTCAAACGGATGACTAGGTGGAAACCAACAGGAGAAATAGTGCCTTTTAGCGGGGGTTTTGGGTGATGAAGTGTATGATTACCTTATAAGTGATGCTAAGGGAAAAAAATGTGATACCAGCCAGCCTTTTGTTTTTACCATGTTCAACTATCATGTGTTGAAGTGAATTGAAACATAGGAAATAGAATAAAAGCACTTGAGGAATAAATCTGCAATTCGTAGCAGAAGGTGAGAAATAATAGAAATTCTGTATTTTCTATGCTACGTTTGCAGCCATGCAGGTCAGAAATCACCATTGCAGCACTAACACACTCTAATTTTGTTTAATGTGCCCACAATAGACAGCAGACAATTATGTTACCTAGAAACGTTCAGACATGCGGTGTGCAGAAGGATACAAAGGAGTAACTGCTCAAAGTCTTACCGCCAATGGGGAAGAAGATGGCCATGGCACTGCTGGGCGCATGCCGCTCGTCCAGTTGACAACTCCCCCCAGCCGTCCTACTAACGGCGGCACGATGCAGCCGACAAAGCACTTGTCTTGCACAGGCTCCCCTCCATGCTTTCTATGGATATTTGATATACCATGTACAACAAGATATATCGAAATCAACAGATTCTTAGAGATCGCCATAGGTACTTCTTGAAACACAAAACTGAAGATTAGAATTTTATATCAACTCACAAACAACACACAAGGAGCTGTCAGGTATCAGTCAAATTTTCTATGCACATTCAACTGCATGGAGAACCTTATCAAACAGTTGCAAACAAAGAAAATCTCAGAACTATCTATTCAAACCCAAGCTCATCTTCCTAAGGTCAGATGTAATCCATGCTTAAACACATCGAAGCCTCAGTCATCTCCATAATTAGTTTCGTTGTGACCACAGGGCCACTAAGATCAAAAGCATGAATCTCTCCTCTTGTAGTCACCACATACAATAGGCCATCCTTATACATGCAGTCGACAGCCAGGTGCAAGTATCATCCCCTACCCTTGCAAATGAGAGCTGAGAATATGGATTGTGGATGAGCACTAGAATGTAGCTTCCTGTAGATGTATCAGGAAACACAAAAGCCTTGTGGTGAAGCTTGTCCCGCAACTCGCCAAGAGCAAAGATTGATAGCGGGTTATGAACGTCGCCTGCAAATTCATACTTGTGGACATCACCAGAGTCGCTATAGATGGACGTCACCTGCTCTATGGTGATCACTGTTGGGAGATCAATCTGTTCACCAGTTATCAGATTGACGAGCTGCATCTCAGATCGCTCATCAACAGTAACCAGCAAACCTTGCGAGGACCCAATCAGAAACCTACTGCAGATAGGTGCTCTGGTAGAGGTAAGCCCTCTTCTCCACGAGGCTGTAAAGGCATGCAACGCTGTCAAACAGATTCAGAAGTGCAGAGCAGGCACGGCGCCTGTCATTGTTTATACTTCCCAGAATCGCACAGGCTAGTGTAGGCGAAGCGCCAGGACATGCATAGAGAGACAGCACATATGAGGTCAGGGATCTCAAAGGTGGCAAAGGTGCGATCAAGATGTCCTGTGGCAGCTCCGGTAATGTGCCCACTGTAGCATCAGTCAGTGGTGGATGAACATACTCATTTTGTGGGATTCCTTCAGTAAATCCAAATTTCTTCTGGAACGCATTGAGGCACTCTCACTTCAAGTTTGAACTTGGATGGCTGCATCGTAAGGGCTTCGCCAACATATTTTAAAAAGTTTGGAGTAGACCGGTGTCTGGTCGTACTCCCATCCAAAGGTGGAACGATAGAATTCGCACTTTGCGACAATTCAGAGGATGGGTGTTACACACCAGTGGCATGTATAGAAAAGAAAAAAAACAGCGGTCATCGATTATAGATGAAATTGCGGAAACACATTCATTGTCTGATCAGAAGATTGAGCTTAAGAGCCAATCGAATGAACAGACTGCACATCTGAGATCCCATGCCATCGTCCTCACCATCACAGTGCGGGGCACATCATCGTTGCCATCCTCATGGCCTCCATTGCTGACATCGTTCACCAACCCCAGCAGGCCGTACTGCGTGTCGGCGGGTACTTGACCACCCCATCGAGCAGCTCTGAGATCGCCTTATTAGCCGCCTCCGCCTCGTGTTTCAGCACACGACGATGAGCTCATCAGGTGCAGCGCACCAAAGTCACTCCCCTCGCCACCATCATTGGGTCTCGGCTCTTTTCTGAAGACGGCCGCGCCGGCATACTGACTCTTACGTGGTCTTCGATGTGGGGGCGGGGTTGGGTGGGAGGGTAATGGTCTCGCGGGAGAACTTGAGGTAGGTGATGATGACGGGTTCAAGAAATTTGAGTTGCAACAGCAGTACTTTCTGAGGGAGAGGCAAAGGGGGCTTTATCTGAAGTAAAAATTAGAATGACTACATAAACCCTCATGTCTGGTTTTGGTGGGCTCCAGCTGTCAGATACAGTGCCACATCATCAAAATAAGGGGGAGCTGTTTAGGACCGTAGGTGGATCCCTTTAGCAAGTATAAGGACTGTATCGGTACACCTTCTAAGTTTGAGGACCGTTTTGAAGATTGCCAGATAGTTTAAGGACTGTGGATGCATCTCACTCTTTGTCCAAATAGTTCTCTCACTGCTGCCATTAAAGTAGTAAACTAGTAATACGAAAATGTGCTTCAGTATATTGATAGCTTTCTACTGCAGTAATGTCGGATATTTGTGGTAACACTGTGACCTAGTGCACACATGACTTCTACACTTCTACTTGTTTGAAAGTTCGAATGAAGGGCTTCGAGTAATACAATAATGCACAAAGCTAAGTATCATCCTTCTGGAGGGATAATTTATAATGTAATGTAACTCTACAGTAACTAATGTTACATACCTTTTCCTTTTATCTTTGCACAACTGGTTCTAGGGATGGCAAAAGAATATGTGTATCACATGAACAGAACTTTCACCAATAATCCTTGCATGAACACTCATATTTTTTGAAGTGATGAAACCTATTATTGTCTCTCACAATTATCTCCCTACTAACAATGCCAGATATAAACTTGAAAGCACGGTGACAATCCACACATATTCTCAAGTTCTTTGTGATCCTTATAGGTACACCAGGCGGTATGTGAATGAGTCCAAAGGCCAGAGCAAGCTTCTCGCTATGTTGAAAGACCTCCGATTCTTTCTCTTCTTCTTCAACATCATAAAGTGAATACTGTGTGTCTGGCATGTACCCAGAAGCTTGCATTTGTTTTTTGAGCTTGGCTAGTAATGCCTGGATCTCCTTATTCATCTCATGTTTGGTGTCCTTGGCATGGAAAACATGCATAACATTTTTCCAAGTGATCCAGCTACACCCTGGGTCTTTCTTGATTCCGACATCTTTCATCTCCTTCCTTACATAAGTTGCTTCTGCCCACCTGGACAAGTTCAGAAGATACATTATATCAATATCATGGATTGTGTGCTAGTATATAGATTCAGATTGTAAGGCTAAATTAAGTTCCAAAGAGATACCATCAGATAGTTTAATATGTTCCAGAGTTGACACCGTGAAGACTACGTGATTTACTGATGAGTTACCACATATATATGTGGGGTTGTTATTTTGAGATGAATTCTTTTACATGTTTCATATATGGCATTATTTGTCACAGCACCATATCACCCTGAACACCAAATTCAGTATGAGTAAGGTAGTTGTTTTTACCTGCCAGCTGATGCGAGCATGTTCGAGAGCAGCACGTGATTGCCAGAGTCCTGGGGGTCAAGTTCAAACAACTTCTCAGCTGCAATCCTTCCCAGCTCTGTCTTCCCATGCATCTTGCATGCCCCAAGTAGTGCTCCCCAGAGAGAAATGGAAGGTCTCATTGGCATCCTCTGTATAATCTCATAAGCTCGCTCTTCCATTCCTGCATGCCCAAGCAAGTCAACCACACAAGCATAGTGCTCAGTCCGTGGTTCTATCCCAAACCTCTTCCTCATTGTCTCAAACAACTCATAGCCTTCCTTGGTGAAACCTCCTCTACTGCAGGCTGTGAGCACATTTACAAGTGTGATGTAATTAGGTGCTGTTTCTCCACTCGTAATCATATCACTGAACACCGCAAGTGCATTCGTAGCATCACCGATGTGAGCATACCCTCCAATCATCGCATTCCATGTGACAAGATTGCGCTGTGGCATATCCAAAAAAACATGTTCCGCGTCTTCAACAGCCCCGCACTTCCCGTACATGTCAACCAATGCACTTGCAACAAAAATATTTGCATTGATGCAAGAGCGTACAGCAACTGCATGCAGAGCACGCCCAAGGTCAAGGCCTAGCAGGCCAGCGCATGTAGTGAGCACGCTGGAGACCATGAAGTCAGTCGGCTCTTCCCTAGCGCTTCTCGCACCCAGATACACTTTAAAGGCATCCTCCTCTGCCCCGTTATGTGCATACGCAACAACCATGGAACACCACGACACGCTATTCCTGACTCTCATCGCATCAAACACCAACCTTGCCTTCTCCGCGCATCGGCACTTCCCATAGAAATCAACCATCGCATTCAACACTGAGACATCCATGCCAAACCCGCACTTCACCACGAACCCATGGAATTGGTCCCCAAGCAACAGGAGCATCGCCCCGGCACATGCGTTGAAGAAGGCACAGACCGAGACGACATTCGGCATCCCACCAGCCTCCCGGAGCCCAAAGTAAGCTTGAACCGTCTCAAAGGGCCGTCCGTCGAGCACAGCGTTAGTCATCACCGCATTCCACGCCACCACGTTTCTGTTAGGCATTTCCTCGAACAGGCGGCGAGCCATCCTGAGGCGGCCAGTCTTGAAGTACATGTCCAGCGCGGCACATGAGACAAAGGCGTCGACGGGGAGGTAGCCGAACCTAAGGGCGAGCGCGTGTATCTGTGGACCGACGTCGGAGCGAGGAGGCGCGGAGGCAGCGGCCTTGAAGGCGGAGGGGAAGTGAAATCGTTGGGGCGGAGGCCGAGGCGGAGCATGGAGGCGAAGGCGGAAAGTGCGGGGAGCGGGCACGCGTGCTGCGCGGCGCCGGAGATGAAGGCGGTGAAGGAAACGACCGTGGGGCTGGGCTCGGAGGCGAGCGCGGAGGCGGCGGCCGCCGGGAGATCGAGCTTGGAGTATAGGTTGACAAGGTGCGCGCAGATGAAGGGCGGAATGTCCGGCGACAGCAGCCTGACGGCGCGCGCGTGCGCGGCGCCGCCGAGGCGCGGGGAGCGCGACGCGATGGCGGCCTCGACCGCAGCTGCAAGGAGCTGCGGGTCGGCCGCCATGGCCGCGGCTGCCGGGCGCATTTGGTGTTGGGGCTTTTTTTTTTTTTTTTTTTGAATTTGTGTTGGGGCTTTTCTGCGCGCGCGTTCTCCGAGCTAGGGCGTGTTCGAAACCTCGGCTCCAACACTATCGTCTCCTTTTCTCTAAAAACTCTACCGTTTTCTTTCTTTCATTTTTTAAGCTTGGTTAGCCCTTTGTAGATTTACTTGGCCTGGTGCATCATTGTGCAGTGCATCAGCACAACTTTGTCCTTTATATTACTCAATGCAATTATTATCTTAGTCAAAATTAAGATTACTATTCGCAAATAAAAACTAAGATAGCCCATTTCACAAATTATAGTTGGAGTCTTCACCTTACATCACTAGTCACTCCATGGATTAGAGAACATGTTTGTTCCTCCTTAGTTTCCGCACTCTTATTTATCGAAAGGTGCTACAAACGTGTTTGGCGCAGAGTAATGTTGAGATGGGTGACCGACCGGGAAGTATTTCCCGAGTGCGCACGAGTGAGCACAAAGTGCGCAGAAAAGACTAGTATTGATCTGTTGGGCCAATCTAGATATCTTAGAGAGCTACGAGAGGTAACAGCCCGGTGGGCCGGGGGTATTACATTTGGTATGAGAGTAGACCCTCGTGGATACACGGGTGTGTGCGGGTCAGGGGCGCGGGACATGTGCCGGCACTGCGCGCACAGACGGGTGGCAAGAGGGAAAGGATGTGAGATCCTGGCCTAGGTCGTCGGTCTTTTCAGGGGGAATGATGTGAGATCCCGGCTTAGGGTTTAATAGGATTGATAAGATACTCATATCAACAAGTTGAAATGCCCTACACTTGTGGGCATCAATTATTCCCGGACTCGCGCCTACTCACCCACCTCTTTTATGCTCCCACCTCAACGCACCTCTTTCATCCCTCGCCTAACGACGATGCCTCTCTCAGCCGAGCGTGCGGTACGCGCTCTGCTCGCGGTGGCTAGACATGCAGGTGGGTCTGCATTGTGGAGAGGGGGCAGGTAAAGTGTGGGAGAGGAGAGGGCTGGTGGTGATGCGACTAGATCACTCTGTAGTTGATCATGATTTGTTACATCATGAATCTTAAGATGCATGGCGAGGAATTTAGAGGATTCGGCCGGCACGATACGGTGTGGCTCGGCAAGGGGGTTCTGATATGTAGGGTTACGTGCAGGAATTTTAAATTTTACGTCTTACGCAACAGCCAAGATATATCTATGAAGGTACAAGCAACGGGTTAGATCTATCTGTTACCAACACCATGTAGTGGAAGTAGATGTTGATGAAGCCTGATAAAGATCCTCACAGCTAAGCCTAGCGGTGAGGATGTCGCCGATTCCCCGATCTAGCCTTCCGGGTCCAACCGAGCGAGGAGGATCTCACGTGTGATCCCTCTGAGGATGTGCACACGCCCATCTCCTCCAGTCCAGTAGAGCTTCGCCGTCCAGGGCTCATGAACTATTGGTGAATGCTAATGGTGGAGTTCCCAACACATGGAAGAGAGAGATTAGATCTAGATTTAAGAGGGTCCCTCAAAAATCCCGTAGATCAAGTTCTAGTCAAGAGGGGGGAAGGGCACCTCCACAACGCAATGCGTGGGAGGAGGTGTGCCCCTCCCCTCCTTTATATAGGGAGTGGAGGAGGTGGGGCCGCAGCTCCCCTCCAAGGTCTGGCCGCATGGGGAGGCTCCCCCCCCCCCCCCAAAGAAAGGGGGAGCGAACCCTGGTGGGTCTTTTGGGACAATTCGGCCATCCCTCCCTTGGCCCTCAAGGAAAAGTGGGGAAAACGAGGGCATGACTAGGAAAAGCACGCGCGCTAGGCGAGTTTCAACGCGCGCTTTCTGGCCGCACGGCAGCCGCGTGCCCGACGCGTGGCGCTCTGTAGCTACGGCTTGCGAACGCCCGAGACGCGAGCAAGTCCGCCAGCATGCTAGCTAGCTCATCGATCGGATCGAACCCACGCTAGCTAGCTTCGTCCGTATGCTTTTAATTTTTTTTACGTGACACACTGCAAAATAATTGTACACTATTTTTTATCGTGTGCTAAAAAACAGTGCGATATAAAAAGAGAAGGCAGTGCACGACAAAAAAGAAGGCAGTGCACTACCTATCCGAAGCAGTGCAACACAAAAAAGAAGTCAGTGCATGCCCATCTGAAACAGTGCACTGCAAAAAAGAAGGCAGTGCATGCCCATCCGAGGCAGTGCTGTAAAAGAGAAGGCAGTGCACTGCCCATCCGAAGCAGTGCAACGCAAAAAACAAGGCAGTGCACTGTAAAAAAGAAGCAGTGCATGCCCATCCGAGGCAGTGCACCGTAAAAGAAAAGGCAGTGCACTGGCCATCAGAGGCAGTGCATTGTAAAAAGAGAAGGCAGTGCCCTATCTCAGGCAGTGCACCACAAAAGAAGGCAGTGCACTGCTCATCCGAAACAGTGCACCGCAAAAGAGAAGGCAGTGCATGTCCATTCGAGGCAGTGCACCGCCAAAGAGAAGGCAGTGCACTGCCCATCCGAGGCAGTGCACCGCAAAAGAGAAGGCAGTGCATGTCCATTTGAGGCAGTGCACCGCAAGAGAGAAGGCAGTGCACTGCCCATCCGAGGCAGTGCACCGCAAGAGGGAAGGCAGTGCACTGCCCATCCGAGGCAGTGCACCGCAAAAGAGAAGACAGTGCTTGTCCATTTGAGGCAGCGCACCGCCAAAGAGAAGACAGTGCTTGTCCATTTGAGGCAGCGCACCGCCAAAGAGAAGGCAGTGCACTGCCCATCCGAGGCAGTGCACCGCAAGAGAGAAGGCAGTGCACTGCCCACCACAAAGGAGAAGGCATTGCACTGCACCTAGAAGGCAAAAGGCAGTGCAACCTACAGACTTCAGGCAGTGCACAAAAAAGTTTGTCGAAACATATCAACATGGGATCTAGTTTTGAAGATCTCGACGCGATTAACCCATTTCTAAAAACGGATCTTAAATTAGAAACTCGGTTCACAAGATATTGTATTTTTTCTGTTCAAACTAGAAAGGAAAATGAGAACCAGCTAACCTACAAAAACAGACGAGCGGCCAGCAAGGAGCGACGCACCATGCGCGCGGCCAGGGAACGAGCGCGACGCATGATGGGCCAACACGTGGCGAGTAGGGAAAATATGTGCGGGAGGGAACCATGCGCCAGGCTGCACCACGTGTTGGCAGCGCATGCGACAGAGAGCGTGCTTCCAGGAAGCGCGTGCTTTTTTTAGTAAACCCTACATGGGACTAGGGGCCCATGCGGCTGCCCCATGTGGCCTTAGGCCACGTTGGGCAGCCTGGGATCCCTCATGGCACTTCTTTCCCTCTCCGTTTGTCCGATTAAATCCCGAACTAGTATTCTCACTTTACAGAAAATTTCCGGAATTAATCCATTATCATATGAAACTATTTATATGATCCGGGACATTCAATGCCCACATATCAAACCTCTGGAAGAGTATTCCCTTGATATAAAATCTCGGAATTAATCCGATAGTGATAGAAACTCTTTTCTATAACTCCGGGACATCTCAAGTCCGCTTCTTTTAATCTCTCCGATAATATGTATATATCGATCACTTGGAAAAACCATTCCGGTGATATTCTCATGTTTCCAGACCTTCAACATTCACTATAGACTGAAGTAGACTTAAGCATGTTATCCTACAGGTTCGATAACGAGTGGACATGACCTAGTCAATAACCAACAGCGGAGCCGTGGATGCCCATGATGGTTCCCACCGTTATACAAAGATGCTCTTTCGAACCTGTTAGTTCCCATGTGTATTCCTATTGCTTCACGATACTTATCAATACCCAAGGCGAGATATTGCGACACCTTGTGATGCAACACTTTGATCATTGTGTCTTATTATCTTTGTTACTGGTACGATACATTTTCTGGTTCCCGCATTCCTGTATCCCCATGATTAATATCATGCCTTGTATGCACATACTTATTTTGGATACCTTCATACCGAGTGGGTCCTGGATGTATCTCTCTATTAACTAGAGGAACAATTCCCTACCTTGAACGGTTATGAATAAATGCATGCTTTCAAGATGACCCAGTGATAGCCGTTTTGATTACCCTGTTACAGTGTGATGCTTGACTATACTAAACTAAGCCTTCCAGAATACATGACCGTATATATTCTCATGGTCAGAGGATATACTCATGTTAACCTTTCTGTGAATTACTAAATGACAAGATCTCATAGTAAATCAAACGGATGGGTAAGTCCAACCACCATTGGACCGCCAACAATGTCCTCCCATTGTTGTTGGTATACATCGTACCCATGACCATGAAAACATGGCCATCAAACAAAAATGAGTTAGTCTATAGAGGCAAGACTAGGGCCTTTATTAGGTGTTCATGCTGCTACACGTGCGTGTGGGTTTCTGTTGGAGATATGCCCTAGAGGCAAATAAATATTAAGTATTTATCGCATTATCTCATTAAGTTTATAATAAGTTTTATACCGTGCTATAACTGTATTAATAGGAATTGTTAATACACATGTGGTATGTAAACAAACCAGGGTCCCTAGTAAGCCTCTGTATAAACTAGTTCATCAGTCAACTGATGATCGAGAATTCCCGATCATGGATATTTATATGGTTGATGATGAGGTCATTTTATTAGTGGAATAAAATGATGGACATAACCAACAAAGTATTGCAAAGAGGATCGTGTCACGAAGTTCATTATTGCAATAGGAAAATAATATGGTAGCTTATTCCTTAGACCGTGAGATCATATTAATTGCTGCCTCCGGAGGGTACTTTAAGTGCATCAATCGTCAGTCCATAAATGGGTGACTATAAAGGTGGGACACTTGGGTATTCAAAAGAGGTATGTTGAGGCCTATGGATCAAGAGCGGGATTTGTTCATCCGCGTGATGGAATGATACTCTGGGCCCACTCGGTGAGATTAAGTAGCCCTTGTCGATAATGAGATAAAACAAAGCATAGGATGTTCACGATCGTATCTCGGACAAGGGTAGTATCGAAGGAACAAACGGAATGAATATTCATATTTATGGTTCAACGACGATATTCGTAGAATGCACAGGGACCGTCATAGCCATCCAGGTCTCCCTGACGGTCATTGGAGAGCGAGGGTTCTCGACCATGTCTGGAGTATTCTCGAACCGTAGGGTAACACACTTAAGGTCTTGACGACGCTTGGAGAACGTTTTGGAATTATCAGAATAATAGAAATAGAGAGAGAGAATGAACCGGAAAGGTTCCGGTGGAATCGGAAGAGTTCCGGGGAAGACCGAAGATAGTTCGGAGTGGAAGTTGTTACGGAGCCACGGGAGATTAAATAATATGTAAATATATTTAATTAATGAATTATATATATTTAAATATTAATTTAATATTAAATAAAAGGGAAAATTGGGGCAGCCACTTAATTGGGCCAAAAACCCGGAGGGAAGGCCCATGTGGGGCCGAACCTCCAAGAGGAGGTGGTGCGGCTGGGCCATGGGGCCCATGGCCACCACGGCCAGCCCTAGGAGGCCGGCGCACCACCCCCTCCTCCTCCCCTTTGTTTAGTCCCACATGGGAAACTTAGGGAGAGGGACACCCCCTCTCCCCTAATAAATAGTGGGGCATATTAATTGTTTTAAAGACACAAAATACAATTAATTTTGTATGTCGGCCAAGGATGCCCCTCCGCCTACTTCCTCTCTCTCTCTCCACCTCTCGTAGAGCGCGGTCCCCTGTAAGGACTGCGTGCACATGAGAAATCTATACCGCATTACGCCGTCGTGCTGCGGGATTCCACCCAAAAGTTCTACTTTCGCTATCTCGGCTGGATCGGAGAGCCCAGGAGTTGTCGTCAAGATCCGTACGTGTGCGAGTACTCGGAGGTGCCACACTTGAGGCGCCAGGGCATCATCGTCGTGCCGCCTTCGTCTTCGTCGCGCCAAGTTCTTCACGACCTCGAGGTCGGCTACGTCGTCTACATCGACAACGCTTGTTGCGGGAGCGTAATCCCCGCTATCGGTCTACAAGGGTATGTTACCGATATATTCTCCGTTACCGCATTACTAGATAGATAGATCCTTGGCTAAGTTTTAGTGTACGTAAGTTAGAAAAATAATTGTTTTCTGCTACGAACCCCTTCAGTGGTATCAGAGCCGATCTATGCGTAGTTTTGCTGGTACGATTAGAACACATGTTGAATGTGGGCGTTGATCTTAGCATTGTTACCCTCCCGCGTGCATTTGCTTCTGTTGTCGGCATTGAGTTGATGAAGTGGCCCGGACCAACCTTACGCGTACGCTTACGCGAGACTGGTTCCGCAACTGACATATGGCTTGTACCATATATGCGTCTGGCGGGTGTCTATCTCTCTCTCAATAGATGACCTTGCCATCTTCAATGGAGGGCCCGAAAGGGATAAAAAACATACAATGATTTGATCAATGTTGTGGTTCAAGCTCGTAGGTAAGAAACGGTTCTCTTGCGAAAGCCCTAGAAGCCACGTAAAACTTGCAAAATCTAAAAGGGTAGAAACGTCTAACTTTGTTTTGAAGAGGCATTTTAATATGACATGGTTACGGTAAGTATTATGAATTGTTCAACTTATCGAGGTCAAAAGGTGGCGCCGCGGACTCGAAGCCCTGCCGGGGCGCGCCATGGAGATCAAGGCGCAAGGCCATGTCATATCGCACTTCATTTCATTATTTGATATTGTATTGTTGTGTGTATATCCTATTGATTGCTTATATATATTAGATATATGACGGTAGCTATAATAGGATGATCCCTTAATAGAATACCAAAGTTGTGTTCTCCCTTAGTGTGCACCACCGAAAGTTCTCCGTTATGAGGCAGGCCGTGATGATCGGGTGCCAGACGTATCTGCGTTTACATACCGTGGGTGTAAGCCACGTTGCACGAGCAAAACACTAAGGTTTAATTGGTGAGCCTAGTATGTACAGACATAGCCTCGAAACACGTGAAGATCGAAAGATCGAGCATGAGTCACATGAATGTTGTGATCGACATTTCGATGTCCACCCTTGCAGCTATGCCACCGGCCGTGACGATCGGGGGTGGTATAGTGAATTGGGATCGTGTAATCGCTGAGATGATTTTTAGGGATGATTATCTTAGTGGAGTATGTTTGATAATTTGATTATAAACTAAACTCGTATTTTTATAAAATAGCCGCCTTATCTTTGCGATTATTTTTGTAGATGGTGTTCTACCCCAGCGACAATTTCTATTTTGGTCATTTCCTTAGAGGACGGTCACTTTTGACTGATGGGTCCAACTTCATCTACTGGTACGAGAAATTAAGGGAAACCCTCATACACAATAATATACTCTACGTAATAGAAGAGGCTTTAGGAGATGGGCCAGGAGATTCCACGAGCGAAGATGAAGATGATGATTTTCGTCAGCGTCGTGACATTTTCATAAGTGTCCAAATCACTATGTCTATAAGCATGGAGCCTGAGTTGAAAGCAAAGTTTCAACACATGGAACCTTATGAGATGATAGATGCACTCAAGACCCATTTCATAGACCAGATGAAGCTTGAGCAGTTTGAGCAGCTAGATAAGTTTCTTTCACTTCAGATGGAAGAACACACCCGCTTGGAAACTCATTTGGGCAAGATGTACGACATATACTTGAGTCTCACAGATGTCTATGACTACTGGATGTCGGATGCTTTTGCGATAGTTGTTGTGTTGCGTTCACTACCTCCCAGCTATATGGAGCATGTCCGTGGCTATGTTGTGAAGAGTGAATCACTCACTCTTCTTCAATTTATGAGCCGGTTCAGAACCGTGAAGGTAGAACCCATCGAAGGAGAAATCTTTGACGGAACAGGTATATTTGATATACAAGTTGTAAATGTATTATTTTCTAGTCACTTGTTAAAAAGTATTTGATGCTTATTCTGTTTTATGAAAACATGACCTGATTATTACAAGACAGCTGAGAGGTATGATGTGACGGTGCACAAGTGATGGCAAGCAAGACAGTTGATGGCCAATGGCATTTACCCTCTACAATTATCATTTCGGATTAGTAGTTTTGAATAACAGATTTTGTAATCGTTTTGAGAGTGATTTTAATTAATGTGTTTTTGCATCGTGCAAGATAGTTATTCATATGTGTAATGGAACAAGCCAGTTGTTTTTGATTATGAATAAATTCTTCTTATGATCACATTTCGGTTGCAAATAAGTTATTCGCATATTAATCTCATCGATAACACGTTGGACATTTATAAAACCAGGAATGCTAAAATAAATAAATATCCAGAGTTAATAATAATATTGTTTTCAGAAACGTCACCACCGAATTTTAATCATGTTGGCGTTGTAGCATATCACTAGATATTTTGATCTATTTAACATACATGAGCCAATGTCTAAATGAGACGTGATGATTAAAATATCCAAACATTGATATGTCAATAAGAAAAGTTGATTGAAAATCATACATGATGATAATTAAATCAAAATGGTGAATATCATTATTATCGGAATTTTTTAAATATGACTCTGAGTAAATAAAATGTACTTACTAAAAGAGACATTAAATCTGAAATTGTTTGATAAAGATCAAAAGGGGTTTTCAGAGAAAAGGTGGATACTAAATCAAGTCTGTATGATTTGATCAGAAAAGACAGTGATTTTTGATTATGGTTTTGGCATAAAAGATTTGTGAAATATTGTTCCACAAATTATAATAATCGAACACACATCAAACATGTTGATTTGTATAAATATTATAGTCATACTCGATTTGGTAGAGTGTAGTCTTAAAAGGTATCTCTTAAAAGGTTAAATATTATTTAGAGTAGAATTAGTGAAACACCCCACTTTAGAAAATAGTTTGCCATCCGAAATTCGTGTTAAACGACAATATATTGAGTGTCGTAGTTTATGAGATTGTTCGATAATATGAAACTATACACGAATAATTCTTTGTAGAATATTCATAATAGGTATGAATACATTCCATGAACCAAATACCAATAAAACAAAACTAGTATTGTTGTCTTGGTAATTTCGAGAAAATAAGTTTTCGAAGAAAAGTTAATTGAATAGTGCAAAAGCTTAAATAAAGGTAATTGACCTTATTCCTATGAAGTATGGAGTAATGTGACGGAATATGTTTCGGAAACAAAACTCTACGAGAGGAAATGAAAATGATGATAAAAGATCATAATGTTTCATGAGGAGCTTTTTGTAAAGATGGTACGAATCAAGAATATTTTTATCAAGTCACAAATTGATATTCATGATTAAATGATTTTGTTACCAGAACAAAAATACATCTGCAAACTACAAAGAAACTAGAGGTGATGCCAAATACGAAAAACGACTAAGAGTCGTGAAATCCTGAGTTACATTTAAGATTATAAGGATAAATGTTATTTGAATCTTATTAAGTAAAAGTGGTTACTTAATCTTTTATATAGAAGGTTATATGAAAGGAATGAAACTATGGAAAGGAAATAAAGCTAATTTTGTCATAAATAATGTCTTGGATACACAAATGTAGACATGCTTGAGTCTGTGTTAGCAAAGTGCTAATACTTCGTATGTTGGATTTCAAATTGATAAATGATCAATGATTTTGTATTGACCAAAATATCGAAAGAAATTATGTTTATATAATTTAAGTGGGAGCTAGATGAGCTACATAGTCTCAAATGTGATTGACATTTTGAGTGGGAGCTTAATAGTGTCCTTATATGTAAATGGCATATAATGGAAAGTAGTGGTAAAATAAAATTAGAATGAATTAGAAGTGATTATGGAATTGCGATGAAGTTGTGTATGATTTAAAACGTTGGTAATCTATTTAGATAGATCAGGAAGTTTTAAAGAAAAGGTCGAGATGTTTTCTTAGATTAGATTCTGAAAGGTCAGAATGGAATAAACCAAGGAAAAGTCCTTGCAAATCTAGTTAAAACATTTTAGTGGATTTCTACATGATAATAGTGGTTGTGAGATATGTTGCGTCTTTTATGCTGATATATTAAGTGGAATCCTATAAAACCATATTATGTGCTCGACGTAGTATGACCCATATTCTTGTAAGAAGAACAAGTGAAGGTGAATTTTATGAATTCACTATAAGTAAAATCTTTATTGTTTAAAGGAAACTAAGGATAAAGAATTCGAATCTATAGAGGATAGTGAACTCAACAAAGTGTTGTGCTAAAGGATCTATCTGGATGACTGGAAGGATTAAATGTCGTAGGAAGGTTTATTTTAGACACTAGATTGACAACAGAATGTCACAATCTACATAGGTATGAAAGGTATATAGATACTGCGGAATTATACATATTTATTGGAAGAGAAAACGTGTTATCTAACTAAGTGATTTCCTGGTGCACTTATCTGATTATGAATCAGAGTATGCGTGGGGAAACGGAAGTCCCACTTAGTCATTGAATATGTATACATGTTATCAAGATAATGGATTGATATCAAACAAGGTGATTGTCAATGATTCGCAAAGAATGGACGGTTCAGTATGGTACATGCCGTTAAAGGAAAACTCTTCCACAAGCAAGCATCATCATAAAACGCTTGTAAGATAAGGTGTTCTGATCAAATAGTAAAATGCAACTAGTTTATTTGTACTCTAGTGCAAGTGGGAGACTGTTGGAGATATGCCCTAGAGGCAAATAAATATTAAGTATTTATCGCATTATCTTATTAAGTTTATAATAAGTTTTATACCGTGCTATAACTATATTAATAGGAATTGTTAATACACGTGTGATATGTAAACAAACCAGGGTCCCTAGTAAGCCTCTGTATAAACTAGTTCATTAGTCAACTGATGATCGAGAATTCCCGATCATGGATATTTATATGGTTGATGATGAGGTCATTTTATTAGTGGAATAAAATGATGGACATACCCAACAAAGTATTGCAAAGAGGATCGTGTCACGAATTTCATTATTGCAATAGGAAAGTAATATGGTAGCTTATTCCTTAGACCGTGAGATCATATTAATTGCTGCCTCCGGAGGGTACTTTGAGTGCATCAATCGTCAGTCCATAAATGGGTGACTATAAAGGTGGGACACTTGGGTAGTCAAAAGAGGTATGTTGAGGCCTATGGATCAAGAGCGGGATTTGTTCATCCGCGTGATGGAAAGATACTCTGGGCCCACTCGGTGAGATTACATCTATAAAGCTGCGCAGCGTATGACTAGGTCATGGGGATGTAATATCATAGAACGAGTTAAGTAGACCTTGTCGATAACGAGATAAAACAAAGCATAGGATGTTCATGATCGTATCTCGGACAAGGGTAGTATCGAAGGAACAAAAGGAATGAATATTCATATTTATGGTTCAACGACGATATTCGTAGAATGCACAGGGACCGTCATAGCCATCCAGGTCTCCCTGACGGTCATTGGAGAGCGAGGGGTCTCGACCATGTCTGGAGTATTCCCGAACCGTAGGGTAACACACTTAAGGTCTTGACGACGCTTGGAGAACGTTTTGGAATTATCGGAATAATAGAAATAGAGAGAGAATGAACCGGAAAGGTTCCGGTGGAATCGGAAGAGTTTCGGGGAAGACCGAAGATAGTTCGGAGTGGTCCAGAAGTTGTTATGGAGCCACGGGAGATTAAATAATATGTAAATATATTAATTAATGAATTATACATATTTAAATATTAATTTAATATTAAATAAAAGGGAAAGTTGGGGCAGCCCACTTAATTGGGCCAAAAACCCTGAGGGAAGGCCCATGTGGGGGCCGAACCTCCAAGAGGAGGTGGTGCGGCTGGGCCATGGGGCCCATGGCCACCACGGCCGGCCCTAGGAGGCCGGCGCACCACCTCCTCCTCCCCTTTGTTTAGTCCCACATGGGAAACTTAGGGAGAGGGACACCCTCTCTCCCCTAATAAATAGTGGGGCATATTAATTGTTTTAAAGACAAAAAATACAATTAATTTTGGATGTCGGCCGAGGATGCCCCTCCGCCTACTTCCTCTCTCTCTCCACCTCTCGTAGAGCGCGGTCCCCTGTAAGGACTGCGCGCACGTGAGAAATCTATACCGCAGTACGCCGTCGTGCTGCGGGATTCCACCAAAAAGTTCTACTTCCGCTATCTCGGCTGGATCGGAGAGCCCGGGAGTTGTCGTCAAGCTCTGTACGTGTGCGAGTACTCAGAGGTGCCACACTTGGGGCGCCAGGGCATCATCGTCGCGCTGCCTTCGTCTTCGTCGCGCCAAGTTCTTCGCGACCTCGAGGTCGGTTACAACGTCTACATCGACAATGCTTGTTGCGGGAGCGTAATCCCCGCTATCGGTCTACAAGGGTATGTTACCGATATCTTCTCCGTTACCGCAATACTAGATAGGTAGATTCTTCGCTAAGTTGCGGTGTACGTAAGTTAGAAAAAATATTGTTTTCTGCTACGAACCCCTTCAGTTTCCTCTAAATATCATATCAAGAACCACAGGAGTTATAGAATAAAATATATACGATTAATTATGAAGCAGATAATAATAATTATTATTGCCTCTAGGGCATATCTCCAACATGTTACTCATACGACTCATTGAAAATCAGGTTGGCATCACGCTCACTCTCGATAATCATGTTGTGCATGACAACACAAGCATTCATGATTTACCACATCTGCTCTAGGGACCAACATAGAGACGGATACATGACAATCGCAAACCGGGCTTGGAGCACACGAAATGCTCGCTCCACATTTTTTCGGACACTCTCTAGCTCGAAGTGAGAGTTTGCCTCACCAGCAAGGTTGTGGATGGTCTTGACAAATGTCGACCAACGAGGAAAGATGCCATATGCTAGGTAGTATCCCTTATCGTACTCATGGATTTATCGCATACTTGCACTTTGGAGCTTGGCCATCAGCAAGTCCCGCAAACACCGAAAATAGTTCACGTTGATGTCATTGTGAGAACCGGCCATGCCAAAAAATGCGTTCCAAATCCAAATGTCATAATCTGCCACTGCTTCAAGTACAACAGTGCACACTCCAACATGTTCTCCATTGTACATCCCTTGCCAAGCGAATGAACAGTTCTTTCATTTCCAATGCATGCAATCGATGCCCCTAAGCATTATAGAATATCCTATCGCTTCACCTTGTGCCATGTGCCGAGCTATGTCTTCTGCATTTGGTTCTCTTAGATACTTCGGTCCAAACACTGCATTCACCGCCTTGCAAAACTTGTAGGCGGCTTCAATGGCTGTGGATTCCAACATACGGAGGTAGTCGTCCAAAAAATATGCGGAAGCTCCATATGCAAGACACTGTCAGTGCATTTCTAAATGGATGAGAATCGAAGAAGTCCAGTGCAATCTTTATTCAACTCGAAATAGTCATCGTAGTCTCGAACATCATGCACAATGTACATGAACACTTTCCTTTGCATCCTAAAACGTCGGCGAAATGCGTGATCATTTGATCATTGTTTGCGGGGTCCTCGAAAAATAGTCATTGTAAAGCAGCATATGACCCGTTGTTCTAAACCGGTTCTTGTTGGCCATCTTTGCTCTCCTCGACCCTCCACGTTTGTGAGTGGCATCCAGCTTCGCCTGCGCAACCATAAGAACGGAGACAACCTGATTCTCTGCATCATCATCAATGTTGGCTTCCTCTTTTTCCATCATTTTGTGAAACATAATTTCATCGTCGCTAGACTATTGAATAACAATCAATGAACTATGAAGTTATGCAATGAATCAACAACAAAGAAAATCACTTGTTTACAAACAATCGAACACCCTGCGGGCGGGCGGGGGGGGGGGGGGGGGGAGAGAAATTGGTGGCGCCGTCAAATGGAGCTGTGGCAGCGCAGAAGGACGGATACGTTTCAAACGTATTTATAATTTCTGATGTTCCATGTTGATATTATACTAATTGTTACATGTTTTACATACACTTCATATCATTTTTATGCATTTTCTGGGACTAACCTATTAACAAGATGCCATAGTGCCAGTTCCTGTTTTCTGCTGTTTTTGTATTCCAGAAAAGCTGTTCTGGAAATATTCTCGGAATTGGACGAAACTTGGACATAACCTTCTTTTTTCCCGACACGTACACGGAGTCCAAAGGAGAGACGGAGGCGACCGAGGAGGCAGCCACGCCAGGGGCCGGCGTGGCCCCACCTCCTGTCGCGCCGGGGGATGGCGTGACCCCCTCGGGTGCCTCCAGACGCCGCCCTTTCGCCTATATAATGCCTTCGTCCAGAAAACCCTAAATACCCGAGTCTCCATCCATGAAAAGTTCCGTAGCCGCCGCCGTCGTCAACCCTAGTTCGGGAGGGTTCTGAAGCTCTTCCCGGCACCCTACCGGAGAGGGGAATCATCACCGGAGGGCCCTACATCACATGCCTGCCTCCGGAGTGATGCGTGAGTAGTTCATCCTTAGACTACGGGTCCATAGCAGTAGCTAGATGGTTGTCTCTCCTCCTTGTGCTATCATGTTTAGATCTTGTGAGCTGCCTATCATGATCAAGATCATCTTATTGTAATGCTACATGTTGTGTTTGCTGGGATCCAATGAATATTGATACTATGATCAAGTTGATTATCAATCTATCTTATATGTTATTTATGATCTTGCATTCTTTCCGTTACTAGTAGATGCTTTGGCCAAGTAGATGCTTGTAACTCCAAGAGAGAGTATTTATGCTAGATAGTGGGTTCCTGCCTTCGGTAATCTGGGCGAGTGACATCAACGTCTAAGGTTGTGGATGTGCTGTTGCCACTAGGGGTAAAACAACAATTCTTTGTCTAAGGATAATTGTATTGTTTACATTACGCACATTACTTAATGCAATAATCTGTTGCTTGCAACTTAATACCAACAGGGAACACGGATGTCAACCTGAAGGTGGATTATTAGTCATAGATGATGTTGGACAACGGTCTATGTATATTGTTGTAATGCCCAATTGAATATCATAGTAGTCATCTTGTCATATATATGCATTGCCATGCGCTCTCTATTCATCAATTGCCCAGCTGTAATTTGTTTACCCAGCATGTTAGTTATCTTTTATGGAGAGACACCACTAGTGAACTGTGGACCCCGGTCCATTCTTTTACACTGATAATACAACCAACTGCAATCATTGTTCCTTTTCATTCTCTGCAATTAAACACTATTTTCCACACCATATGTTTAATCCTTTGTTTACAGCAAGCCGGTGAGATTGACAACCTCACTGTTTCGTGGGGGCAAAGTAGTTTGATTGTGTTGTGTGCAGGTTCCACGTTGGTGATCGAGTAAACGGCGCCACCAACAACCTTCAGAGGTGCCTTTTACTCCTACTGGATCTGACAACCTTGGTATCTTACTGAGGGAAAACTTGCTGCACTGCTTCATACCTTCCTCTTGGGGTCAATATGAAATCAATATGAATATGTGAGTTGTCCCGCATCTCTTCCATCTAGATGAGCTTGTCCCGCATCTCTTCCATCTTACTGAGGGAAAACTTGCTGCACTGCTTCATACCTTCAGATGAGCTTGTCCCGCATCTCTTCCATCTAGATCAATATGAATATGTGAGTTGTGTGCGCATATATGAAATCATCATAAAATAAATTATGAATGGAACTCAACACAATTGATGGTAATAAAATAAATTGTGAATAGTGTTTACGTACTGTAATTTGTCTTAGATCTTTTTTCCGCTCACTGATCGTCAGGCGCATGAACTCGCAAACGTAGTATGCACATAAATTAGTCCCCTGTTCCTGCCTCAGACAATACTTTACAAAGAATAGAATTCAATCAAATAATAATCAAGCATGATAATGGTATTGAAACTAGAATTAAAGATTTGCGCGGATCTAGATATATAGTACTACTTACCTTGGTGGTATAAAAATGCAGATCCGGTTTCCAATCCCTTGGAACCTTCTCGATGAACCATTTCCAAACCCTTCCCGGCAAAAAGAAAATGAATAAAGGAGTTATTAATTACTTGATATCAGAAAATGAACGAAAGAGGTCGATAATGATTAAAATTACCTCTGGAGCTATTCTTGCAAGCTGAGGTACTTGTCCATATATTTCCTTAATGAGTCCATGACTTCAATGACTCCTTCGTCAACTTTAATGATTAGCAGAATCCAGTGGAATCTGCACATGTTTATACACACATGCATACATAACTCATCGATTACACTAAACATCGTGTAAGCAAAATAGAATGTGTAGAAGACAGTAACACTCACTGGAAGTTGTAAGGAAAAAGTATTTCTTCGCAGTGATTTTGTTTCACTAAAAACCGGAGCAAGTTTTTCTCTGTGTCCTCGGGATGGTTATTTACGATAACTTAATGATTGAAATATGGGTCAACGAACCCAGTGTCATAGATGCGGGCTCTTCTGCATTCAAGAATCTTCATTCTGCATAATAGCATACAAAAGAATATAGTGAGATAATTATAGGCAATGAACGAGCTTAGCTAGAGACTTAAATTACAGAAATAAATCACTTACAAACAATAGCAACTGACGAGGGCTTTGTCGAGGGAGTCTTGATTGAATAACTGAAAAATTTCAGAAAACTCAACAAACATCGCGTCCGCCTTGAAGTAATGCTCTTTCTTATATGCCACCCAGAGGTGGTCTTGCCCATCCTTTGTGGCGTTCATGTACCACTGATGCAATTGGCGCATTTGTGTTGGTAGACACTTGACCGCCTCAGGTCTGACCAGGGACTTCCCGTGGACATATCTCCATGCATAATGATCAGCAATGGGGTAACCAGTGTCACATGTGCAACTTGTTTCCCGCTTTTTGCTGTCCGCTCCTGCTCCCTCTTTAGCTTATATGCCGCCGACTCCTTCTGTTGACTATATGTTTTCTCAATACAGCGGACATAGTCATCTGGCAAATCAGGCGGCTCTGGCGGTCCCGTCGATAGATTTCTCACAACTTTCAAAACTGTTTCCAGAGGTAGTATCTCCTTTGGCTCGGGCCGTTTCGGAGCAAGTTGTCTTTTGACATCGGCAGCCACGCTCTCGGCGAGTTTCTCAGGAGTCTTGTCATAAGATAACTTTTCAGGAGCCTTGACGACCTTGGTTTTGTTATTTGCACCTTTCTTCTAAGTAGTACTAGTCGACGAGTAGTTCAGCTTCTGCTTTATCGACTTAGTAGTGGGCGCAGTCGGCTGACGAGATGGCGCGGGCGATCGACTCGGTCTGGGCTCCCAATCGGCGGGGTGGGATGGACTTTGAGGTGGTGGATTGCTACTCGGAGGAGTCGGTGGGCTTGGCGCCGAGTCTGGAAACACGATGTATTTCTTGTTCCATAGAACGATACCACGCTTGACTTCTCCAAGTGTATTCTCGTCGTCACCTCCAGGAATGTCAAGCTCCAGTGTCTCAAATCCCATCATAATTTGATACACCCCGACACGAGCATAGCCAGCTGGAATCCCACCGAGATGGTAGGTTGCTCCAGGTTGATTTTGTAAAGCATTGCCGACAGCCACCTTGAAGGATATGTTCTTCATTGACATATGTAGCTCACAGTCTGTCTTCTCCGTGACATCATCCACGGGGTAGTGAGCCGCCGACGGTTCGAATGCAGAATTTTCTAGTTGCGTGGAACCCACGCTGCTTTTCCGCTGATCAGATGGGACGGCTTCGACTTCAGGACTTTCTAGCTGCTGCTGCTGAGATGCCCTTTGCTGACTAATTGAGTCCAGTTGCTCCTACTGCCGCTGCACCTTGCGTTCCAATTTCGATAACCGGTCTAACTCCTTCTTCTTCTTTCTCTGACGGCTTCTATAACTATCAGCGTAATCCGCAAACCCTTGCTTCCACGAAACACCGGGTCCATAGCCTCGTACTCGTCCAATGTGTTCAGGATTCCCGAGGGTGAGTGTCAGCTCGTCGTTCTCTCTGTCGGGCACGTACTCTCCCTTTAGAACTTTGTCTATTGCGTCCTCAAGCTCTTTGGTGATTTTTTCAACTTTTTTCATCCATTTTCCCTTTGCAACAATCTTGCCTGTCTGTGGGTCCAACCCTGCCCCATGCGCGAACAACCAGAACTTGGACCTCTCGAGCCAGTCCGCTGTCTGTGGAATGATCCCTTTATGAAGCAGTGCTGCTTCAAAGGCTTCCCACTTAGGAACGGCAGTCTTGTAGCCACCTGTCCCCAAAGTATGGTGATATGTCTTCTTTCGCAGCATTTGCCTTATTTATTTCCGATCGAGCCACAACGGCATCCGATTGTTTTATCTTCACTAGTGGTCCAGTGAAATCTGGATCTTGTTTCTTTGCCGATACATAATTTCTCCATAATGTTTTCTTCCAGCTCTAAAATTGTGTGGCCATCTTCTTAAAAGTCCACTACTTGACTTTCTCCTTCTTGTCATCTGTGAGACCTGGCGGTAGGTTGACATGTGTCAAGAGCGTCTCCAAAAGAAAATTTCTTCTTCTTTCGTCGACATAACTAGCTCCATTGTTGTCGTCCTTCGGCTTATGCTATTCTTCAAGGATGATCGGGAGCAGGTCCCAAACAAGAACTCCGCATTGATTTATAAATTTACAGCGGCTCTCTATGGGTTCCAGCGGTTCGCCATCATCACCAACTTTGTCGATCGGTATCCTTGCACCATCGGCCAACTTTTTGGTCGGGCCTCATTTCGTCCTTTTAGCAGCTGATGATTTGCTCGATCCGGAGGGCTAAAAGAAAAAATATTCGTTAATAACTGCAATACAAATGAATTAATGTACCTAGTGATCAACAGAGGCTTAATATATATACCTCGCTGGCGTTTGTTAAGGGCACTTCCTCGTCTCTTCTTTCTTCTGCTTCTAGCTGAGCTCCCTCACCAGAGTCGTTCAGAAATTGTGAGCTGAAATCGTCATCTTCTACACCGGCATCTTCTCCACGGGCACTCTCAGATATAATCTGATAGATTTGGTCTTCACCCTCCTCGTCTCTGCCGGGGGCGTCCATAGCTCTCCCTGCAATCAATTATATATGCTTTCAATTTTGGTCACATGTCACCTAAATATGCAAAGTGCTTACAAAAAATTCTACTACAAAAATTTGCAGCATAATTGTTAACGTGTCATTTAACAATTTTCATACACAAATTTTAAACAATGTTAAAAATGGCTAAAAGTTAAAGTTCAACAAATTATTGACAGTAGCAATTCATGATTGTTAAAATTGGGCAACAAATTATACACAAAAATTCTGCATATCTAACACAAATCTAACAAATTTCATCTAACAAATATGCTTCTAAATTAAAAAACTACAATATATTGTATAAGTTAATTAAAATTTGGGTCAAGCAATAACTCAAATATTACATTTCCTATAATCATATATATGTTGAAATTTATTGGACTATATACTCATCCCAACATCACATACACAATATATGTTGTTCAATTTGGAATAACTCATACACAATAGGTCATACACAATTTCCTACACAATTTTAAAATTTCCTACACAATTTTATTAAACACAATTTTGAGCACCCTACCCGTACCCGATTTTGAGCAAATGAAGAACAAGATATCGACGAACCTGTGGAGTGCTCGCGTCGATGGTGAGGTGGTGGAGAGCAGGGCAACGCGGCAGAGATCAGGGCGGTGTGGCGGCCGCTGGGCGGAGAGCAGGACAGGCAGCGTACGTGGTGGCGGTGGCGGTTGTGTTCGGCCGGATGCGAGAAAGAAGCGGTCGATTCGGCGGTGGTGGCGACCGGAGGAAGAGGAGGTCGAGGCGACCAGAGCAGGAGAGGGTGACGGTGGCGACAGGAGCAGGAACTGCGGCGATCGGAGCTGGAGATCGGGCGGCGGCGCTTCGTCTCTCTGTGTCTCTGGAGGAGGAGGAGGTCGGTGCGACTGGGGAAATTGGGGTCGATTTGGGCGAGAACTGCTAAGTGACCGCGAAAACGACCTTTAGTCCCAGTTCGTATCACCAACCGGTACTAAAGGTCCTTTAGTACCGGTTGGTGATATGAACCGGGACTAAAGGTCCATTTTTGGGCCGCTGAAAATTGCGCGCGCGAAGCCCACCTTTAGTACCGGTTGGTGGTTCCAACCGGTACTAAATGGGCTTTTGAATATTTTTTATATCTATATTTGTTTCTGTTTTCTGTTTTTTCTTTTATATCTATATTTGTTTTGTTTCTTCTGTTTTCTGTTTTGCTTTATATCTATTTGGTTTATGTTTTTTTTTTGCTCTAGTTCCTTTTTCTTTTATATCTATTTAATTTAATTGTCTATATTTGTAAAAATCATACCTTTATTTGTAAAATTCATATGTATATTTGATTTAATTTTAGAAAACATCCAATATTTTGAGTGATTCTTATTGTTTTAATACAGTTACATAAAATATTTAATACATTATCTATTGATTTCTTTTATATGTTTTCACCGTCGTCAGTTTCTGGACTTATAGCCGGAAACTCCCACTTCGGACGAACCGGAAGAATCTTGTGAAGAGTGTTGTGTTATAACTTTGTTTTGGGTGTTCCTAGGGGCTACCCTAACACAACCAAGCACAAAGTTTCACTCGGCAAACAGAAGAAAACCCTAGGCGGGGACTTTTCCCGCCTTTACCCCTAGCGGCATGTAGTATGCCCAATCAGGAAGAAGCACACAGATCGTATGTTTCTTTCAAACGCTTGTGAGCCGTTGGATCAGGGTGTGTTTCTCTTGAGTGCTTGTGAGCTGTTGGATCAGCACTATCACGACCACTTCGTGAGCCACACGACCCTATATATAGCCCACCTCTCGGACATGTTGGATCAGCTCTAGTTACTTTTTCTTTTATATCTATTTAATTTAATTGTCTATATTTGTAAAAATCATATCATTATTTGTAAAATTCATATGTATATTTGATTTAATTTTTGAAAACATCCAATATTTTGAGTGATTCTTATTTTTTTATCTAGTTCATTTTTATTTTTATAGATGATTGATCTTTTTGTAAATAAGTTTACTGGAAACTTTGGGAAAATCGACATAAAGTCATTTAAATAGAGTCCTCTGTCTTATAGAACCAGAACCAAAAAGGTTTAATACATTATTACACAATACCAACAACATCCCCTATCTAGTGTTGTGGTATAAACTTTTTCTTCGTGTGTGTCCCTTTCTTCTGATTGCGCTGTAACCATGGACAATCTTCATCATTTAACACGATGCTTGGATCAGTGTTCACTGTGAAGGACGGAATTTCATCAAACTTATTGTAATCTTCTGACATGTCTGTCTTGTCCTCCACTCTCAAGATGTTTTTTCCCCGAAAGAACTATGTGGCGCTTTGGCTCATCGTATGATGTATTCGCTTGCTTATCTTTTCTTTTTTTGGTCTGGTAGACATGTCCTTCACATAGAAAACCTGAGCCACGTCATTGGCTAGGACGAATGGTTTGGTATGGTACCCAAGATTGTTGAGATCCACTGTTGTCATTCCGTACTTCGGGTCTACCTTTACCCCGCCTGTCAGGTTGACCCATTTGCACCGAAACAAAGGGACCTTAAAATCAGATCCATAGTCAAGTTCCCATATATCTCTATGTAACCATAATATGTGTCCTTTTGCCCATTGTTGTTTGTTGCATCAAAGCGACACCACTGTTTTGGTTGGTGCTCTTTTATCTTGGGCGGCCGTGTAAAATGTATTCCCATTTATCTCGTACCCTTGGAAAGTCAATATAGTCGAAGATGGTGACTTGGCCAACAAGTATAGCTCTTCTCCAACAGTGGTGTTATTAATGAGACGTGTTTGCAACCAACCGCCGAAAGTCTCCATGTGTTCTTTTATCCAGGAGTCAGTCTGCTCCGGGTTTTCGGAGCGTACAATATTCATGTGTTTCTCGATATACGGAGCCACCAAGCTGGAATTTTGTAGAACTGTGTAGTGTGCTTGAGTGAAAGAATGCCCGTCCATACATATTGTTGCTTTCTTTCCTAGCGTGCCTTTTCCACGCAGTCTCCCTCATGGCGCGATTGAGGAACACCGATCGGCTTAAGGTCAGGAATAAAGTCAACACAAAACTCAATGACCTCCTCTGTTCCATAGCCCTTGGAGATGCTTCCTTCTGGCCTAGCACGGTTATGAACGTATTTTTTAAGACTCCCATGAACCTCTCAAAGGGGAACATGTTGTGTAGAAATACAGGACCGAGAATGGAAATCTCTTCGACTAGGTGAACTATGAGGTGCGTCATAATATTGAAGAAGGATGGTGGGAACACCAACTCGAAGCTGACAAGACATTGGACCACATCCTTCTGTAAACTTGTAGAGTTTCTGGATTGATCACCTTCTGAGAAATTGCATTGAGGAATGCACATAGCTTCACAATGGGTACTCGAACATTTTCCGGTAGAAGCCCCCTCAATGCAACCGGAAGTAATTGTGTCATAATCACGTGGCAGTCATGAGACTTTAGGTTTTGGAACTTTTTCTCTGCCATGTTTATTATTCCCTTTATATTCGACGAGAAGCCAGACGGGACCTTGATACTGCTCAGGACTTCAAAAAAGATTCCTTCTCTTCTTTGGTAAGAGCGTAGCTGGCAGGACCTTGATACTTCTCTGGATTCAGGCGTCTCGTTCGTGCATACGTTGTGGTCCTGCCGTGATTCCGGTGTATCTTTCGTCTTCCCATACACGCCCAAGAAGTTTAGCAGGTTCACGCAAAGATTTTTCGTCACGTGCATCACGTCGATTGCAGAGCGAACCTCTAGGATTTTCCAATAGGGTAGCTCCCAAAATATAGATTTCTTCTTCCACATGGGTACGTGTCCGTCAGCGTCATTCGGAACAGATTGTCCGCCAGGACCCTTTCCAAAGATTACTTTTAAATCCTTGACCATACCATATATATCATCACCAGTAGGGCGGTAGGCTTCGTCCGGTGATCTGCCTCACCTTTGAAATGCTTGCCTTTCTTTCTTAAGGATGCTTGTTTGGAAGAAATCGACGATGCCCGGGTACACATTCTTGTTACCTAAATATATACTTTCAGTCTCACCTAAACAGTGCGTGCATGCATTGTATCCCTTGTTTGACTGTCCTGAAATGTTACTAAGAGCAGGCCAATCATTGATGGTTACAAACAACAACGCTCGTAGGTCAAATTCCTCCTGTTTGTGCTCATCCCACACACGTACACCTTCTTCACGCCACAACTGTAAAAGTTCTTCAACCAATGGCCTCAGGTACACATCAATGTCGTTGCCGGGTTGCTTCGGGCCTTGGATGAGCACTGGCATCATAATGAACTTCGCTTCATGCACAACCAAGGAGGAAGGTTATAGATACATAGAGTCACAGGCCAGGTGCTATGACTGGAGCTCTGCTCCCCAAAAGGATTAAAGCCATCTGTACTTAGACCAAACCTTAAGTTCCTTGCGTCACTGAAAGGTCGAGAACTCTCTGTCGATTTTTCTCCACTGCGACCCATCAGCGGGGTGTCTCAGCATCAGTCTTTCTTACGGTCTTCTTTGTGCCATCGCAACAACTTGGCATGCTCTTTGTTTTGGAACAAACGTTTCAACCGTGGTATTATAGGAGCATACCACATCACCTTGGCAGGAACCCTCTTCCTGGGGCGGGCTCCCTCAACATCACCAGGGTCATCTCGCCTGATCTTATACCGCAATGCACCGCATACCGGGCATGCATTCAAATTCTCGTACTCCTCACCGCGGTAGAGGATGCAGTCATTGATGCATGCATGTATCTTCTGCACCTCTAATCCTAGAGGGCAGACAACCTTTTTGCTTCGTACGTACTGGGGGCAATACGTTATCCCTTGGAAGCATCTTTTTAATATTTTCAGCAACTTTTCAAATCCCTTGTCAGATAGACCATTCTCTGCCTTCCATTGCAGCAATTCCAGTGTGGTACCCAGCTTTTTCTGGCCATCTTCGCAATTTGGGTACAACAATTTTTTGTGATCCTCTAACATGCGCTCCAACTTCAACCTCTCGTTTTCACTTCCGCAGTTTATCTGTGCATCAAGAATGGCCCGACGAAGATCATCATCGGGCTCATCAACAATGGCTCTTCTTCAGCTTCGTCTTCCCCATTGTAGTACCACCGTGTTCATGGAATATAGGATAGTTGTCATCATCCTTTCTTCTTCATTGTCTTCCATTATAACCCCTTTTCTCCGTGCTTGGTCCAACAATTATAGCCGGACATGAAACCGGACTGCAACAGGTGGACGTGAAGGGTTTTTGAGATAGAGTAATCTTCGTATTCTTACAGACACTACATGGACAAGAAATAAAACCATTCGGCGCTTGTTTGCCTCAGCCACACGGAGAAAATTATGCATGCCATTAATGAAGTCGGGACAGCGTCGGTCACCGTACATCCATTGCCGGCTCATCTGCATTATATAAATATATCAAAAACCATTACACTACATCATGAATATATAATAGTGACCAAATTAATTAATACAAGTTCATCACATTAAAACAAAATAGAGTAGTGACCAAATGTAATACATAGTTCTCATAAAACATACATTGAAACTAACATACAACTATCTAAAGAATTTAAATCCAACAACAAATGCGATCAAAATCGCAACTAAGTAACTATTGATCCAACAACATAATGATACCAAGCCTCTTTATTAATGGCATATTTTCTAATCTTTCTAATCTTCAAGCGCATTGCATCCATCTTGATCTTGTGATCATCGACGACGTCGCAAGATCGAACTGCAATTTCATCTTCTCTTCTTCACTTCTTTTCAATTTTTCTTTCAAATCATGTTTTCTTTTTCAAATAAATTTAGCATCTCGACAAAGGGTCGGTAGGAATTTCCGGTTCAACTACCTCCTAGATAAAAAAATCTATGTCAAGTTGGTCGGCATAATTGTCATAAACACGAAATGAAACAAATAGTTATAAAAGATAATATACCACATCCGAATCATAGACCGGACGAGGGCCGACGGGGACGGATATCAAAACCATGGCACTATACATATAAAAAACAATCATACAAGTAAGAAAATTATACAAGTAACTATGTAAATCATACAGATAATAATTTTTTTTAATAAGAACAAGAGGCTCACCAAGGTGGTGCCGGCGACGGGGCGGCACGGGAGATCGACGGCGGTGAGGAAGGGGACGGGACGGTACTAAAACACACAAATCATATTTTAATTTGAGCTCAAATTGCATATAAAATAAATGAACTCCCTAACTTAGACATTTTATCAAACACCTAGCTAGCACTAGAAAAATGAAATGAGCTAAACTAGCAATAAAATGAGTTAAACTTGCAATGTCGAAAAAAGGATGAAGTTGCTAACCCTTGGATAGATGGGTGCCACCAATCTTGACAAATGGTGGAGAAAAATGGGATGAAATCGAACTCGGGAGAGGAAACAGAGAGGGAAAATGGAGTGTGTTCTCGAGCAGGAAAATGGAAATGGCTGGCTCGGGGTAGGAGATGATATAGGAAACCTTTAGTACCGGTTCGTATCATGAACCGGTACTAAAGGTCAATCTTTAGTACCGGTTCGTGATATGAACCGGTACTAATGCTCCTCACGCTGGGACCCACCCCTGCGGCCGCCTGCCGCAGCCGGGAAAGAAGAATATCTACAACCGGTTGGTATTACCAACCGGGACTAAAGGTCCCATACGAACCGGGACAAGTGCTGGCCGGCGACCTGGCCTTTCGAACCGGGACTAATGGCCCCATTAGTCCCGGTTCCAATTATAGCCGGGACAAATGGGTCGTATAGAAGCCCTGTTTTCTACTAGTGCTCTCGCAAGAGGAGAAGGGAAAGAAGAATATCTACATACAATACACAGCTGCAAGATACACCAACGGGTAACGCCAGGCTTCGGCATCTACCCCAAGGCCAAGTTCATCATGAACTCCTTTATCAACGACATCTTTAAGAGGCTTGCCGGGTGCCCGTCAAGCTCAGCCCTGGCAATGCACGGGCTTACTCCGAGTAAAGCCCTCACCTCGGGAGCAAGAGCGCCATCTTTGTCGCACGCGTCCTTCCATGGAAGAAAAGCGTGGCACCCGCGATGCCACCTGGCGTTAATCTCCTGGCGCGGGTGCGCCAAGCCCGTAGACAGAGCGGATGTGACGGGACGGAAAGGTGTTGTACCGTCAAGACAGGGGCACACCGTGATGATGGCCTGCCCCTGTGAGCCACATGTGATGGCATCCTGTCGGCTACGCTAAGCACTAGTTAAGATATTATAATGAATCATTTTTGTTTGATTGCGCATGTATATGCATGAGCAGGGTTCAGCATTTCGTTTTCAGTTTTTCTTTCGCCCTAATAGAGATTCGCAAATTTCGGGAAATTAACGAAATTTCGTAGAAAAGTTTCAAATATTTTGGCCAGATTCAAATTTTGGCGCTTAAAATTATTTAGCAAAATAAAGGTAATAGTGAATATTCGAACTCAAATCAAGAACTGAACTGACCAGACGCTCAGCCAACAGACTAAAGCCAATTTTGTGGTAGACCTTGATTTCTTTATATTATAACCATTGCGTATTTGATATTTTCAAATTATGCCGAAAATTTTGATGGATTTTAGTTTTTCTCGTCCCTCTCCGAGAATCGTTAATTTCGCAAATTTCGTCCGAAATTTCGACGAAATTATTTTCCCTGTGCATGAGTGTCTTGCTGGGGATTAATGTGCTCACGTTCGCACTACTCCCTCTGTCACCAAATAGGTAACGTATAAATTGTGTTAAAAACAATGGTTTCTAAGTTTGACCATATATGCAAAAATATGAAGATCTGCAATACCAAATAAATATCAATAGATTCAACACAAGATATATTTTTATAATGCATTTTTAATATCCTAGTTGTTGATATTCTCTTCTATATATTTTTTCAAACATAGAAAAATTTGACTTCTTGACCCAACTTAAACACGACCTATTTAGGAGGGAGTATACAGGGTCGAATTTTGGGGCCCTCCGGTTTTTAATATAAGATGTTTTAGCATTTGTCCACATTCACATATATCTAGATGTATGTAGACATGTTTTAGTGTGTATGTGCACTCATATTAGTATGCATGTAGACAACATGTTGAATAGCTAAGACGACGTTCATGCACGGAGGGAGTAGTAATCTATGGCACGTAAGAAAAAAAAGCCAATCGCTACTCCATCAAGATCCATACAGATCCCCTGAAAAAAAAAACAGATCCATACAGGCCGATTGGTCCTTCTGTTTCCATCATAGACGCAGGCCTGGGAGAGGAGCACCACACGCGATCGAAGCATCAAGTCGCAGGACCTGTTCGCTCGATTCGCTTCTGTTCATCCAATGGAAAACGACATCGCGCCGTCGCTCCAGTTTCGTCTCGCCCACGGCGGCGCCCAAGGTAGTCGATTGCCTGATTCCGCGATTCGTTGCCATCTTCGGATCCCCCAAGACGCTGCGCCGCCGGCAGGTCCAACCGACCAGTCCAGAGGATTAGAAGGTGTATAATGATTGATTAATTTTGATCTTCTCTTATTACTACTACTAGCAAAATGCCCGTGCGTTGCTACGGATAAAAAATAAAATTAATTATATATCAGTCAAAGTATACTAAATGTTTTCATAGAAAATGAATTTAATCAAATAATTTTTAATGTTAGACCCAAGCATAAAAAAGTAAATTTGAAGACTAAATCCGTGAAGACCAGGAACCGCAAGGACTGAAACTTCGGTTGCACTTTAGGTCATCGCAATTGGAAGAACCAAGTAGACCAAATCCATCAAATTTTGGCACCCCTAATCCCCTATACACTTCCTTTTACTAAATAAAGCTAACATTGAAATTACAAAAAACTAAATGGGTTACTGGATGCCAACAAACAAGATGTATCATGAATTTACCATATGATTCCAATGAGTATGTCAGGCAAGACATAGCAAATAAGCTAGAAAAAATTAGGTGGATCTATCAAAGTATACTATATCCATATTAACCAACGGAGCATAACCCACACAAACGAGCAATCCATAAAGTACCCAGTCCCCAATGTTATGCTTACTTCCCATAATGAATTAAGCCAAAACAAGAGAACTTTACCAGCCCTAGCAGTAGTCACAATTTGCTAAGCCTCTTGCTCTGCAGCCAGCAATTCCTGAATTCCGGTTTGGCGCATGTTTGTGTCCATATTTTGGCTGCTGGATGAAGAACCGCACTCAATTAAATGAAAAACATATGGAATAGAGTTACATGGTTAGGACGTCTAAAATATAGTAACAACATATTATATAAACAAAAGAGAAGCCTTTACCACTATACATTATGTCAGGTATGTAACTACATGCAGTTCTAGAGACCATGATAGCTGGTAAGAAAAATCTCACAAATCTGCTCCTCACAATACCAAAGATTAACACTACCTCCACACGGCAAGCTACAGAACTACCATGGAAGTAGTATTTTGCTTCATGCGGTTCAATAGTAGTAGTATATTTCTACGCAATTGCCTGGTTTCAGGACCTAACTACCTTGTGGTTGCAAGCTATAAGAAATTAAGAAATGTTATAACTACCTTTTGGTTTCACGACACCATACAGACGGATCAGGAAACGACCTCCCGGGCCGCTCGCGCGAGGGCGGCTCCGGAGGTGACCAAGAAAACCCTAGAAAGCCTCTCCCGATCCTCTCCGTCCGGCCGCTGCCGCCGCCGCCGGCGGTGGCGGCCAGGCCTGGCCGACGCACGGCGTCGAGTGGGCGGGGGTGGCGCGGCCCGGTGGATCCCTTTCGCGCGGGGGAGACACCTCATGGCGGCGCGGGTGAGAGATCAGGCGGCGGGGCGGCGGAGCTCGCCGGCGTAAGGCGGCGGTGCTCGCCGGCACGTCGCAGGGAGGCGGCGGCACGGGAACAGATGGGTGTGCGTGGCATGGAGGCGGCGAAGCTTCGGCCCGGCCGGGTGCGTCTGCAGCCTTGCTTCTGCCGCTTGATCTGGAGCCAAACTTCGCTCGATCTGGGCTGGAGTTGGCTCCCTCGTTCCGTTCGCCGGGAACCGGCCGGTGGCGTGGGGGCTGCAGGCTTGGAGCAAGAATAATGGCGGCAGTCCTAGGGTTCCTCTCGCCACAAGTTGAAAATCTGCCTGTTGCCTATCCTTCTCAATCTGGTCGGATTGACGAGTTCCGGAAGGCTCCGCCGGCGAACTCCACGGGGCGATTCATGCCTGGAGATTGCTGGATCGGTGGGATTCGGTCGTGCGCACCCATGTTTTACTCTGGCCGTTTGGTTTCAGAGGGAGCGTTTCGAAGCTCTGCTGGCTGTTAATATCATGGAGCACGCTTTCTCGTTCCATGGTGCTGGCGGAGAATGTCATGAAGTCGAGATCTGAGGCTAGCAATGGTGGTTCGGATCTTTCTGGCGATGTGGAATTGGCTTGGTGTTTCATGAATTGGAGCAGCGGCATGTAAGTGGGGGCGACAACATACGTGAAGTCCAAAGTCCTACCTTTCAGGTGAAAATCCAAGGTCTGGCCTTAATTGGTTGTGCCTGACAGTGGTCTTGTTGGAGACATTGTTTTGAGAGCGAGGATTATCTTCAGGGTGAAAACCCAAGGTCTGGCCTTAATTGGTTGTGCCTGGCACGGTTCTTCTTGAAGACGTTGCTTTTGAAGAATTGGACATCAGGTGTTGTTTTGGTGGCGGTTGTGCGGCTGCTGCAAGGACTGTAACTCTGTAGCGGGACTTTTCTTTTTATTTCTTCTTCTTATTGTCTTTTGGCTGTGTGCATCCGTAGTAGCTTTGGTTATTGCGTTGTTGCAGAGGCTGGGTGCATGTTGTATCTTCTTGATATTAATAAACACTCTTTATCTAAAAAAAAATGTATCTTAATTATTCCGTTGACAAATTATTTTGAAATCATCCCATAACATAAGACTGTCGCTATAAGAACTGTTACTCGTCCATAGTTAGTTAAAACAAAATAGTACTGTATCGTTCTGATATTTAGTCTATATCGTTCTCCAACCAATTGTCAGATATATATTGGCCATGTTCAAATGTATGTCATAATAAAGAGCATCTCTCTAGTAATAGAAACAAGGATCTGTACCATTGGAATAAAACAATAAAGATCATCTAGAACAAATATAGCACTGTGCAGTTTGCAACGACAGGTTCCTTACAAAAATGCAACCAGCAATAAGATCAATCAAGCAACTGACCTGCCGAGATGGAATCAGCCTTGCCATGTAACATCAGACTGAGGACTGGTGACACCACGCTCGTTCAGCATGCCATTCAATTCGACCACGGATTTGGCACTTGTCACTTGTGATCACCAACGTACTCAAACTAACCAACGTATCCTATATAAGCGAACACCAATCAGGTACAGATTCTCCAAGAGCGGCAACAAAACAGAATATGCAATTTAGAAATAACTGTGTACTTCCACACGACGATAAGAAACTTTATTATGACCTTGGAAGATGGCCTGATCAGACCCGACTCTTTCCACCGTCGTCAGCGTTGATCTTGATGATGAACTTGAGATCAACATTTAGCTTGGTGACTATCACCATCCTTACCTGAAGAATAGCAAGTAGTACCAATGTAAACGGTAGCATCATGAAGGCATCAAAAGCCTAGCCCTACATCTAATCCCGGCGATAATAGCTCCGACCAGATGCACTGCCAGATCGATCCAGAAAGAAATAAAACAACACAAACCCAGATCGATCTCTGACGACATGATAGTTTGTTGCCTGAAAAGTGCTGGGTGGAAGAAACGATCCGGAGGCTGTTGGTTGCGTCGATTGGCGAGCGAATCCGAGGCTGTACGACGGAACGGCGACAAGATTGGGAGAGTCGTCGGCGCCGCGGGCACCGTCTCCCCGGTCCCGCTCATCCTTACCGGCATGTGGTTTGTACCGGCGGACGGAGGTGGGCCCAGTGGGTATGGATGCCATGCCAGGGCGCCGTCCAGCGCGTCCAGGAGCACGGGCAAGTGGCGGCAGCCACGATACTCCAAGGCGCCGGCCTCGTCGGGCGCGTACGCCGAGGTCGGCTCGCCTCCTTGGCTGCGCGGAACGGCGTCTCCAGCCCCAAACTCTCCGGCGCGCCCCCGCCTCCGTGGCCTCGACCCTCTCCGGCGCGCTCCCGCCTCCGCGACCTCCTCTGCCTCGACGCCGACCGCGAGCGCAGGACCGCCGGCCACGTCGTGGTCGATGTCCGCCATCTTGCCGCCGACCGCGAGCGCAGGAGCCGCCAACCGTGTCGGCACCGGCGACGCCCAGTCGGACCTCCGGTCGTGTCTGAGCGGTTGCTCGTCCTGGACGAGATCGGTGTGCTCGGTGCGCTCAGCTCGCACGGAAAGAAAGAAACGAGGGCCTAGGGTTTGAGTCGGCCGGCTCAACCCCTTCTCTTCATACCGATAGCTAGGGAAGAGGCGGCGCGGAGAGCGGGAGACGGCGGCGGCGGAAGAATCGCGTGGGAGAAAGCTCGGCTGTACGCGAGGAGAATAGGATCGGGGTTTTTCTTTTTTCACCGAACAGGTACGTTTGACTTGGCGGTGGCAAGGGTGTAATTATTTTCTAAGTCAGGGGTAAAATTGGAAACTTAAAAAACGTATCAACCATCACCTGAAGCCATATTATATAGTAGAGATAGGCGGATTAGGCCCTAATTTCGATTGTAACTTGCGTTGTTATGATGTTAAAGAAAAAACACGATGAAAAATTGATAGAATCGCATCGAGGACATCTTCACAAAATTTAGGGTAACTTTAAATTATAATACTGCTCTATCATAATGGAATTACGCATCCGTGCGTCCGTGGGTTTTCCCGGAGAGTATTTTCGACGGAAAATGTGTGTCTTATTTAGCCTCTATTTAGCTTCGTGCAGCAGTCTCGGCCGTGTAAATTAGTACAAGCGCCTGACTCTTGGCCAAGCAGCGATGTCAACCTTAAACTTGGAAAAGAATCCCACTTTGGCAAAACAGTTGCGATTTTCTCCCCAATCGTGTGTAGACAGCGCCGCGTTGCAGATGCCCAAAGGGCCCCAAATTTTAGGTTCGCCCCGAGCCCCCGAAATCTTAGGACCGTTCCTGAGAGTATATTCCAGTACAAAACGAAATGCATTCATATTTTTATGCACTTTATATTGATATCGAGTTATCATCAGTAAATAAAGTATATTGAATATTACCATGCAAAAAAAGTATATTGAATATTAAGCTGAGGCTACTAAACTTTTCCGGTACAACTCCTACTTAATTTGTCCGTTCCTTCATTCGCCAAAAAAAAAACCCCTTGTCCGTTCCTTGCACGACGCAATGTCTTCGTTCAAATAGTAAGCTGGTTGATCCGTCTATCCTTCTACAGTACCTACGTCCCATATAAAGAGATAAACAAGCATGCATACGTGATACGATACCTAGCTAGGTCTACGAAACGTCAACTTGCTGATCAATCACATCCATATGGCGTCTCCCAAGTTTGCTCTCCTCCTCGTCCTCACCGTCGCGGCGCTCGTCCCCTCGGCGTCGGCGGCCGAGAAGTGCTGCCGGGACGCGCTGGGCGGCCTGCTGGCGTGCCACGGCTTCATGTTCGAGGGCGCGCCGGCGGCCTCGCTCGCTTGCTGCGACGCGTACGGCGCCGTCTTCAACGGTGACCCGTTTTGCCTCTGCTACATTGCCAACGGCGTCTACGGCCGCTCCACCGGCTACGACGTCAACGTCACCCATGCCCTCGAGATCCCCACCAGCTGCGGCCAGGTCCAGCCGCCGATCGAGCTCTGCAATAGTAAGTAGTCTCCATACAGTTGCCACGCATTGTCGATCGAACTCTCTACGCATGTACTCATATGTGATTGCCATATATTTTTTCTGATCGATCAACTGATCTTGCAGTGGAAGGGCTGCCGCTTCCTGCCTACGAGCCGGAGTCTCCCGAATCATCGTCGCCGTCGCCGGCAGCGCAGTCACCTTCAGGTAACCGATCGTGCGACACCGAGATCGATGGGCGCCACTTTCATGCAATTGATATCTGACCAGAGTGCTTCGATTTGATAATGCAGCTGGGTCAGCAGAACCACCACAGTTGTCTCCTGCGCGCAGCGCCATCGTCGACTCCACCCCACCGCCACCACCAACCTCCCGTGGTTTTCATGATTCTTCAGTACAGATGGCCCTCGTGTTCTTCACCGTCGTTGCTGGCATGGTCGCGGCCGTGGCCTGAAGTTGGGACTTGGAGCCAGCCCATGACGTGCTGCGTTAATGCTGTGAAGTATGCTGCTCGTTACATCTAATGGCGAGTGACGATTTTCTTGCAAAATCCTAGACCTAAATACCTGTCTATATATTTCGAGACCATACGTCTTAGTTAGGTGTTCTACATCAGAAGAGATATCAACCATGTATTTCTAAGATACATACCATTAGAACCTATATTTCGATCAAGGCATTTTTCACATATTTCTGAGTATAACTTTTTCAACGTATCACGGCTTTGCTTGTATGCATCGTTACTCTCGGCTTACGGTACTAGACTATATCTCTGTTTTAGTTACACTAGTTCTTGTTTGCAAAGTTATAAACCATGTTAAATATCCAAAGTAAAAACTGGTTAGTAAGAGGGGTTTGTCCGTTGCCTGCCAAAATAAGAAGAAAAAAACATAGGATATGCCTCGCAGAAACAACAACACTCTGCATCTTCAAGTGAAGCCGCCAAGTCCTTGTCGATACCTCAGGCAGACTGCAGCACCTCCGTGGGTAAAACAGAATATGCTCCACCATAATCGACTTCAGCACATCGCAAGTTCTCTACCATTAGCAAATTCTTCTCAGAAGTGACTGCTGCCAGAATAAATTTATCATGATGAAGAAGTGTGAAGTATTGTCTCACGTGAGTGTAGAACTGAAATCTTGAAGCGAGCATTTGGCAACTGCTACAACAGCCAGAATAATTAATAAATGAGATGTCAAAAAACTTGGGATCTACTGCATGCTAAATTACCTCCAGTCTGACAGCTTCTACATTACGAATCTAATCGGTACTACTACAATGAAAAGGAGATGTAATACTGGATCAAAATTTCTCTGCAACATGACCGAGTCTTTCCTTTGCCAAGGAGGATCTTACCCATGCAGCATACCATCTTGCTAAACTTGACAAATGCCCAATTCAAATACATGAGGCAGCAATATATATGACCTCTGCTGCGATGATTCATGTGAATGGATCATAATTAACATCATTCCGGTATTTCCGTTTCAATATATCTCAAAATATTTGGGACCTTCTGCCAGCAGAATACCTGTCTGGCTGTACATATTCATTAACAACTACTTTCCCCCTCCTAACAGAATGGCAGCGCTCCTACCGTATTCTTCAACAAAAATAAAATAATAATAATAAGAACAATAAAAGAATGGTGTTCCACACAATTACTGCCAGATCTTTGAAATATAGAAGCAAGATGAAGATCCCCTCTCAGAAATTGATCAGTCTAAAGTAAAGAGGAACTTAGTGCTGCACAGCAAAATAACATCTCTCTTATAAACTCACACCATTAAAATTCAGAGCACAACCATGCATCACCAATCTGCAGCTACCAATCAAGCTATACAAGGATCTGACCAATTCCCGATTATGTCTCACCTCCACCTGCAAACGTTTCAACAGGCCCATTCAGCTCCAACCAACTACAACCTTTTTTATCAGAACCCCATGGACTTCCATTACTCTCTCACCTCCCGAGGATCGTTACAGTTACCAGATTTTGGCTGTATCTCTGAGCGAAGAACTTTTGCTCCGTCATGATTAGGCTCCAACTAAAAAATTGCTTTGCAGTAATGCATCGAGGTCCGGATCACCATGCATCCAGCAGGATACTAACATATCATTCCCAAACAGCAATATTAGAAGTTTAACCTCCCTATAAGATTCACCATACAACCATAACGCTCATGCTTGGATTCAATCCCATTTTCCTGAACCATGCATCCAATTTTTTTTCCTTCAACAACTAAACCACGGAAGCAAGCATGCCGAAGACCAACAAATGCCACACCATTATGTTCAGGAGCTTCACTTTTAATGGGTGCATACGCACTCACGTCCAATGAAACTGATGTCTGGCCAAGCTTTGATTTGAGAACTGCAGCAGCAGGGTCAGTAGAATCACCACCTTCGTCGCTGGTCCCATCATTGTCACCTCCCCCGCCACGAGCAACCTCCCGTAGTCCCGTGGTCATCGTGATTCGTCTGTTTAGATGACCCTCAAATCCTCATGTTTTTCGCCGTCGCTCCTAGGCCTGATGTTGGGAGACATGTAAATATTAGGAGCGCCGGCTGCAGGTTTACGTAGAAATAAATCATTTGAAACATGTGACGGCTAACAACAATTTATTATTACACTTGAAGATTCTAGACCTTCTATCATGCATATTGAGTGTTCTGCTTGCATGTATGGCAGATATCACTTGCCTATATCCAAGAGCATGCAAAAGAAGGTAAAAAACAACTTACCTCAAAACATATATCAACCATGTATCTTCCAGATTTCATGTGCACAAGAATATCATCAGAACATAATTTAATCAAATGATTTTCTCATATTACTGAAGTAATTTTCAACACATCTCCATCTTTGTGTGCTTGCATATACATATATTCAACTTTACACAAAGAAATGCATGAAAGATCTATAAGAGGTTTGTTTGCATACATTGTGAATCAGGTAAAAACTAATAAGATGCATCTATAAGAGTTTTGTGTGCATACTTTGCTCACCAACCAATTCTAGTATGCAGATTTTTCCTTCTGCATGTATCCCAAAGACCAAGTAGGCAATTGTCAGTAGTGAGACCTGGTCCTTACCAGGAGGGCTGTGATCTATCCAAGTTTGGCTCCCTCGACTGCCCAGCCTCCACATGGTGCCTGACGCTTGTTCTTGTAAAGAAAAATGATGCAACTGCTAGTGCCTGTTTGTCGAGTTTTTTTTTCACATATACCACACAGATGTGCTCAGCTTCATAAAGTTTCTAACCTGGACTCTGAAAGTATCACTCTGCTTTGTTTATCCATATATACGGCATGCAGTCTGTCCACAGCCCATGATTTTCAGAAGAGAGGTGTTGCCAGATAAAATATCATGGTGGAGAGCTGTGGAATGTTTTCTGACTACTGCTACCTCGTGAAATACCTGTGCCACTAGATTTGAAGTTTTTAAGAAAGATTTTGGGAGTTCACACAGTCGAAAGACCCAGTCCCAACAACACGGCTTAAAATTCACCTTCTTGATAGTGAACTATCTTCGGTCTGACAGAGAAAACTTATTTCGCTAAGAGCCACACCAATTATGTCATCACAATAGATACTGAGGAAAATAAGATGGCATGCTCCATATATATCTCACAAGCCTGCCTAATCTTCCCATAAACAAAAAGGAGGCATAGCCCCCTTTTATGACAAATGAAAATTAGCCCACTACCTTGCTGCTCAGCTTGATGAAATACTGAATACCTACAAATTATGCAATCCATAAGTATGAGAGCACCGCTGATGAATCATACTCCATTCCTGAATGTAGGGTGTATAGTTTTCTGCACGAATATTAAGATATGGGTATTCGGCATACGGTGTACTCATTTTCTTCTGAAAAAAATTGGGAGATACGAGTTCCTAATAGACAACTGGGGGAGTAATAAAAATCGTGATGGAATTAAAATTGGGATAGAGTTCAGAATACAATAAAATTCATAGAGTTGTGTTCCTCACAATTACCTACAGGTCTTCATGTGTAGATGCAAAATGAAGATACCCTTTCAAAAATTGATCAGGCTAATATAAAGGGGAAGCTTCTCCCTGAGCAACAGAACAGCACAACCATGAATCTTCAATTTGAAACTATATAACCAGGAAGGATCCTACTATTTTCCTGATGTTTCTCACCCCCAGCGCCAAAATCTTGGAAATCATCATTCCGCTCCACCCAACTGCAGCCTGTTTGTTTTGAAACCCCATGGACTTCCATTACTCCCCTCATCTCTCGAGCATTGTTCCAGTTACCAGATTTTGCGTGTATGTTCGATAAAAGGACGAATGCTCCATCATGTTTAGGATCCAACTCCATAATTTTCTTTGCAGCAAATGCCCCGAGCTCAAGATCACCATGCATCGAGCAGGATGTTAACAGAGATCCCCAAATAGCCACATTAGGTCTTATGTGCATTGACTCTATGAGGTTAACCGCTTCTTGCAGAAGTTTAGATTTTCCCATAAGATCTACCATACAGCCATAATGCTCATGCTTGGGTTCGATCCTGTATTCTTGAACCATACATTCGAACAAGGAACGACCTTCCTCAACAAAACCAGCATGGCAACAAGCAGACAACAAACCAAGAAATGTCACACCATTGGGTTCAATCCCTTCACTTCTCATCTGCCCAAAAAGGTTTAAGGCGGATCTGCTATCACCATGCATAGCAAATGCAGTAATCATACTTGTCCAGGTGATAACATTCTTTCGAGGCATTGCATTGAACATGTTAATGGCAAGAGCTAAATTCCCACATTTTGAGAACATATCAATAAGAGCATTGCAAATGGACAATATCCAAAAAAATCCATGATTTACAACAAACGAATGGATCCATCTGGCTTTGTCAAGGGAACCGATATTAGTACATGCAGATATGATGCTCAATATGGTAATTTCATCAGGACTGGCACCACAGTCTTGCATATCTTTGAACAAATTCAACGCTTCACTAGGTTGGTTATTAGCATATACTGATATCATAGCACTCCAAGAAACAACATCTTTGTTCGGCATACTATTGAATATGGAGCGGGCAATCTCAATTTTTCCATTCTTGGCATATCCACAGACCATGGTAGTTGATGATACTAAGTCCTTCATTTGCATCCCATCGTATAGCTTCTTAGCCATCTCCATGTCCGCACAAGTAGCATACATGTTGATAAGAGCACTACTGAGACGGGCATCGGTACAAATGCCTGAGACCAGTATATATGCGTGGATGATTTTCCCAGATCTTAAAGATTGTGTATGACCACAAGTTGATAGAACAGTAGCAAGGATGACTTGGTCAGGCATAACTCTTGATCTCTTCATCTTATTGAGTAGAAGCAATGCTTCTCTGTAATCTTGAGTCTGCAAATAACTGCAGGTGCATGTTAGAGAGGTACATCATATTTACAATGAAAACTGCAAATCAACAAACAAAAGGAATATTTTTTCAGAGCTACCTGAAATTAAATTGTTGTCGCAAGCACCTAAAGTCTTTACACACACATAAGTTGAAGAAACTTAAATATTGGGGTGCGTCATTTTCCATTTTCTCAAATAGATCATATGAACAATCAACAAAGTAAAATCTACCCTTTCAAAAAGGTCACCTATTTGCATTCGTTCGAAACATAACAAGTTATGTTGCTAGAGACCTTGTAAAAAACTCAACGTGACTTTGGTAACTATCTGAGATACCGCATAAATCTCAAGTCTTGAACACATATGGCTAAAATTTTGTCCAACAGATTCCTTATAAGAAAAAAAAATCTGTCGGGAGATCTTGAGATGTCACTCTTAGTGCCGATCTGATTAACTATGGTTCCATGTTCCAACTATATAACAAGTAATATGACCTTTGTCCAAACAAGGAGCATCTATTAATCAAGATCTTGGTCTGAGAACTTGACTTGCGCCATTTTCCGACAATGTTTTTTGCAAACAGAAATAATGACATTACATATAATGGTAGACAAACTATCACCTATTAGTACCCAGATTGCAGCAAAGGTGCAATGATCGAAGTTACAAACAAACAATAGTCACAAAAACTAGTGTATGCGCATTACCTGTCAAGCATGACTCCCCAGGCAACGACATCCCGATCCAACATTCCGTCGAACATCCTGCGGGCGTCGGCCACGCGCCTGCACGCGGCGTATGCTCCCACCAGTGCGGTCCCGACGAACCCATCATCCTCGACACCAACCCGTACAGCGAGGCCATGGACGCTGCCCAAAGAGTCGGCGCAGCGCGTTCGGGTGGCGGCGCGTATCAGGGCAGGGAGCGCGCGGCGTCCCGGCGCGGGCAGGCCGGTGCGGCGGAGGCAGACGCAGGCGGTGACCGCGAGGGCCGGAGCGGCGACGGCAGCGCGCAGAACGGAGAGGTAGGAACGGTCTGGTTCGGGGTCTTCGGCCGGCGGGAAGGGGTGGCCGCGGCGGAGGAGGTGGGCGTGGAGCTGATTATGGTGGCTGGAGAGGCTCTCGGGAGGCGGCACTCGCGCCTCCATTGAATTTGGCATTCTGTTTCAGGATGCGCATTCAAACCCAGGTACTACTGCCCTAGCAGGCTACTTGAGCGGTTATGAGCCGTCCGATGAGATCTTGGCCAGGTTGACTGAACAAAACCGATTGCATACTCCCTCCCTACCAAAATATAATTCGCGATACTCCCTCTGTCCCAAAATATAATTCGCGCTATGATTTGTATGTTCGAGTTTGACAAATAATACATACTATTATACTAATATAATGTGCAGCCTCAATCGGTATAAATAGTACCGTTGGATTCATCTTACAATTTTTTTAATTTCACATATTATTGTACTAATATATGGACAAATTATAAATGCAACTCTCATGATGAAAATTGTACGTCCTTGACCAGCGAATTTGAAGCGTGTCTTATATTTTGGGACGGAGGGAGTACTGTGTATCAATTAGTATTGCCACATAGTAATATCATACTCTCATAGTGACATCTTATAATCGCAACACACAATATTTACTTTCTATTAAAATATCTAGTTTTACGTGTTACAATAATGTAACATAGCATGATATCATATCATCTTTTTCATTAATTTTTGGGCCACACCAGATTATTGTCAACATCATATGCATGATATTACATACGATACTTCGGTACTATGGTGTTTTTAAGCAATATAAGCCGGCGAAAGAAATATAACACCTGGTCCTCTTATTCATCTCATGTTCCTCCTTGGTTATTAAAAGCTCCACCTATCTCTTTCTTCCACACTTCTGGAATGGTTATCTGAGAATGAAAATGAAACTATTGCCAATTCGCCATGGTATTAGCGGGTTCAACTTATATGAAATCTCGAGCGTGGTCAGTCATCAAGCTTTGCTTTGAACCTTCCTCGTGTTTTTGACCTAATCAAATGGCTCAAGCGTGTATTGGGTAGTAGGAGCTCGGACCTCGGAGGACAGGAGGAGATAGAAGAGTGTGGACCAGCTGAACTGTTAGCACAATGAACAAAACTATCTCTAAGCATCCAAGTGGTATATGCTACGGTGAGCGTGAAAACTAAACAATAATAATGAAGAGTAAAAGACAATGGTGCAAAATAAACCGTGAAATCGTAATTAAAGTATTTAAAGATGGAACTTTTTTCTTATTCATGTATCATCATCGGTGGCAACAGTACATACACATGTGTAATGTAACCACAGTGTGAGGCATTATGCCCAGTATCTGGTATGGTAGTATTACATCATGTGTTCTTGATTCGAAGCTCCAATTAATATGGAGTATTCATAAGCTGCATTCATATATATGCAGGCTTCGCCTATCGACTTCAAAGAGGTTGCAGCTGATAGATATACTGTAGTATAGATCTTCGCTCCCTTGCTAGCTACCTTCTCGAGTCCGGACGATTATTTCGCATATCAAGCTGCACGAAAAAAAAACCCAGTGAATTGGCTAGAAGCCGGGGGATATACGTAAGAGAAGTATGCATGGCCGGTTTGCTTACCTGGATGTATCAGGCTGAGGGCGCCGGGCAAACGTACAGCGGTGGCACCGGACCGCCGTTGCCGCAGCTGTCCATGACATCGTCCGGCGGGGTGAGGCCACATACATCGTTGAGGAGGGAGAATGCGCGGTCGACGGGGATGTCGACGCCGATGGCACGCTCGAGGGTATGGCTTACGATGTGGCAGAGGCACAGCGCCTGGTCTTGGATGATGCCGCGCAGACCATCGCAGCACCCCTCCGGCGCCGCCGACATACCAGCGTCCTCGAAGAAGGCCAGGCACGGGCTCAGTGCCAGAAGTGATCCCACGCACGTCGCCGACGCGTCCTGCGCCGCCGGCCAAATCTTCGGAGGCATGGGCTCCGACACGATGATGTTCGCCCCGTCGGCCGCCGTGGCGATGACGAGGGGCAGCAGGAGGAGGAGCGCGGCGGTGCAGGCCTTGTTGGACTTGGACGACGCCATTGTAGCTAACGTTGTTCCGATCGGAGGAATTAACTAAGCACGTAGTAGTACGTAGGATTAATGAGTTGGCTTGTGAGTTGTGAGGCTTGGGTGGGTTTAGAGACGCTCACTGATTCATCTACTTATACAGGTGCAACCATCTGTTAGTTTGTTTAACGTTCGGGTCCTACGCGCGACACGAAGATGGTGTGAATTGCCCGCGATCAAAGCATTTCTAACTCTGTTCCGTTTTAACTACTACCACATTTTCTGATTCATTCAACATCAAGAACTAGAACACGACTATAAAGGGAGGAGAGCAGCATATGTTTACTCATACGAATGTCATTTTACTGTAGATCGCATGGTCTTTAATATTAGCACGAGTAGTAGTTTAATTTTATCCGGAGTTCCGGACACGTACCTGTTGTGTATCAGAACACTACGACTGATTAGTTGCTTCTCACTGAATATTAGCTAGTTCCGATCTAATTTTGTGCAGCGATGAAGAAAAGTTTACCGGCAAAATGTACTTCTAGAGAGAAAATGCACGCGATATGCATGCATGATGTTTCAAGGGATTGTTTTAGGGGTGCACGAGACAAGTCATGATCGCTGGTCGTGCTGTTACCCACGAAACCAGTTCAGTTGTTGGGGTCAACGCAAAACAAGGTTACACATGGACTCCCTCCGTTCATATGACGTTTTAGATAGTGTACATGTTGAATAGGTGCAAACCAAAAAGAGTGAACATACACACTAAGATGTGTCTAGATACATGTACATGCAAATGAATGTGCCAAAAGGCTAAAACGTCTTGTATATATGAACGGAGGGAGTACCTCATATGACGATATTAGGAAAAAAGATATAAAAAACATTTGTTTGCATTGCAGTACTTGCGCTATGGTTTTATGCTATATCAGATAGAATCTTCTTGACTATGAGAATTTCTATTTACCGTGTAAGTCGACGTTTGAATGTCCACAAAGATATTTATACTTACTACTATATTTTGTTATCCAAAATGTTGAAGAAAGCCAAATTTGAAGTATTAACACTAAAAGTAGAGACTATTTGTGTAGGAATATCGTTCTTTATATTTTTTCACATGGAACTTGCTTGGTTTATAGGATTCTAAACCATATGACTGATGTAGTTAATTCTAAAGAAAATAAATTCATCGAGCCTAACCATGGATATTTTCCTTTCTTTATTTTACAAGTATGCAATGCACCTAATACTATAGAATAGTTCATGTGCTTTTTCCGTGCTGCAACCAAACAACTTCTATTATAGATTCATGTCTTTTCAATACATATACAATTCAATGTGCCATGGCATTAGAATCATCGTTTTTCAGTTCTTGATTAAAAAAATGGTTTTCACATTCCCTGTTACTAGAATATTATGAGCCAAAGAGTCCCAAGTCCCAACCCTAGCCTAAATCTCTTTCCCCCAACCCTAGTCATTCAATTCGGCAGGGAGGATCCCATGACATTCTTGTTCATTTTTTTCTTCTTTTGGGGCTTCTCTTTATTGTTGTGCTTCACGACATTTCTATTAATGAATCCAAATACTCATGGATACTATGCCCGTTGGACACGAGTATGGAAGGTATTTTCCACCCATGGTTTTTGAGATCGCGCATGTACGCACGTACTCACGTGTTACCTAAGGGTGTAGATTTTGTTCCATGGATATCTATTAGGTACACTTCTAGCATGGTGATCTAGTGATGGCAGTGGGTACCCATTACTACACTATAGCAGGACATAGATTTTGGTAACACAATCATGTAACATATAGTAAAATATGTTACAAGTAACATTACAGTAACACATAATTTGTGTTGTAACGACCGATAGTAACACAAGCTATATAAGCCTAGAAACTATATTACAAAGATATCGACATGGTTACATATAAGGCGAAGTATCCAGTGAAAACTCCAATTCAGTGCAAACCTGAAAACTTACTTCCCTAGTCGTCTGATCGTAAATGAACGCTTTGGATCGCAGGTGGGATGCAAGCCAGCCACTTAAGCGTAATTTCTAGAAACCCCTTGCGTCTCTAACCAGCAACTTATCCCCGTTTTGCACTTAACCCCCTATATCTCATCCACGATCGATTCGTCTTCGGTTGTAGATGGTGCCACCGGCCGTTACCACGGGCCCGTCGCCGGACGCCCTGGAAATTCTCCGTTGAGTTCGTTCAGACCATACGTCTTCACCGGCCCTCGACCGGAAGCCCTTGCCGATTCATCTCCTCCTAATCCCTCTCCCTACCGTCTGCCGTCGCCCGCCTGTGTGCTCGACGTTCTTGTCGCTCCATCTCCTCTAATGCCCTGCCTGCTGAAGCTCCACCCTCCATTGCTTGTTTCCGTGGACTAAAAGAAGTTCATGTGTTGTATGACTTCTAAGTAGGATTTGCTCCAATATGTTGATTGGATTAATATTATCTGTTGTATCTCTGAATATTATAGCTCCGAGAACTGTCTACCATTTTATTTTGTTATAAACTGAAACCATTGAGAAGTCCAGATTGCAGTCAGTATGTAATCTTTGCAATATGAAGATCCATAGCTGTCCAAGTAAAGCTGCATAATATACTGTACCAAATATGCACTGTAGTCGTCACTTTTAACAGAGGAAAAGAGCTCAGCTCAGCAGATATTTGTAACAGATTCAGTCAAAATAAACAGTAAAAAATACACATTGATTCCTGAGTCAAAACATTCACAGCATCATACATCCACATATTACATCAAAGATTGCCCGCGTGAGATTCTGTACACCAACAGAACTCCATAATTCAGGTACAATTTCACAAAGGAGAAGCTACAGGTAAAACTGTGTTGATCAGTTGATGTACTGTGTTGATCAGTTGATGTCGTGCTGCTCTGCAGTACTTTGATGGCAGGCTCATCTCCACTACTAATAAACAAGCAAACTTGAGTTCCGCTACAGCCACCCAACGAAACCTACACAAGACTTTGCACCTAACAATCAGGACCACAAAAAATAGATCCAACCGTTCAGAATTCTCCAAAGTACATGCGGGGGACATCTAACAATTACCCGAGGCGGACCATGCGTGGAACGGACGAAAGTTTCCGCTCGCACGAGAGTCCCCTAGCAGTCGAAGCGAAATCGTCGTCAGCGCCCTGATTTCACGCGTCAATTCCTTCTTCCTTCCCGATCCACTACGATCTTGCTGCTCCGCCTCCCCACGCGACTCCCCATCCCGGCGACTCACCACGCGACGGCACCCCGACCCGCGGTCCCGCTGTCCTGCTGCCTTAGGCTACTCGACGGCGGCTGATGTGGAGCCATCTAGATCCGGTGAGACGGAGAGCGTACCGCCGTCGGCTCAATGGCCTCCTCACTAGGGTTTAAGATATCGGGAGGAGGGCAGGGAGAGTGAGCAGTCTAGAGCGGATACGGTGGCGCCCGAGGACTCTCCGGCAAGGGCGGCGGAAGGCAGCCGGGAGGGGACGCGCGCGTACACGACCCGGAAGACATCCGCCAGCGCCTCTATTTGGCACTTCTTGCCGTTGATTTGAGCATGGCGTCGACCTTTTAACCATAATAATCGACAATTGCAGGGACAACAGTGGATTCCAAGTGGCTGTATAGGCGCAACGACCGGTGACGCGATGAAGCCATTGAGATTGGATGGGATGGCACGACCAAGCTTCAGAGTACATACCGCTACGGCAATCAATCTTCAATAGTATGTGGTCTTCATTCCCAATTGCATTCTTTGTGCGGTGTGTTTAATTTTTCCTTTTCTCTCTTTCTGATCAGGACCAGCAACTATGTTGTACTCAAAATGCGCCTACACCAAAGCAGCTGCTCTGATGCTGCACTGGCACTGTCGTTGTTGTTCAACGCCATCAACTGAGCTCAAGTTAACCTCAGTTTTCTCAGGTAAATGCCATGGGTGATATTAGTGCCCAACAACTGCTTGTGCTAATGTCCAATGAGAACGGTTTCTTATAGAGATTTGTTCAAGAAATTTATTTTTGTACTTATCACTATCTCTTTGTCTAATGTGTTGGTGTTTTCTTTACTTATAAATTTCGCGGTGATGATATACACAATGCAGCCTACATGTGGACTGCCCTACCCCCTTGCCATAAAGCAGGTATTCATTTGGTGACAGCCCCTTCGGTAGGGGATTATAGCGATACACACCACCCCCTCAAAGCAGGTACTCTTATGTTAGCCGATGTCCTGAGTTTATTGATTTCAAGAAAAACTAAGTCTTTCTGTTGACAGTGTACCTGTTTTTCTTTATACTGTATGCAGCTCCATTGGTGTTCTGTGCTAATCCTGTTGCAGTTCCTCGGAGTGCATCTTCTTGCTTGATGCAACCCTTCCACACATGGCTTTGATGTCTAGGTCAGTAGGTCAACTTGTCTTTTTTGTACAAGGCCATGATTGGCTTATTGGCTTATTGCAGTTGTACCATCTTTGCATTCTAGAAAATAAAACAGGGTCGTCTGAGGTGTCAAGCCAGGTGTATGAATACATATATGTTGACGCATCAAATTATTTTAACATAGTTCCATATAGATGAGCGCATGCATATCATATTTGTACGTTCTGAAGGTGGAGTTTGGAAATTATGACAAGAAACACGAAGTAGCTTGTCCAGCAACACACTATCCATGCCGGGGTGAGAAATTTCTGCCAAATACAAGTATTTATCACACATGTAGTTATGCCTCTATAAGGGGTTTGTTTGCAAATGACTCTCTTAGAAGCTCTACTTTCTTTAACTATAATATTTTACATATGGTACATCATTAACTTATAGAAGTGAAATTTTCAATTGCTTAATGTGCTGGTCTGCTAGAAATGTCTTTGGATAGTGTTTCATGCTTTGCACATTGGATCAATATTCTAGAGAGAATTTGAGTTGCTTGGTTATGTGCCAACTTTGGTTTAGGGTTTCAATAACTCCAAAATCTGAAATATTTATAATATTCAATAAAACAAATCAATTTAAGTATGATATATTGGAGGCAGGTTAACCAAAAAATGGCTACTATGACTGAATTTCAGCTTTGAACTGATATACTACACTCATCATTTACTGTGCCTATGTTGAATTTTAATATGCAAGCACATAACTTTTATTACACAACGATCTATTTATTTTAGACTTCTTTTTAGTTGACAATCAGTTTCTGTTGTAAGAAAACTCCAATATATGTTGCATTCTCCTTTTATTCAGGAAATTCAGGTGATATCATCTGTACCAAAATTTGATCAGCCCAAGGCAACTAGGAAACTCACACCTGGATTGTTTAGGAGAGTTGTGTATGCAACTATGCTTCATTTTGTGAATGATTAAATTACCCTTAAATATTGTAAAGTTGTGTGACACGCCATCACCGCACCGAGCAGGAGAGTTGTTTAGGAGAGCAATGAGCTGATACTACAAATTTTGGAGCAATCCAAGGAAACCAGCAACTATTCTGGCTGCACCGAAGCTTAGGATGCAATAGCTGACTGCTTTGTACTCTGCAGAGCTTGTGATCTCGAGTGAGCAACAAAGTGTATGACAAGGACATATCAAGGGTTATTATTAAGTTGGAAATAAAACTCACAGTTTGTTATTCCAAACTTGTACAGTGTTTGTGGCTGTCTAATTCCACAAATCTATCGTGTTCTTTCTCATTACACAGAGCTAAATTTTATCAAATTAATAAAAAAATTGGTGATATAGTTGTTAGCTCGATCTTTCACCGCAAGCAATGACCGCAAAGGTAGGTGCAATCCGATCGATCTGTTCCCGATACCTGCGTAGCAACGAACTGGACCCTGAGAAGAACTCGCCGCCTTGCAAACCAATACGCCAACTCCTGACTCACCGAGGTACACCACGTGCCAACTCGCCGAAATCAGCTCCAACGTTCCAGCAAAAACAAATCTGCCAATCCTTATAAACCTGCAGATCGATCTTCAACTGGATGAACTCCCTCGCTGTGATCAACCTGGCGCTCTGATACCACATGATATGGATCGTTGGAGCGATCCTAAGATTGTTGCCCGATCTTTCACCGCAAGAACCACCGAGATAACTATTCTCCCAACCACGTGGCAATCCACGCAACCTGAAGAACCTGGATAGATTTAGGCGAGCAACATGGTGATGAACACCACGCCTCACGCCAAGCTCGACAACCCTTGGCAGATCCAAGAGCCTTCTCGCACGCACGATAACTCTTGACAATTCAAGAACACTCATGCCTTTATTTGTTGGATAACTTGACGAACGTCCGAGACGCCGTCTACACGCCGGTCCCTTAGGACGGAGGCAACATTGAACTTTTAGTTCTACATAATTTTCAACTCCCCTAATATTGTGGCACCCCCTCTGGTTATAAAGGTCAAAGGGGTAGGAGCCGCTAAAACCTAACCTGATCCGAACTGAACTCCTACTCAATTTAGACTCCTACGAATACAACCCGACCCATGGTTGGGTTCGACCGTGTTTGGCACGCAGGCCCTAATTAACAACACCTTAGACTTATATTTCTTTTACATATGTCCTAGCGTGTCAACGGACCAATATAATGCCGACGATGCCCGTATCAATTGGTACATGACATTTATCTGCCCGCCATATTGATGTCTACTTGAAATGAAACTTTTTGGTGACTAGCGTGACATGTATGCCTGCACTAATCTGGGCAAATTCCTTATCTCCTTACCCATAAGCTTTTTTTAGATGTCCCCTGAAGTTTTGTGATAGCTCTTTTCTCACACGATAAATCCAAAATATATCAATTGACGTACCCAAGTCACCAAAAAGTTTCATTTCAAGTAGACATCAATATGGCGGGCAGATAAATGTCATGTACCAATTGATACGGGCATCGTTGGCATTATATTGGTCCGTTGACACGCTAGGACATATGTAAAAGACATATAAGTCTAAGGTGTTGTTAATTAGGGCCTGCGTGCCAAACATGGTCGAACCCAACCATGGGTTGGTTTGTATTCGTAGGAGTCGAAATTGAGTAGGAGTTCAGTTCGGATCAGGTTAGGTTTCAGCGGCTCCTACCCCTTTGACCTTTATAACCAGAGGGGGTGCCACAATATTTGGGGAGTTGAAAATTATGTAGAACTAAAAGTTCAAGGTTGCCTCCGTCCTAAGGGACCGGCGTGTAGACGGCATCTCGGATGTTCGTCAAGTTATCCAGCAAATAAAGGCATGAGTGTTCTTGAATTGTCAAGAGTTATCGTGCGTGCGAGAAGGCTCTTGGATCTGCCAAGGGTTGTCGAGCTTGGCGTGAGGCGTGGTGTTCATCACCATGTTGCTCGCCTAAATCTATCCAGGTTCTTCAGGTTGCGTGGATTGCCACGTGGTTGGGAGAATAGTTATCTCGGTGGTTCTTGCGGTGAAAGATCGGGCAACAATCTTAGGATCGCTCCAACGATCCATATCATGTGGTATCAGAGCGCAAGGTTGATCACAGCGAGGGAGTTCATCCAGTTGAAGATCGATCTGCAGGTTTATAAGGATTGGCAGATTTGTTTTTGCTGGAACGTTGGAGCTGATTTCGGCGAGTTGGCACGTGGTGTACCTCGGCGAGTCAGGAGTTGGCGTATTGGTTTGCAAGGCGGCGAGTTCTTCTCAGGGTCCAGTTCGTTGCTACGCAGGTATCGGGAACAGATCGATCGGATTGCACCTACCTTTGCGGTCATTGCTTGCGGTGAAAGATCGGGCTAACAACTATATCACCAATTTTTTTATTAATTTGATAAAATTTAGCTCTGTGTAATGAGAAAGAACACGATAGATTTGTGGAATTAGACAGCCACAAACACTGTACAAGTTTGGAATAACAAACTGTGAGTTTTATTTCCAACTTAACAGCCAGAATAGTTGCTGGTTTCCTTGGATTGCTCCAAAACTTGTAGTATCAGCTCATTGCTCTCCTAAACAACTCTCCTGCTCGGTGCGGTGATGGCGTGTCACACAACTTTACAATATTTAAGGGTAATTTAATCATTCACAAAATGAAGCATAGTTGCATACACAACTCTCCTAAACAATCCAGGTGTGAGTTTCCTAGTTGCCTTGGGCTGATCAAATTTTGGTACAGATGAAATCACCTGAATTTCCTGAATAAAAGGAGAATGCAACATATATTGGAGTTTTCTTACAACAGAAACTGATTGTCAACTAAAAAGAAGTCTAAAATAAATAGATCGTTGTGTAATAAAAGTTATGTGCTTGCATATTAAAATTCAACATAGGCACAGTAAATGATGAGTGTAGTATATAAGTTCAAAGCTGAAATTCAGTCATAGTAGCCATTTTTTGGTTAACCTGCCTCCAATATATCATACTTAAATTGATTTGTTTTATTGAATATTATAAATATTTCAGATTTTGGAGTTATTGAAACCCTAAACCAAAGTTGGCACATAACCAAGCAACTCAAATTCTCTCTAGAATATAGATCCAATGTGCAAAGCATGAAACACTATCCAAAGACATTTCTAGCAGACCAGCACATTAAGCAATTGAAAATTTCACTTCTATAAGTTAATGATGTACCATATGTAAAATATTATAGTTAAAGAAAGTAGAGCTTCTAAGAGAGTCATTTGCAAACAAACCCCTTATAGAGGCATAACTACATGTGTGATAAACACTTGTATTTGGCAGAAATTTCTCACCCCGGCATGGATAGTATGTTGCTGGACAAACTACTTCGTGTTTCTTGTCATAATTTCCAAACTCCACCTTCAGAACATACAAATATGATATGCATGCGCTCATCTATATGGAACTATGTTAAAATAATTTGATGCGTCAACATATATGTATTCATACACCTGGCTTGACACCTCAGACGTCTCTGTTTTATTTTCTAGAATGCAAAGATGGTACAACTGCAATAAGCCAATAAGCCAATCATGGCCTTGTACAAAAAAGACAAGTTGACCTACTGACCTAGACATCAAAGCCATGTGTGGAAGGGTTGCATCAAGCAAGAAGATGCACTCCGAGGATCTGCAACAGGATTAGCACAGAACACCAATGGAGCTGCATACAGTATAAAGAAAAACAGGTACACTGTCAACAGAAAGACTTAGTTTTTCTTGAAATCAATAAACTCAGGACATCGGCTAACATAAGAGTACCTGCTTTGAGGGGGTGGTGTGTATCGCTATAATCCCCTACCGAAGGGGCTGTCACCAAATGAATACCTGCTTTATGGCAAGGGGGTAGGGCAGTCCACATGTAGGCTGCATTGTGTATATCATCACCGCGAAATTTATAAGTAAAGAAAACACCAACACATTAGACAAAGCGATAGTGATAACTACAAAAATAAATTTCTTGAACAAATCTCTATAAGAAACCGTTCTCATTGGACATTAGCACAAGCAGTTGTTGGGCACTAATATCACCCATGACATTTAGCTGAGAAAACTGAGGTTAACTTGAGCTCAGTTGATGGCGTTGAAGAACAACGGCAGTGCCAGTGCAGCATCAGAGCAGGTGCTTTGGTGTAGGCGCATTTTGAGTACAACATAGTTGCTGGTCCTGATCAGAAAGAGAGAAAAGGAAAAATTAAACAGACCGCACAAAGAATGCAATTGGGAATGAAGACCACATACTATTGAAGATTGATTGCCTTAGCGGTATGTACTCTGAAGCTTGGTCGTGCCATCCCATCCAATCTCAATGGCTTCATCGCGTCACCGGTCGTTGCGCCTATACAGCCACTTGGAATCCACTGTTGTCCCTGCAATTGTCGATTATTATGGTTAAAAGGTCGACGCCATGCTCAAATCAACGGCAAGAAGTGCCAAATAGAGGCGCTGGCGGATGTCTTCCGGGTCGTGTACGCGCGCGTCCCCTCCCGGCTGCCTTCCGCCGCCCTTGCCGGAGAGTCCTCGGGCGCCACCGTATCCGCTCTAGACTGCTCACTCTCCCTGCCCTCCTCCCGATATCTTAAACCCTAGTGAGGAGGCCATTGAGCCGACGGCGGTACGCTCTCCGTCTCACCGGATCTAGATGGCTCCACATCAGCCGCCGTCGAGTAGCCTAAGGCAGCAGGACAGCGGGACCGCGGGTCGGGGTGCCGTCGCGTGGTGAGTCGCCGGGATGGGGAGTCGCGTGGGGAGGCGGAGCAGCAAGATCGTAGTGGATCGGGAAGGAAGAAGGAATTGACGCGTGAAATCAGGGCGCTGACGACGATTTCGCTTCGACTGCTAGGGGACTCTCGTGCGAGCGGAAACTTTCGTCCGTTCCACGCATGGTCCGCCTCGGGTAATTGTTAGATGTCCCCCGCATGTACTTTGGAGAATTCTGAACGGTTGGATCTATTTTTTGTGGTCCTGATTGTTAGGTGCAAAGTCTTGTGTAGGTTTCGTTGGGTGGCTGTAGCGGAACTCAAGTTTGCTTGTTTATTAGTAGTGGAGATGAGCCTGCCATCAAAGTACTGCAGAGCAGCACGACATCAACTGATCAACACAGTACATCAACTGATCAACACAGTTTTACCTGTAGCTTCTCCTTTGTGAAATTGTACCTGAATTATGGAGTTCTGTTGGTGTACAGAATCTCACGCGGGCAATCTTTGATGTAATATGTGGATGTATGATGCTGTGAATGTTTTGACTCAGGAATCAATGTGTATTTTTTACTGTTTATTTTGACTGAATCTGTTACAAATATCTGCTGAGCTGAGCTCTTTTCCTCTGTTAAAAGTGACGACTACAGTGCATATTTGGTACAGTATATTATGCAGCTTTACTTGGACAGCTATGGATCTTCATATTGCAAAGATTACATACTGACTGCAATCTGGACTTCTCAATGGTTTCAGTTTATAACAAAATAAAATGGTAGACAGTTCTCGGAGCTATAATATTCAGAGATACAACAGATAATATTAATCCAATCAACATATTGGAGCAAATCCTACATAGAAGTCAACACATGAACTTCTTTTAGTCCACGGAAACAAGCAATGGAGGGTGGAGCTTCAGCAGGCAGGGCATTAGAGGAGATGGAGCGACAAGAACGTCGAGCACACAGACGGGCGACGGCAGACGGTAGGGAGAGGGATTAGGAGGAGATGGATCGGCAAGGGCTTCCGGTCGAGGGCCGGTGAAGACGTATGGTCTGAACGAACTCAACAGAGAATTTCCAGGGCGTCCGGCGACGGGCCCGTGGTAACGGCCGGTGGCACCATCTACAACCGAAGACGAATCGATCGTGGATGAGATATAGGGGGTTAAGTGCAAAACAGGGATAAGTTGCTGGTTAGAGACGCAGGGGTTTCTAGAAATTACGCTTAAGTGGCTGGCTTGCATCCCACCTGCGATCCAAAGCGTTCATTTACGATCAGACGACTAGGAAAGTAAGTTTTCAGGTTTGCACTGAATTGGAGTTTTCACTGGATACTTCGCCAATTAAGTAATTGACGTCCCATGACAGTAACTTTTACCGAAATCATAGCTCCGAATGCGCCAACGTGCCAAATGTCTAACCGTGTTGGCTCGTTCCAAGATCTAGAAAACAAAAACCTTTTTCCATTGTTGTGGCCCCAACCAATCAAATTTAGGGAACCAAGATCGTTGGAGTGGGCGAGTGGCCTGTACACCACGCCACCATGGGCCAAGTTTCCACTAGCAAACTATATGGGCCATATAGGCGCCGTTGAGGCCCAAGTTGCTGTTTGTTGCTCCAGTGCGACAATATGTGGTGCTACACGCACTTAACTCAAAGTCTTGACCTATTGTCAAAATAAAAACTCAAAGTCTTGACCTCTTTCTTATCATCTGAGTACTGAATACTGAAGCCAGAGATAATTATTAGAAACAGAGAACTTCAATGGCAATATGCTGGTATATTCGTAACGGATGTTTTAAAATAATTGTGGCCATGTCAGCTCCACAAAGTGGCCCATTTTTGGTAGGCCTCATAGGTCAGACGCAATTACGCAAAATTGTGGGCCTTCCCGCTGCCGTTTCCGATGGAGTGTATCTTTAGCATCGCTCTATTGTGATCGATCACCGGAAGTGTTGGCTTGGCCACTAAAACACCCCGGAGGAGGCCGCACACGCCTATGACTACATTGTGATTGAGAACTACGAGAAGTTGGCGAAACTCAACTTCCCCGAGGATCCCCATACGTGAGATTCCTTGCACCGGAGAAAATAAGGACAACAACCAGACCGAGTAGAAGGAGCAGCCATGCTGAGGCATGGCTATTCGACCCCTGTGTGAGGCGTTCCACAGAGCAGGCATGTGTGTTGGAGTACAACCGCATGGTGTTCGAGTCCCATGGTGTGGACCCTTTGGTGTAGGGCTGGAATTAAAACTCAAAACTCGTGAGCTAAACGAGTAACTCGTGACTCGGTTCGGTTCGGCTCGAACTTACTGTCTAACGAGCCGAGCCAAGTTTCATTTCTGAACTTGTTTGTTGACCAAGCTACTCGTGAGTAGCTCGCGAGTAGTTCAATAACTCGTTTAACACATTCTAAGTGTTAAAACATGCGCGCATAGGAAAAAACAAGTAATTTTCCTACTAATTCTGAACTACAACAATGATGATTTTTCTATAATTTTACATCTCTAGTCAAAGGATAGATCAATGTTGAAATATAGAATCTTTAGACTATTATCAGTGCAAAAAATTATAGCAATTTGACACTAATATATAAAAAAATCCATATTTTTTATTTGAGCGAGTTAAATGAGCTACTCGCGAGTTTATTGAGCCGAGCCAAGTTTCATTTCTGAACTCGTCTGTTAAACGAGTCGAGTCGAGCTCGACTCGTCAGTTGAGCGAGTTCAAGCGAGCGGCCTACTTCGGTGCACCAGTGGGATGATGCTGACAGCAGCAGTGGCGACTGAAAGTGCATTTGCCCTCATGTGTGGTTTTGGTAATTAATGACAATCTCTATGGACTAATGGTTGCATTGAGCTATCCTTGTAGGGCTTGTTCATTGACAATGCTTGAACACCATGTGTTGGTATCAAGATTGAAAGAAGAAGATAAAGTGACGAGCAACACAATATTCAAGGTGTGATCCACACAAATGGTCATCTAGAGTTGAGCGTATTGCTATTGTGGCTTGGAAAAGAAAATTGAGTTAACATTCATGTTTATCTCCAAGTCATCATATATATTAAGAGAAGAAGATGAAGTGCAAGTTCAAGAGAAGCATCTCGAAGAAATCCTATGATTGAAGCTTGTCACCCATTTGGAGATAATGGTAAGTGAAGATGTGCCTAATAGAGGCTCTCCCATATTGGTGTATGGGGAGCGATATGTGAGTCTTCACCAAGCAAAATGCAATCAAAAAAGGTGGTCCACTTGAAGAGATCAAGATCGTCATGATCTATCTCAAGTGGAATGCGCAAGGCAAAGGTATGATCTTGATAGGGTTTGTATTTTACCGGTCTGATGGTGTTAGTGGGAGACCGGGTTATAGGATAGACGATGTACTATCAAGAGGGGCTCTCAATTGAGTAACTTGATCACATCTTTGTGGAGAGCTCAAACCTTTGCATACTTGGCATATCCTTTCTTGGTTCTTACTTGGCTTTTCTCCTTGTTGGGTTTTGGTGCTTGTCGTGATCTTCATGACAAGCCCAAGTTCTTCGAAAACGGATTTTGTTTGGAAAACTTGTTGCGTTTTCGTGTTGGAAATATTATCGGTTTATCCGTGAGGAAAGTTCCACACATTCCCATGTGTGTTAACTTAACTCTATTTAAGGTTCTTAATATTTTCAACCTAGTTGATCTCATCTCGTTTGGAGTTTCCAACGAAATTGGTCTCACCTGTTTTGGAGTTCGAACGAGAAATTTATTGGGTTTGCAGTTTTGCGGAGTTGTTGCTGGTTTTCCTGGCCAGAGATTCTGGTCGGCCTAGACCGAAGATTCCGGAGTGATCACATACCGGAGTCTCCGGACTCAGGGCGCCAAAGTTTTCGGCCCTCCTCCGGCCTGACATTTTTCATCGAAAACCTCGGAGGGTGACACCTTCTATACTCGGTCCGGAGGGACACCGGAGACAGTCTGGAGTATCCGGTCTGGCTAGAATATCTGGGCCTCTCGCTGGGCCGGAGATTCTGCTCAGACCGGAGTCTCCGGTGTAAGTTTTCCTGCAACGGCTCTTTTTCTGGGGACCTATAAAAGGTCCCCTTCTTCCCCAATGAGACCGGCTCTTCCAAGCATGAACTCCTGTCTCTCTTTCCCACCATTGTTGACATTAGAAAGCTTGCCCCTTCATATGTCCAAAACATATCTACTTTTCCAAACACTTTTGCTGTTGTTGTTCCTCTAATTTGCATGGTTTGAATATAACTAATGCAGACTAACGATGTTTTCTGCATAATTGCCTTGATGTCTTATTTTTGTGCAGAAATCAAAGTTCTCAGAAAAATTTGGAAAAATTCCAGAAATTCTTATTTCGCAAAAGACCCAAGGAGCCGGAAGGGGAGCTACCGGGAGGCACAGCCCCCGGACGTCACCTGGCCGCGGTCCAGCCTGGAGAGCGCCTGGGGCCCGCCTGGCCACTCCGTGGCTAGGTTGGCGACGCCCTTTGGCCTATTTATTTCCCTCGACCTAAAAACGTCAGAACCCCAATCGTATTTTCCAGAAGAGTTCCAGAGCGCCTCCGCCTCCGCGAAACCTATTTCGGGGAGCAGAAGTTCATGTTCCGGCACCCTGACGGGACAGGGATTGGAGGGAGATCATCGCCATCGCCATCACCGCCGCCTCTCCATCGACCATCCATGTTTCCCCCATCCATGTGTGATTAATTCTCCGCTGTAGGCTGAGGGAATGTTAGGGATTGGATGATATTTGTTCATGTAATAAGATGTTAGATCATTAGGGCATGATGCCTAGTATTTGTATGTTTGCTATTTATCGTTGTTGCCACTTGGTATGCTTAATGCTTGACACTTAGGGCCAAGTGCCATGATTTCAGATATGAACATGTTATGTTTTCATGAGTATAATTATTGTTTTAGATCATATCTACAATTTGTATGCACCTGTTATTATCCGAAACTCGAGGCCCCATAGTGACAACATTTGGGATAACTGGAGGGGATGGCTGTGACTTGAGGGTTTCATGTATTCACGGAGTGTTAATGCTTTGCTCTGGTACTCTATTAAAAGGAGTACATTAATTACCATTTAGGTCCCATAATTGGTCCCACTGAAACGGGGTGGTTGGACAAAAGATGTCGTGCAAGAATCTTATTGCAAGCACTTACGACAAAATACAGAATACATGTCTATGTTTATATTATCACCTGGATACTTTATTATTGTATGTCTGCTTATTGCCCTGCGTTACAATTATTTCATTAATTATCTCATCCATGCAACACCCGTTTATGCATCCCTATGCCTACGGTGTTTTAATTCTGCTGTTTATTACAATTATCATTATCGATGTTATCACACTACTGTTATTGTTACTTTATTACTGCTGCCATCATATTACTGTTGCTACTGATAAATTGTGCCGAGCAAGATTACTTTCAGGTGTGGTTGAACTGAAAATTCAGCTGCTAAGGTTTATAAATATTCTTTGGCTCCCCTTATGTCGAATCAATAAATTTGGGTTTTTACTTCCCTCGAAGACTGTTGTGATCCCCTATACTTGTGGGTCATCACCCCTCTCTCAATTCCTTACATGATTCTTGCATATCTTTGAGGGAAAAGAGAGAGGAGATCTAGATCTACATTTCCACCAATCCATCTCTCCTATAAGTGAGGGGAACCTAGTAGATGTTGATCTTGAAGTTTTGGTGTTTCTCAACCTTTGTTCTTCCTCTCTTCTCCCCCATAAGCATTAGTTGCTTTTGGTGGGATTTGGGAGTGAAGGACTTGAGCACTTCTTGTGTTCTTGCTATTGCATTTGGTGCATCGGTTTGTGCTCTCCACGTGGATTCGTGGAAGTGAAAGTTCACGAGCTTGTTACTCTTGGGTCATTGGACCCTAGGCGCCATTGTGGTCGTTGAGACCTTTTGTGGTCACTCGGGACATTTTGTGGTCATTTGGGAGCCTCCAATTAAGTTGTAGATGTGTGCCCCAAGCTTGTTGTAAGGGACTCGATTTCCGCCCAAAAGGAAATCAATAGCGGAAGGTAAACCAAATCTTTTGTGGTGCGGTTCATCGGAAAAGAAGGTGACGCCTCTTGTGGTGTTGAGACCAACTTTGTTGTGGTGGCTCACACCTCTCCAACGAGACGTACTCCCCTAAAAAGGAGGAACTCGGGAATACATCATCGTCTCCGTGTGCCTCGGTTATTTCTATACCCGAGCTCTTTACTTATGCATTTTACATTGTGATAGCCTTCGTGCTTGAAGTATTATATGTTGCTATCACTTTGTTACTTGTCTTGCATAGCATAAGTTGTTGGTGCACATATGTGAGCCTAGTTTATTTAGGTTGTTGGTTTGATAAATTAAACACCTAGTTTTATTCCGCATTTATTCAAGCCTAAACCGGAAAAGTTTTAATCGCCTATTCACCCCTCTAGGCGACATCCTTGTCCTTTCAGCGACGGCGTTGACTGGGATCAGGTCAATGCTGAGTTCCTCGACTTGAGGTAGATTTATCTAGAGACCGATGTTTAGAATGTTTGTATGTTTAATATGCAACCGATGGTAGTCGAGTTTAGAATGTTTAATATTCAGCCAATCGTACAGAGCTTACAGTGTTTAATATGTAACTTGTCATACTAGAATTTAGAATGTTCTATGTTTAAAATTCAACTTATCTTAGTTTCTAAATTATGCAATGAACTAATTAAATTTTATAATGTATTTTATTTGATCATGATATCGTTAATTTGTTTAGATGAAATCCAGCAAATGGATCACGTGTTGGTCGATTGAGGTTACGCCTAGTGTAAGAATAAAAAGTGTTCAATAGTTCTACCTGTAGACGTTCTATATAGGAGGTACGTTTTAGTTCAGTGTGTTGTGTTATTTTGATTTTTTTCATAGTTCCGCGTAAGAAATCTCAAATTGTTGTTTTATTTTAGTTTTTCTCATACCATCCCTGCAGAGCAAGACATGTCTTTCTGGACCATGTCAACGGTTATTTTGATGACGCAATCACATTTAAGATCAACCTAGTTTAGTTGAAAAAGGGCAAAAAAATCAGTAATATTAAGTCACCAACGGGAAAAATGAACCTATTTTATTTTAGTTTCCCCTCGTTGGAGAGACCTCATACAAGGCACGAGCACAAGTAGAAACAAGACCTTTGGTCCAGAGCCCCATTGGGCTCTAGTCTGGGATGGATTTTGAACTGGTACTAGAGAGGGGGACTAGTCCCGGTTTGATACGTCTCAAACGTATCTATAATTTTTGATGTTCCATGTTGATATTATACCAATTGTTACATGTTTTGCATCCATTTCATATCATTTTTATATATTTTTGGGACTAACCTATTAACAAGATGCCACAGTGCCAGTTCCTGTTTTCTGCTGTTTTTGTATTCTAGAAAAGCTATTCTAGAAATATTCTCGGAATTGGACGAAAATCAACGGAGGTCCCTATTTCACCGACACGTACACGGAGTCCAAAGGGGAGACGGAGGAGCGCCAAGAGGCGGCCACACAAGGGCTCGGCGCGGCCCCACCTCCTGCCGCGCCGAGGGTGCGTCTGGGCCCCTCGGGTGTCTCAGCCGCCGCCCTTTCGCCTATTTTATTCCCCCTGACGTGAAAACCCTAAATACCCGAGTCATATTCCACGAAAAGTTCCAGAGGCGCCGCCGTCGTCAACCCTAGCTCGGGAGGGTTCTGAAGCTCTTCCCGGCACCCTGCCGTAGAGGGGAATCATAACCGGAGGGCTCTACATCACCATGCCTGCCTCCGGAGTGATGCGTGAGTAGTTCATCCTTGGACTACGGGTCCATAGCAGTAGCTAGATGGTTGTCTCTCCACTTTATGCTATCATGTTTAGATCTTGTGAGCTGCCTAACATGATCAGGATCATCTTATTGTAATGCTACATGTTGTGTTTGCTGGGATCCGATGAATATTGAATACTATGATCAAGTTGATTATTAATCTATGTTACATGTTATTTATGATCTTGCATGCTTTCCGTTACTAGTAGATACTTTGGCCAAGTCGATGCTTATAACTCCAAGAGTGAGTATTTATGCTAGATAGTGGGTTCAGTCTCCAGTAACCTGGGCGAGTGACAGCAATGTCTAAGGTTGTGGATGTGCTGTTGCCACTAGGGAAAACCTAACAATGCTATGTCCACGGTCATATGTACTTGTTTATATTACGCACATTACTTAATGCGATTATCCGTTGCTTGCAACTTAATACCAATGAGGAACACGGATGTCAACCTGAAGGTGGATTATTAGTCATAGATGCGGTTGGATAACGGTCTATGTATCTTGTCGTAATGCCCAATTAAATATCATGGTAGTCATCTTGTCACATATATACATTGTCATGCGCTCAATATTTTATCAATTGCCCAGCTGTAATTTGTTTACCCAACATGTCGTTTATCTTTATGGAGAGATACCACTAGTGAACTGTGGACCCCGTTCCATTCTTTTACACTGATAAAACCACCAACTGCAAACAATTGTTCTCTTTTACTTTCTGCAATTAAATATTATTTTCCACACCATACGTTTAATCTTTTGTTACAACAAGCCGGGAAAATTGACAACCTTCCTGTTTCGTTGGGGCAAAGTAGTTTGATTGTGTTGTGTGCTGGTTCCATGTCGGTCGCCGGATTCCCTGGTGTTGCGCCGTGCCATATTCCGCCACCAACAACCTTCTGAAGTGCTCCTACTCCTACTGGTTCGATAACCTTGGTTTCATACTGAGGGAAAACTTGCTGCTGCACTGCTTCATACCTTCCTCTTGGGGTCTCCCAACGAACGTGTGATTTCACGTCATCAAGCATAATTTTCTGGCGCCGTTGCCGAGGAACTAGAAGTACTTCGGTTCAACAGTCTCCTAACTTCCCATTCAACACGCCATAATTTTCTGGAGCCGTTGCCGGGGAGTTAGCAGGCTTCTGCAAGGGGAGTCTCACGCTTCCAATCTCTTTACCTTGTTTTTGTCTTGCTTAGTTTACTTTTATTTTATCTTGTTTGCTTTTAAATATCAAAAACACAAAAAAATTAGTTTCCTGCATCTAGTTTATTTCGGTTCATTATTATGTCTAGATCTTTACTTGTTATCAATGGATACTCTTCTTGAAACTTGTCCTATGGCTGAAAACAACACGAGAGAGGTTTATCAAATTTATCTTGAGTTAGGACATGAAGTGTTTGAAGAGAAAATTGAAAAACCTATAGAACTTTATTTACATGATAATACCAATGTTATTGGTATGCACTTTTTGAACACGTTTATTGCTAATGCTATGGAAAACCATAAGCTTGGGGATGTTGGTATTGATTCTTTGGAAATATCTCCTTTTGATAAATTTGAAGTAACAAACACCTTGACTCAACAAAATAAAATAGCAGAACTACCAAATATTTCCCCCGCTGTTGTTTATGAAAATCCATGCTATTATGATAAATCTTATGATAATCCTCTATTTGTGCCTACTACTGATATTCATGACAATGAGAAGGTTTTCTCAGATTTATATGATCATGCTCTAGATGATGGTCCTGTATTGCCTGATGATATTAATTATACTACTATTGTTAAAAATGGGTTTGATGACCCCACTGTTTTTGAGATTAATAAAAATTATGTGTTTGTAGATCATGAAAAGAATGCTTTATGTGATAGTTATATTGTTGAGTTTGTTCATGATGCTACTGGAAGTTATTATGAGAGACGAAAATATGGTTGTAAAAGTTTTCAAGTCACTAAAACACCTCTTTTATGTTGAAAGTTTTGAAGTTGCATTTGTTTCATCTTCTTATGCTTGTTGCTTTATATTTCAATAATTTATTTTATTACAAGATTCCTTTGCATAGGAAGTGGGTTAGACTTAAATATGTTTTATATTTACCTTTTGATGCTCTCTTTTGTTTTTCAACTCTTATTCGTATGAGAGCATCATTAAAATCTTCTTGCCTAGATAAAAGGCGTTAAAGAAAAGCGCTTATGGGAGGCAACCCATTATTTTTATTTCTGCAATTTTTCTTTTTATTGAGTCAAGAAACTTGTTTACTTCTGTAGAAACTCCTTTGTATCTTTACTTTTTCGCATTGTTGCGCCAAGAGTAGTCTCTAATGATAAGATGATGCTAGATTTTGATTGCTGCGCAGGAACAGATTTCTGCTGTTCATCGTATTAATTATCTAAAATCAACATAATTTGATTTAAATCTGCAAATTTTTGTGCATAATCCTGATGTATGTACGCATCTTTCATTAGTTCAAAGTTGTTCAATCTGAGCAACGTAAGTGCCTCGAATTTTTTCGTCTTTGCGGACTGTTCTGTTTTAGACAGATTATGTCTTTTATTTTGCATTCTCTCTTTTACTAGTGTTGGGTGGAATTTTTTTTGGGTGGAAGAGCTTCACATAACATCAGTGGCAGTAGCTTATTTTTAAAGTAACGGTCATATTGCGTCTTTACAGAACATGTGAGTTTTTGATTGTGCACTAACCCTCTAATGAGATTTACTTTGAGTTTGGTGTGGCGGAAGTTTTCAAGGGTCAAGAGGGAAGAGTGATATAATAGGATGGAGAAGAGTGAAGAGCTCAAGCTTGGGGAGGCTCCCATGGATCTCCCCAGCATATTTCAAGAAGACTCAAGCGTCTAAGCTTGGGGATGCCCAAGGCATCCCCTTCTTCATCGTCAAAATTATCAGGTCATCTCTAGTGAAACTATATTTTAATTCTTTCACATCATATGTGCTATTCTTGGAGCGTCTGTGTGCTTTTATTTTCAGTATGTTATTTTTATTTTGTGATCAACTTGATTGGATCCTAGCATTCTTGATTGGGAGAGAGACACGCTCCGCTTTTTCATGAGAATACTCCTATTCTTCACTTATATTTGTTGAGTATTCATATCTAGCGCTGTTCAAGCTTTTAGCTCTTGTTTTCATGTATCTCTTGTCAGAGCTATTAGTTCTTTTAAAGAAAGTACTCTCTTACTTCACTTATACTTGTTTGGAGAGTTATTGAAATAAGTTGATTGGTGTTTGGTTGGAACAGAAAATGTTGCATGTGGTAAATGGTATAATGGAAAAAACTTGCATACTCTTGTAGATCACTAATATGGATAATTTGATACTTGTCAATTGTTTTGAGTTAACAAGTAGGTCATGATTAAATTTTTGCATCATGTAAGTTAAGCCCATTAGTGAAGAACTACCGTAAAGCTTGTTGAAATTTGGTTTGCATGGGTGGTATCTCTAAGGTCTAGATATTTTCTAATAAAAGGGTTTGGTTAACAAGGAAGACGGTATGAAGTCTTATAATGCTTGCAATATGTTGGTCATATAAAACTTGGTGTATCGGTTGATATTCTTGTTTGCTTACATAACCTTGCTAGCCTAAACTCTGTACTGAGAGGGAATGCTTCTCGTGCATCCAAATCCTTGAGCCAAAATCCATGCCATTTGTGTCCACCATAACTACCTATATGTGGTATTTCCTTGCCACTCCAAGTAAATTTTTAATGTGCTACCTTTAAACTATTCAAAATTGTTACTACTCCTTTTTGTGTCAATGTTTACCAAGCTCATGAGGACGTGGTGGATGTCTTTATGGCACTTGTCAAGCAGACTTTACCATCAGACTAGCGGCATATACATCCGCTTATCTATTAATTTTGCAAAAAGAGCTGGCAACGGGGTGCCCAGTCCCAATTAATTACAACTTTAACCGCTTAATTCTCTTCACATTTTTGCCCTGATTTATCAGTCAAGCAATAATACCAGTGAAATATCTGCATGTGTAAACAAAAGAGAAAAGAGGGATGATCTGCCTTGCTGGTAGAAATAACGTCCTTCATGGGAGCCGCTCTTAAAAGTCTGTTTGGCCGGGGTCATATTGTACTTTCCACTACTGATTCGTTGACCAATTAACATACACCTCTCAAAACTTAATTTTTACTCTCTATATGATTTCAAAAACCTAAAAAGCTCTAGCACATGATTTAATCCCTGCTTCCCTCTGCGAAGGGCCTTTCTTTTACTTTTATGTTGAGTCAGTTTTCCTACTTCTTTCTATCTTCCACAAGCAAACACTAGTGTCAACTTTGGTACAACATTTGTTATATGCTACATATTGGATTTTTTATATTGCTTTGTGTTGACAATATCCATGAGATAAATATGTTGAAAGTTGAAGCAAACGCTGAAACTTAAATCTTCCTTTGTGTTGGTTAAATACCTTTTATTAGAATCTATTGCTTTATGAGTTAACACTTATGTAAACCTGTGGATGCATTGTCTCCAAAGTACTATTCATGAAAAGTTTAGCTTGTATGATTCAGTGTTTACTCATTATCTACTTTAGCAAATTATAGACCATTGACTTGGATCACTTCATTCACTTACATGTGCCTTACAATACTATTTGATCAAGATTATGATGGTAGCATGTCACTTCAAAAATTATTTTGTTTTATCGTTTACCTACTCGAGGACGAGTAGGAACTAAGCTTGGGGATGCTGATACGTCTCAAACGTATCTATAATTTTTGATGTTCCATGTTGATATTATACCAATTGTTACATGTTTTGCATCCACTTCATATCATTTTTATACATTTTTTGGGACTAACCTATTAACAAGATGCCACAGTGCCAGTTCCTGTTTTCTGCTGTTTTTGTATTCCAGAAAAGCTGTTCTGGAAATATTTTCGGAATTGAACGAAAATCAACGGAGGTCCCTATTTCACCGACACGTACACGGAGTCCAAAGGGGAGACGGAGGAGTGCCAGGAGGCGGCCACATAAGGGCTCGGCGCGGTCCCACCTCATGCTGCGCCGAGGGTGCGTGTGGGCCCCTCGGGTGCCCTCAGCCGCCGCCCTTTCGTCTATTTATTCCCCCCAACGCGAAAACCCTAAATACGCGAGTCATATTCCACGAAAAGTTCCAGAGGCGCCGCCGTCGTCAACCCTAGCTCGGGAGGGTTCTGAAGCTTTTCCCGGCACCCTGCCGGAGAGTGGAATCATCACCGGAGGGCTCTACATCGCCATGCCTGCCTCCGGAGTGATGCGTGAGTAGTTCATCCTTGGACTACGGGTCCATAGCAGTAGCTAGATGGTTGTCTCTCCACTTTATGCTATCATGTTTAGATCTTGTGAGCTGCCTAACATGATCAAGATCATCTTATTGTAATGCTACATGTTGTGTTTGCTGGGATCCGATGAATATTGAATACTATGATCAAGTTGATTATTAATCTATGTTACATGTTATTTATGATCTTGCATGCTTTTCGTTACTAGTAGATGCTTTGGCCAAGTTGATGCTTGTAACTCCAAGAGTGAGTATTTATGCTAGATAGTGGGTTCAGTCTCCAGTAATCTGGGCGAGTGACAGCAACGTCTAAGGTTGTGGATGTGCTGTTGCCACTAGGGATAACCTAACAATGTTATGTCCACGGTCATATGTACTTGTTTACATTACGCACATTACTTAATGCGATTATCCGTTGCTTGCAACTTAATACCAACGAGGAACACGGATGTCAACCTGAAGGTGGATTATTAGTCATAGATGCGGTTGGATAATGGTCAATGTATCTTGTCGTAATTCCCAATTAAATATCATGGTAGTCATCTTGTCATATATATGCATTGTCATGCGCTCAATATTTTATCAATTGCCCAGCTGTAATTTGTTTGCCCAACTTATCGTTTATCTTTATGGAGAGACACCACTAGTGAACTGTGAACCCCGTTCCATTCTTTTACACTGATAAAACCACCAACTGCAAACAATTGTTCTCTTTTACTTTCTGCTATTAAATATTATTTTCCACACCATAAGTTTAATCCTTTGTTACAGCAAGCCGGGAAGATTGACAACCTTCCTGTTTCGTTGGGGCAAAGTAGTTTGATTGTGTTGTGTGCAGCTTCCACGCCGATCGCCGGATTCCCTGGTATTGCGCCGTGCCATATTCCGCCACCAACAACCTTCTGAAGTGCTTCTACTCCGACTGGTTCGATAACCGTGGTTTCATACTGAGGGAAAACTTGCTGCTGCACTGCTTCATACCTTCCTCTTGGGGTCTCCCAAAGAACGTGTGCGTCATCACGGTTCAACGGCTACGAGGCCGCACCAGACTAGTCGCGGTCGTGACAGACCTTTAGTCCCGGTTTGAGCCACAAACAGGGACTAAAGGGGGTGAGCCAGGCTGCATCCTGACGCAGCCCCTTTAATCCCGGTTCGTGGCTCAAACCGGGACTAAAGGTCTATCTTTACACCGGAATCACGGCAGGACCACCAGCGTATACACCGGAATCACGGCAGGACCACCAACGTATATACCGGAATCACGACAGGACCACCGGACGAGGTCGAGCATGCTCGGCAGAGCGCGCTTGGGCACTACCGCGAGAGCCTATCCCGCCGTATGCCCACGAGCCCGGCGTGGTGAGGAATGCCCAGCTACCGGCCTCCTGCTCCGGTGCCGGATCCGGTGCGGAGGGCGTACGAGCGCACGTGGTCCGATGTCCCTGACCCCGACGAGGATGCATACGCCGTAGGGGTGGCGTGGGGATCCGCGGCCGCATACGGCGACTTGGACGCATCTCCACTAGGTGCCGCCGCACCTCCACCAGGCGTCGCCGCTCCTTCCGCCGAGGAGGAGGAGGAGGAGGACGACTTTGACTGGAGCGACGACGGGGAAGAGGGTTGTGGGTTGCAGATATAGGAGGCCATGGAAGCCTCCTTCCAGTATGTCCGCGACGACCGTGTCCAGCGAGCCAAGACTGCCTACCAGCTCAAGGCGAAGGAGGCTTCCGAGCTGGATTGGGCGCTGAAAGACTCATCCTCCATGGCTCGTGCCCTCCGCCGCAAACGTGCGCGCGAGACAGGCGACCATGAACGGGGCTGGCTCCTTGATGCATGTAAAATGCATACATGAACTTTGCATTATTTTACTTATATTCCAGTCATATTTGCATCATATAAGGGTTATATCACTGTTTTATAACGATTTTGGAAATATTTGATATGTTTCCTATTTTTATGAAATTAACCCTGCACAGGCAGAAAAGCCTGTTTTCTATATTTTAATGTTTCAGGGACCCAAACGACGACCAAATGACCTGGAAATTTACGAGCATCAGTTTTTGGGAGGAACAAAGCGTGGGAGCGAAGGAAGCAAACAAGCGGAGGCCCGAGGTCCAAGATGAGTGGGCCCACGCGGCCAGGTACATGGCCGCGTGGGACCCCCCTTTTGGTCCTCGGAGCTCCGTTGCCGTAGATCTTTCCTCCACCGACTCTGTTTTGACCTAAAATCGCCCATAAAAATAGCCTCCCGACATTCTCTGGAAGGAGCGCCGCAGAAACACAGAAATACCGAAACTGAGACCTGGAGCTGCAGATTGGAGGGGGAAAATTCCGGCGGGACGCTGCCGGTGTGGTCTCCATCTTCTCCAACGACTTCTCCACCGTCTCCATGATGAAGAGGGAGTAGTCCACCTCTGGACTATGGGTTTGTGGAAGTAACTTATGTATCTCTCTCTCTTGAGCTTCACTAATTAGTACCGTATGAGCTGCTGAACATGATTACGGTCATCTATGTAATACCTTTGTGTTGGATCTTTTTATGAGTTAATATATGTTTGAGATTGCAATGGTTTTGTTTCAGTTATGAAAGTAGATGCATATTATGTACCCCGTTCTTATTTACTTGTCATGATCAAGCATGTTTATGAGAGCGTGTGAGGGGGAACATGTGCATTAGTTGGAGTAACGGGGGTGGCTAGTGCAGTGAACGTGAGAGAAAGTTCTGCGATCCACTTGGGTATCTCTACCTTACTTTGTTGCCTCACTAGGGATAAAAAGAAATACCATGCTACCGGAGATGTGGGTGTGACCATTGCCACTACTCCATGACTAGATCTAGCATGTTCTTATTATAACTTCATGTCATGATACTTATTGCTATACTCTGAGTTATTTTAATTACTGAGGTGTTATGATTTAGTTCGCATCTTGGTGGAGTATAAGAGAGATTAATAACCAAAAGGTCTCTATGTTAGGACGTGATGCCATATAATTATAACTTGTCATTAAACTGTTGTGTTGCAATCTCATATGTCAACTCTAGTGTTCTATTGTCTACCACTTTATTAAAGAGAGAGTGCATTTGTGAAACCATGAACCCCGGTCCATTTTTAATCATAAGAAACACCTTTCCAACAACTTTTACCACTTTACCATTTTCTGCCATTTAAAAATCCAAAAATACAAAAAACACTTTTCCATCTTGCATTCATCATATAAAACCCAAAAATATCATTTATCATTGCTACCACCATCCTTGCATATTTATTTACCACCATTGCATATTTATTTCTTGTTTGCATTGCATATTATCTTGATATCATTCTCACACCTTGTGTGCTTGACAACCACGAGGTGAGGTTAAGGACCAAAACATTTACTTTGTTTTGTAGGTAACCAAAAAAAGGATAGGAAAGATAAATCTTCACTACTGATTCCCTGAGAGTTCGATATTAAACCCTCGAGTCACCCCTTCTGGGGAAAACACGTCTTCCACTTACTACACACTCTGCACTTGGAGTCTCAACCTAACCCATTTACTTTTCACGCAGGTAACTACGTGAAGGGCCATCAAGACTGTTTTCTGGCGCCGTTGTCGGGGAATCATTGCTGAAAGGTTTTTAATGATGCTACTAGTGAACTTATTGATGATAATGAGGAGTGTTGTTTAAATATGCTATATGATAATGCTTTAGATGATGGTCCTATGCTTATTGATAATCCTCAATGTTTAGAAGTTGTTACAAATTTATGTGAGGATAAAAATAATATACTTGCTGTTTGTGATGGTACTCTTACTCATGAGAGTCCTACTTTGTTCTTAAATTCTCCTAGTTACACCATGGAGGAGAAATTTGCTTATGTTGAGAAATACTTATGTGGTTTGCAATTATCTTTAGTTCCAAATATTTGTTGCAACCATGATATTAAACTTGATATTGATCTTAATAATTATTTGAAAGAGGGAAGCATGCTAATGAATTCCAAAATAAATTTAATGATCCTCTTTATGTGCCTATATTATCTAAGTTGAATGATTCTTGTGATTATATGGTTGAATTTATTTCTTCTACTTGCAACTATTATAAAAGAGGAGGTAATAAGAACCCTCTTTATGCTACTAATAAATATATGCTGCAAGTAACTACTGTTAATATGCATTGTGAAATTTCTACTTATTGTGATTCATTCATATACAAAATGCCAATGCATAGAAAGGAAGTTAGACTTCGTTGTTATTACTTTTGTGTTTTGTTTTTCTCTCAAATAGGGTTCAACTTGACTATTATTTTGATTGGTTTGAGAACACCATGGGATCCTGGTATTGTGCATGGAACACTTCTGACATGGGTATACATATCGGGTACCCTATCATGAGGGTACCTGGTGCACGTGACGACTAAGGCCCAATATCGAAGAGCCTACTCGAAGCCCAAGACAAGAGGCCCAAGAAGATGGAGTACCCTCCAAGACTAGACATAGGCATAGTCGGTTTAGGCTTTCCTTACGTGTAAATAGGTTGGTTACAAACTCCCGAGACCCAGCCTATTTAAAGGCTGGGAGGGGTACCGATCTGGGACCAAGCCATACCGAACCACCAAATCTCTTGCGAGATCGTCATCTCACCGGAGATTCCCTGTAATCGCATAATCCACAATCAATACTAGACAAACAGGAAGTAGGGTCTTTACCTCCACCCGAGGGGCCTGAACCTGGGTAAATCTTTGCCTCTGCTTGTCAGCCGACGAAACTACCAGTACTACCACGTTCTCTCACATAAATCTCAACCCTAGGTCCTTAACCATGGGATTTGATGAGGGTACACCTCGTCAATTGGCGCCGTCTGTGGGAAAGAATAGTGCTGACTCGCGGTTTCTTCGGTTCCATCGGAAAACGGTGACTCGCCGATCGGATCTACAAACGCAACTCGCCGCTGCATCGACAAACCAGAACTCGCCGACCCAGGCGGCACACGGCAACTCGCCGTTCATTCAACAACGGCAACACGCCAGCTTCACCCGCAAAAAGCACATCGGATCCTCTGATGGATTTCGAGCCACACTCGCCAGGATTCCAGGAGGCCTTCTCCAATCTCGAGTCAGGTTTGGGTTTAACCGTTGGTTCGTTCAATTTTTCGTCAACAAGCTTGGTGTGCAGGACTTGACGGATCCACGCCAACTCGCGACTTCCGCACCCGAGGCTTCATCGGTTGTGGTTCCTTCGACTGCGGATCCCCCAACTGTGTCCATACCATCGTCAACCCTCCAAGCTTGTTCGTCTGCAACAACCATGTCCACACGAGAGATGCGCGAGCTCATTGGGGAGCTCCAGGGCGAGGAGGCCGAATCAGCATACCGCACAAACGATCCCGAGCTGGATCTCCCACTCGAGGATAGCTTCGACTGCGGGATCTCCCTTAGCGACTTCGACGACCTCAAAACTCATATTGATAACCACATCGACTCCGAGATCTGCGCCAACAACAACGTCGACTTCGAGATTCATAACAACCTCGCCGACGCCGAGATGAGCATAGGCGACGAAGACGTCGACTACGAGATCCGTCCAGACGAACCACTCGATGAGCATACAGGCTCAGACATGGGCCTCGATGAAGATGTTGAGTCCATGACGGGACTCGAAAGCACATATATATACCCTCGGGTCATACCACAGCAGGTCTACGTTGCCACCGCCGCAGAAACATCAGACACTGCAGCCAGTCGCAGGCCTACAGAATTCCCGTGCACAGTTACTATGACAGATGGAGTCACAACTCTCACAATCACTGCTGAGATGGCAGCAAAAGGAGATAAAGTCATCAAGGAGTGCACAATGATGCCAGCAGACGCAACACAAGAAGAGATGTTGACCTTTCAGTACTTCAACTGGCAGGAGTCACTTTGACTGAAGCAGATAAGAGCCACACTCGAAGAACGCAAAAAGCAAGCTAGCTTGTCGAGTGCGCGCAGAAGACAGCTCTCCCTGAGCTCCACCGGCGGGCAGACACAGGACGCAGATTAAGGTTGTCACACCTCTCGCCAGGCGAGAAGGCGACACTCACCCGCAACTTAGGCAACTCCTTCATGACATACGACGAGGAAGGACTGCTGGTGGCTCTAGGTTAATAGTGCCAGAAACAATTGCTTGTACGTCACACGTCAGTTGGGAACCCCAAGAGGAAGGTATGATGAGTGCAGCAGTAAGTTTTCCCTCAGTATGAAACCAAGGTTTAATCGACCAGTAGGAAAACGAGGTTTGCTTCGAAGGTGTTGGTGAGGAGTGTAGTGCGGCGCAACACCAGGGATTCCGGTGCCAACGTGGAACCTGCACAACACAATCAAATTACTTTGCCCCAACTTAACAGTGAGGTTGTCAATCTCACCGGCTTGCTGAAAACAAAGGGTTAAACGTATCGAATGGAAATGATGTTTGTTTGCATAAAACAGTAGAGAACAATGATTGCAGTAGATTGTATTTCAGATGTAAAAGAATGGACCGGGGTCCACAGTTCACTAGTGGTGTCTCTCCAATAAGATAACTAACATGCTGGGTAAACAAATTACAGCTGGGCAATTGACAATTGATAAGTGCATATAACATGCATGTGTGAGCTGTGGTGTCTACTATGAGATTCATTTGGGCATTACGACAAAGTACATAGACCGCTATCCAGCATGCATCTATGCCTAAATAGTCCACTTTCCGGTTAACATCCGTACCCCTTCCAGTATTAAGTTGCAAGCAACAGACAATTGCATTAAGTAATGTGCGTAATGTAAACAATACATTCATCCTTGAATAAAGCATTGCTGTTTTACCCCTAGTGGCAACAACACATCTACAACCTTAGAACTTGCTGTCACTATCCCAGGTTAAATAGAGGTTGAACCCAACTATCATGCATAAATACCCCCTCTTGGAGTTACAAGTATTCACGTGGCCAAGGCTTCAACAAGTAACGGAGAGCATGCAAGATCACAAATGACATAGACATGATAATATAATATTCAGCTCCACATAGGTATCAATATAAGTCAGATCCCAGCAAACACAACATGTAGCATTACAATAAGATGATCTTGATCATGATAGGCAGCTCACAAGATCTAAACATGATGGCACAAGTGGAGAAGACAACCATCTAGCTACTGCTATGGACCCATAGTCCAAGGATGAACTACTCACGCATCACTCCGGAGGCGGGCATGGCGATGTAGAGCCCTCCGGTGATGATTCCCCTCTCCGGCAGGGTGCCGGGAAGAGCTTCAGAACCCCCCGAGTTAGGGTTGACGACGGCGGCGGCAGCGAATATGTTCTGGATGAAAGGCTCGGTGTTTTAGGGTTTTCGCGTCTCGGGGAATAAATAGGCGAAGGGGCGATGTCGGCGGACCCCCGAGGGGCCCAAACCACCAGGCGCGGCTGGGCCCAGCCGCGCCAGGTGGTTTGGCCACCTCGTGGCTCTCTTCGTCTCTCCTTCGGACTCCGTGTACGTGCTGGAAAAATAGGGACTGGCCTTTTGTTTCGTGCAATTCCGAGAATATTTCCAGAAGTAACTTTCTGAAACCAAAAACAGCAGAAAACAGGGAACTGGCACTGTGGCATCTTGTTAATAGGTTAGTCCCAGAAAATGCATAAAAGTGATACGAAGTGTATATAAAACATGTAGCAAATGGTATAATATAAGCATGGAACAGCAGAAATTATGGATACGTTGGAGACGTATCAAGCATCCCCAAGCTTAGTTCTACTCGTCCTCGAGTAGGTAAAACGATAACAACAAATAATTTCTGAGGAGACATGCTTTCACACAATCTTGATCAATATATTGCAAGGCTCATGTCATGAATGAAGTGACTCAAAGCAATGATCTATAGTTTGCTAACAAATAGATAAAGAGTAAACAATGAATCATATAAGCAAAAACTTTTCATGAATAGTACTTTCAAGACAAGCATCAAAAAGTTTTGCATAAGAGGTAACTCATAAAGCAATAGATTCAAAGTAAAAGGCATTGAAGCAACACAAAGGATGATTAAGTTTCAGCATTTGCTTTCAACTTGTAACATGTATATCTCATGGATAGTTGTCAACATAAAGCAATATAACAAGTGCAATAAGTAAATATGTAAGAATCAATGCACACAAAGTTGACACAAGTGTTTGCTTCTAAGATAGAAAGGAGTAGGTAAACTGACTCAACATAAAGTAAAAGATAGGCCCTTCGCAGAGGGAAGCAGGGATTAAATCATGTGCTAGAGCTTTTTAAGTTTTCGAAAGCATATAGAGAGCACAAAATAAGTATTTGAGAGGTGTTTGTTGTTGTCAACGAATGGTAGTGGGCACTCTAACCCCCTTGTCAACCAGACTTTCAAAGAGCGGCTCCCATGAAGGACGTTATTCTACCAGCAAGGTAGATCATCCCTCTTCTCTTTTGTTTACACATGTATTTTAGTTTCTTTATAGATGACACTCCTCCCAACCTTTTGCTTACACAAGCCATGGCTAACCGAATCCTCGGGTGCCTTCCAACATTCACATACCATGGAGGAGTGTCTATTGCAAAATTAAGTTGCTTACTGATAAATCAGGGCAAAACATGTGAAGAGAATTATTAATGAAAGTTGTAATTAATTGGGGCTGGGCACCCCGTTGCCAGCTCTTTTTGCAAATTATTGGATAAGCGGATGTATATGCCACTAGTCCAGGTGAAAGTCTGTCAGAAGTAAATGACAAGATTGAAAGATAAAACACCACATACTTCCTCATGAGCTATAAAACATTGACACAAATAAGGAGTAATAAAGTTTTGAATAGTTTAAAGGTAGCACATGAAATATTTACTTGGAATGGCAGGAAATACCACATAGTAGGTAGGTATGGTGGACACAAATGGCATGGGTTTTGGCTCAAGTTTTGGATGCACGAGAAGCATTCCCTCTCAGTACAGAGTTTAGGCTAGCAAGGTTGTTTGAAGCAAACACAAGTATAAACCGGTACAGCAAGAATCACATAAAAACATATTGCAAGTATTATAAGACTCTACACTGTCTTCCTTGTTGCTCAAACATTTTACCAGAAAATATCTAGACCTTAGAGAGAACAAATATGCATCCCAAGTCTCAACAAGCTCTACGGTAGTTCTCCACTACTAGGCTTTAACTACATGATGCAAGAGCTTAAACATGATCTACTTGAGAGCTCAAAACAATTGCAAAGCATCAAATCAAAACAAGACAATGATCTACAAGAATGCATATGTCTTTTCCAATACCAACTACTACATGTAGCATTTTCTTTCTTCCAAACAAACACCAATAATTTATTTAAACATAAACTCTCCAAATGATAATATAATGCAGCAAGAGAGTATTTATAAACAAGTGCTAACAGCTCGAAGAGATGCATGAAAAACAGGAGCTAAAAGCACTGCAGTAGCTAGTTAAGAATACTCAACAAATATAAGTGAAGAACATGAGTATTCACATGAAAAAGCGGAGCGTGTCTCTCTCCCACACAAGGATTGCTAGGATCCGAATTTATTCAAACAAAAACAAAAATAAAAACACACAGACGCTCCAAGTAAAGCGCATAAGATGTGAAAGAATTAAAATATAGTTTCACTAGAGATGACCTGATAAGTTTGTTGATGAAGAAGGGGATGCCTTGGGCATCCCCAAGCTTAGACGCTTGAGTCTCTCTGAATATGGTTGGGATGAACCACGGGGGCATCCCCAAGCTTAGGCTTTTCACTCTTCTTGATCACATAATATCACCCTTCTCGCTTGATCCTTGAAAACTTCCTTCACACCAAACTCAAGACAGTTCTCATTAGAGGGTTAGTGCATAATCAAAAATTCTCATATTCTGTAATGATACAATCAATCCCAAAGCTTCTGGACATTAGCTACAGCCACCAATGCTTTGTGGAGCAAAGAAATCCACACAAACACAGTAAAAGAGCGAATGCAAAACAAAAGGCAGAATCTGTCAAAAACAGAACA
>CAMZMU010000049.1:64996399-65163307 GCA_947311845.1 Poa pratensis | reverse complement strand
AGTCGACCAGAGTGCCTCTTCTATGCGCTCGCCCCTTCCGAGTACAGCCGAACCTCGGCCACGTGACTCCGGGGCACCCGCCACCTCAACTGTCATTCCCGAGGTTGTGGTCCTCGACCAAGATGATGGCTCTGCTGCCCCCACGCGGAAACCGACATTCCGCGGGCCGACACTTCGGTGACCTCGGGCGCACAGCCACCATCGCCACAACAACAGCCGCAACAACAGCAACCACAACAACAACAACAGCAGCAGCAACGCAACAGGAACACAGCAACAGCAGCAACAAGGACAGCAGCAACCTCAACAGCAGCCGCCCGGCCGAAGTCCACCACCAAGTCCACCACCAAGTCCACCGAGTTAGTAACTCGGAAAGCTATTCCACTAGCCAAGCCGGCACAGAGCCAAGGCCACCGGGAAACACTGCCAACCCGGAGAAGCAAGTGGTGTTGACTCCAACCACTACCCGGAGCACCAAGCTCTCACCACCTCTGTCTCCCGAGTTACCAGTAGCAGCTGGGTTTTACCCCAGCTCCAAACTCAAAGTGGACACAGCTTAGGCTCGGAGAAGCAGTACCACATGGACTGGAATGCTGCCGACACAAGCGAGGTCTCCTCGCGAACCCGGTCACTCCACATCCAGCTGGCCCAGTGCGCTTGCTCAGGCCATGCACAACTTGCAACTCTCGACCCTTCGAGCCAGCAAGCTTGCCGAGGTATTTTTTCCTCAGCCAAACTTTTATTTCCTTTGCCATAGATGATAAACATACACAATCCCCAGTCCCGAGATTCGGGTTGAGTGACCTGCGCTTGCCCGAGTAAAGATCACTCGGCGCGAATCTTCACAAATTTTCATCATTAGACTCAAAAAATCCGACACTCAGGATCTTCAAAAACGACTTAGGATCTTCAAAAATCCGACACTTAGGATCTTCAAAAATCCGACACTTAGGATCTTCAAAATCCGACATCCAGTCCCCGAGATTCTTGTCGAGTTTTACTCGGCGAATCTTCAAAAAATCCGACATTCAGCTTTACTCGGCATGAATCTTCAAAAATACTCTTTGCTCTTTTCAGGATTGCACCAACGCTCGGACCACAGTGTTTCGGAAGTTGCTTCTGGACCACAACAAGCTCAAGAGGTCCCACAAGCAACTTCAGGAGACGCTGAAGAACAAGGAAAGCGCACGCACTGCCCTCCAGAAGGAACGACAGGAAGTGTCTCGGCTCCAGGAGGAACTTGCCGGGTCCAGGGCGAGAAAACCGGCATTGAGCAGGCCCTGATGCAAAAGGAGGAAGCTGCTCAAAAGCACAAGGAAACGCTCGAGGCGACCGAGGTTCGCGCTACCTCGGCTCAAGGAGAACTGGATGCCCTCAAGGCAAAATCCGACATCTGGCTCCGCGAGCTCACCCGGCTGAACAAGGAGATGGACAGTAAGTTTCTTTATCCTTTCTTTTTGTTTTCATTGCTTGTACCGACATTAAGATATGCCGGTATATAACTCAATTCGGTGATAGCTTTTCTATCTTCAGATCACTTCGCCCACTCCAAGGCTGCTGCACTCAACACTGTCGCAAGGCACGAGCAAAGAGAGCCGAGGCTGGCCCAATCCCGGAGGAATGGGATTGAAGATTACCTGACTGCTTGAATGCTCGCATCTCTCCTCTGAAGGCCATTGGCCTAGATCTTCTTGATGCTGGCATCAAAGCTTACCGAGCCTTATGGCCAGGATCCCAGACTCCGGCTACAATTGAAGAATTGTCCAAGTGTCTGTCGGGGGACCGAGGTGGAGATCCTCAGCAGCTCGTGCCGGAGCTGATCAAGCACTGACCTTTGTGCTCTCCTGGTATGAGTCCATCAACCTCAACGCCGTGCGCTCCCTGCGCCAAGGCTCCAAATGGACCTCGATCCGACACTGATAGAGAGCCGCAAAGATGCAGCCAAATTCATGGCCAGCTATGCTCCCACCCGACACTTCATTCCGGGTCCCGCCTACTCGGATGACGAAGAAGATGACCAGGATGATGAAGAGGGTGAAGACGAGGAAGATGACATCGATGAGGAGATCGAGGCCGAAGCTCCGACGCTGCCACTGCCGGAGCGACCGAGACTGCTGCTGCCGGAGCACCGAGACTTCTGCTCCGGAGCAGCCGACACTTGCTGCCTGGAGCACGACATTGCCAAGCCGGCTGCGACCGACACTTCTGAGAAGCCGGTATCCGACACTGCTGGTGCCTCGGCAGCCACTCCAACACCGAGGTTGCTCCAACAACTGAAGCTTCTTCTGCCGCCGAGACTGCTCCCGAGCCTCGCACCGCTCCAACTGCTCCGAGCTCCTCCGAGGCAGCTGCCTAAGCTTATCAAACATTGAACATTAAATCCCCGGAATGCCGGGTGCAGATGTAAATATACTTTTAAGTATCTCGCAGTGCTATTTACGCTTTTATCATATTAGTTTCAACAAGACAGCTTAATGCCGATCACTTTGCACCAAGTCCCGAGTTTACTTTCTTGTTTACTATACTTAGTAATCTTTGCTCTTGTCTACCATTTAGGCGTTCGACAGTCGAGTCACAAGATCAATCATTATAGCACAATACTTGTAAATTTTGAGGTAAGGTTTAGAGTCATCCGACACAAGGAAAGGAACGAAAAAACCGGGTTAGTAAACGACATATGTCGGATCTTTTTAGGACCGAGTCCCCGAGTCCATTTTCATGTTTACCATATACCATAACCTCTGCTCTTGACTGCCATTTCGGCGTTCGTCAGTCGAGTCACAAGATCACAACAAAATAGCATACATTACTTGAACTTTGAAACGAGGTCTCAAAATCATCCGACATATGAACAACACAGAAAAAACCGAGATAAAACACAAGCATATGGACAAAGGCAGTCCCCGAGTTTCTTTTCGGAGTGCCGGCATTTTATTCAAAGGAAAACCGAGATACATACACTGCGCCCTTATGAGTAAAAGGGACGAGTAGAGCTACATTCCAGGGTCTTTTGGTCTCCTCTCCGGATTTGTCCATCACATTTTTCCTCGGTGCCTGTGCATCTATAAGATAGTATGAATCATTGTGCAGAGCCTTGCTCACAATGAATGGTCCCTCCCATGGAGGTGACAACTTGTGTCGGCCTGCTTTGCGTTGCACTAGCCTCAACACCAAATCTCCCTCTCGGAAACCCGAGGGCTGATCTTCCGGCTATGATAGCGTCGGAGATTTTGCTGATATATAGCTGACCGAGATAAGGTCAGTTCTCGTGCTTCTTCGAGCAAATCAACATCATTTTCCCGAGCTTCTTTTGCCTCGGTTTCAGTGTACAGCGCCACTCTCGGCGAGTCATATTCCATGTCGGTGGCAGGACCGCTTCTGCTCCATAGACCAGAAAAAATGGCGTATAGCCAGTTGATCGATTTGGTGTGGTCCTTAGACCCCACACTGCTGGTATCTCCTCTATCCAACATCCCGGAGTTCGCAACAGTGGTTCAATCAACCGGGCTTTGATACCGGCTAACACCAATGCATTTGCTCTTTCCACTTGCCCATTTGCCTCAGGGTGTGCCACCGAGGCTATGTCCAACCGAATTCTCTTATCCGCACAGAACCGAGCAAACTCTCCCACAGCAAAGTTTGTGCCATTATCCGAGATAATGCTATGGGGGTAACCATATCTCAAAATGATGTCCTTCAAAAAGGTCACGCTGTGTGACCATCACACTTCCGGATTGGCTTTACCTCGATCCACTTGGTGAACTTGTCCACCATCACCAGCATATGAGTCATGTTACCTCGGGCTGGCCTGAACTCTCCCACCATATCCAGCACCAAACTGCAAAGGGCCAAGTGATTGGAATTGTCTTGAGTGCCGAGGCTGGCAGGTGGATCTTTTTAGCAAACCTCTGACATCCCTCACACTTTCTGACGATATCTTCTGCCTGGTTCAAAGCACTGGGCCAATAAAACCCATGCCGGAATACCTTAGCCACCAAGGCTCTTGATGAAGCATGATGACCACATTCTCCCTGATGAATTCCAGGAGCATCTCCTGCCCTTCCTGCGGCTCGACACAGCGCTGCAGTACCTCGGTCACACTTCTCTTGTATAACTCCTGGTTGATGATGGTGTATGCCTTGGATCTTCTTTGCACTTGCCTAGCTTCAACTTCATTACTTGGCAAACTCCCGTCCATCATAATGCCATTATTGGTTGTGCCCACTCCGGCACAGGACGCACAGGAAAGACGGATCATCCACCTCCATGAGATCAACCGACATTACTTCTTCCGAGATAGAGTAACCAGTCCCCGGGTTCTGCCAAGCAGTCCCCGGGTTCTCCCAAATGCATCCGACATCGACGTCCATGGGAACAGCACCAGACTCCGGTTTCGCCGGGATAAAATTGACTCGGACTCCGGCGATGGTTTGATTGATGGCTTCCTCAGATGCTCCAAGGCTATGCCGGGTGGAATTGGATCCCGGGATGAACCTAGCTTGGACAGTACATCGGCGGCGTCATTTTCAGCCCGAGGTATATGCGTGAGCTCGCAACCTTCAAAGAACCCCGAGATCTTCTGGACATGAAACCGATACAACGCCATGTTGGCGTCTAAAGCATCCCAATTTCCCGAGACTTGCTGCACCACCAAATCCGAGTCTCCGAAACATTCTATCCGGCGAATACCAATTTCTTTGGCCACATTTAGCCCATGAACAAGTGCCTCATACTCGGCCACATTGTTAGATGCCGCAAAATGAATCTGCAACACATATCTCAGTTGATCTGCTTGGCGAGGTAAGGACTACCCCGGCACCTAAACCAATTTTTGTCCTTGAACCATCAAAGTGCATTCTCCAGTAATTGGGGTCAGGTGGTGGCTCATATTGCATTTCAGCCCAATCCACCAGGAAATCCGGCAGTGCCTGAGATTTAATGGCATCTCTTCTTTCATAGTGAGGAGTGTAAGGGGACACCTCGATAGCCCACTTGGCTACTCGGCCAGTTGCATCTTTACACCCAATGATCTCCGAGATAGGAGCCTCACACCACAGTGATTGAATGCTCTTGGAAGTAATGTTTCAACTTCTTAGCAGCCAGATAGACACCATATGTCATCTTCTGGTAGTGAGGATAGTTCTGCTTGGACAACGAGATCACCTCGCTAGGTAATACTGGCCTTGCACAGTTTTGCCATCTCTTCTCGCTCCACTACAATACGACACTCACAACCCGGTTTGTGGCTGCAATGTAGAGCAACATCGGCTCTTTGGGTAATGGTGAGCCAGTATCGGCGCAGTTGCCAACATCTTTTTTAACTCGGTGAACGCCGCATCTGCTTGCGGGGTCCACACGAAGTGGGTTGTTTTCTTCATGAGTTGATACAAAGGCAATGCCTTTTCTCCCAACCTGCTAACAAACCGACTTAAGATGCCAAACATCCAGTGAATTTCTGCACGTCTTTGAGACATGTCGGTAACCTCATGCTTTCAATAGCACGGATTTTTGTCGGGTTCACCTCGATACCTCGGCTTGACACGAGGAAACCGAGTAATTTGCCTGCCGGCACACCGAAGGTACATTTGTCCGGGTTAAGTTTTATCCGGAATTTCCTTAGATTCTCAAATGTTTCTCGGAGATCATCAATCAGAGTAGATTTCTCCTTAGACTTGATGACAATGTCATCGACATACACCTGCACATTTTTTCCTATTTGATCATGCAAGCATTTTTGCATACATCTCTGGTAAGTGGCACCAGCATTTCTCAAACCAAAGGTCATGACACGATAGCAATAAGCCCCATACGGGGTGATAAAAGCAGTTTTCATTTGATCAGCAGGGTTCAGTGGTATCTGGTGAAAACCAGAATAGCATCTACAAAGGATAACAGCTCACACCCGGCTGTGGAATCGATCACTTGATCAATCCGAGGCAGCGGGAATGGATCCTTAGGACATGCCTTGTTCAAGTTTGTGTAATCAATACACATACGCCACACAATGGCCACGTTCGGGTCATCTTTTTTCTTTTCCACCAGGACCGGGTTAGACAACCAGTCCGGGTGCAGCACTTCCATGATGAACCAGATGCAAGTAATCTGGCCAGTTCATCACCTATCACTTTCTCCTCTCATCCGAGAGACGTCGCATAGGTTGCTTCACCGGTTTCATATCCGGTCTGACGAACAAAGAGTGCTCAGCCAACTCCCTCGGAACACCTGGCAGGTCCTGATTTGACCATGCAAAGATATCCCGGTTCTCACGGAGGAAGTGACTGAGCTCGCCTTCCTATTTCTCAGTTAACCCGGTACCAATGATGACGTTGTGGTCCGGACATGCCGGGTCAACATTGATCTTCTTGGTCTCCTTTGGGCACCTCGAAAGTTGCATTCTGCTCCGGGTTAGCCATACCCGGCATGCCGAGTTGTGCGGACTGAGCCAATGCCACCACTTCATGGATCTTCTTCTTCTCGCAGCGATAATCAGTGACTCGGCTAAGCACGATCCAGCCGAGGCACACTCCAGTGCACGCTTGTAATCACCCGAGATAGTGATGATGCCATTAGGACCCGGCATTTTCATCTTGAGGTAACCCACATGGGTGGATATCATGAACTTGGACAGTGCAGGCCTACCGAGTAAAGCATGGTATGGACTTTCGAGGTCCACTACCTCAAACTGGATACTCTCAGTTCGGCAGTTGTCCTTGGTGCCAAAACACATCAACCCAAATTTTGCCCATAGGTGCACATGAAACACCCGGCACTATGCCATGGAAGGTGTGCTACTCGGTTGCAGCATGTTTGCCGAGATACCCATCTTCACCATGGTGTCTCGGTACATGATATTGATAGCACTCCCATTATCAATGAGAACTCGGGTGAACCGAATATTGAGTGTGGGTCCGAAGAATGTCGGATCCACTACCAATGCATAACCTCCCGGAGTTGGCATAACTCGGGGATGATCCCTTCTGCTCCAAGTGATTTCTTGCTCGGACCAGTGCAAATACTTCGGCACAGCCGGCATAACTGCGTTCACCTCCAGTGCACGCCGATGCAAGCTCTTCTTGTCAGTTGGCTCGGTCACAAATATCACATAGCTCTGATGAGCTTCTCTGTAATCTCCCTGGGGATACTCTCCCTGCCTGCTGGGACCAGTGTTGTTATTGTTCCCTCCGACATTCACCTGATTCACAGGTTTCGGATCTGCTTGCCTCGGAACTGGCGGAATCACCGGGATAGCATTTGCTCCGGTAAGCGGCAAGTTTTGCCTCGGCGGAATTCTCTGAGGTGCCCCCACCTGATTTCCTCCGGCTCTGGCTCCTTCTCCCCTTGTGCGCTGATACCAGCTGCACTGCCGAGTTGTATGGTTTGCAGGCCTGCGGATGTCTTGGGTGTGGAAACTGCAAGGCCCATCCAACATAGCCTCATAAGTTAAGGATGGCTTCTGGTCACCCCATGGCCTCTTCCCTCTTGATTCTGGCCCCATGCTGGGCCATTGAACTTCGGACGCTGGCTATTGCCGGCATCTGGCTGGTCTTGGTTTACAGCTGCAACCTGGTTCGAGCCATACCGGTAATCCGGTTCTCTCCTCTTGTTACCGAAGTCCTGGCGATCGTTCTGCCTGACTGGCCCGGGTCTGTTATTCACCGGGTATCTTCTACTCGGCTCTCCCGAGTTCAGCAAAGGTTGCATCGGATCACCCAGTGCATAGCTATCCGCAATCCGGATTGTCTCGGCCAGAGTGGCCGGCATTTCCCTCTGCAACTTCTGCCAGAGCATGGAGCCGTGTCGGCACCCTGGGCAAACCAAGATATGGCCTGTGCCTCTACAACTCCTTCACAGGAATTGCGAATAGTACTCCACCGGGTTAAGTAATCCCGGTCAGTTTCATTATCCCTCTGCTTGCACATCGCAAGCTGCTGAGGACGGTTCGGTCTCTTGTACGTGCTGGAGAAGTTGCTAACAAATGCTTCTTCAAAGTCCAGCCAGCAATCAACGCTGCCCTCTCGCAGGTTGTTCAGCCAGATCCGGGCTGGCCCTTCCAACATCTGCGGGATATACCTCACCGCCCATCGGCGGTTTCCTCCCGCGATATGCACTGCCGACACATAATCTGTCAGCCAGTCCTCCGGCTTAGTACTGCCGTCATATGTCTTTGCACCTCGGTTCAACTGAAAGTGCCGCACCGGTGGCTCCCTCATGATCCGAGGTCCAAAACATGCCGGACCAGGTGGACCTTGCTCTTCCAGCATCTCGGACATATAAATCCTGTCCAACTTGTAGCGTGCATCATTTGGTGACAACTGGCGAGTCCCAACCGGATCCCAGTGCACCTTCATATCTCGGATACCCGGCTTTCTCCATAGCCGAGTAACCATCATCATAACGGTTAGCCACCTGTTCAACAACTTGTGGCTGCTGGACATGCCCGACATTTTGCTGCTGCTGCTGGGCGAGATTTTGTGTCGGATACCGAGGTGGATAACCTCGGCCAGCCGAGTTAACTACCCCGGCACCTGGACCGCCCAGACCGGGATTGCTTCTACCCCGGCCGGCACTACCTCGCCCAACTACTGTTTTCCGGCACACGCCGGATCATACACCTGTATCTGTTTGCTCTTACCGGAGTTTACACTCCGGTCACGATCTCCACCGACATGTGGTGATGAAGCTTGCCCCTTAGATCCACTGGCTCCCCTAGCCGAGTGAACAACGTCGGACCCACCTGCAACTGTGTTGGCCTTGCGATAGGCCTCATTCTGCCGGGTAGCCACAGCTACCAACTCATTAACTCGGTCTTGCTGCCTACGGAGAGCTTCTCCGGATAAGCCTGACAACTCGGCTCTTGCTGCCTCGGCAGCTCTAAGAGTCTTAGCAGGGGAACTATACTTCGGTTTTTCGACCGATAAGTTACTAGGAGTCTTACTGGAGCTAGATCTACCATCTCTAGCCATCTCGGCATTGAGGTTTTTACCCCTCTTGCGCACATCCTCTACTCGACTAGGGCGAGCAGCTACCGGGGTAAAACCATGTGCTTGGTTATACTCACGGACAGTTATCCCGAACTCTCTCCGTACCTCGGCCATCTCCAGAGCCTCCTGAAGCAAGCTCTGATGCCGTGCCTCTAACTCTGCCTCTGATTGGGCAGCATCTGTACCGGCAGCTACCGGCACAGCCAGTTTCTCTATTATCTCCTCGAGATGAGCTGGCCTAGCAGGTACATTGGATGTACCGGCCTGATCTCGGAGGTTTTCCCTCCTCTCCAGCGGCACTTTCGCCGATCTGGTAACCTTGGGTGCAGGATTACCGGCATCTGCTTTGCCAGGTTCTCCTTTACCGGCAACAGCCGCAGTGCCGGTCACTGATAACCCCCAAGAGCAAGGGATCACCGTAGCACCTCTCAATGTGGAAGTAAGGTATCGATCCGCAGGAGCAAGAAGGAAAAGTTATCTATTCCCTACAACTAAAGTGTCACAAGTTTTAGTTGATTATTCACTAAACAAGTTTAGAGAACAAGATGGTTGGTTTGATGGATGTAAAAGTGTCCCAATCCTCTTCTTTGCAAGAGGACAAGACAAAGGTAGTAGCAAGTGAAAGCTCTCAAAGAGAGAAAGCCCAATCCTCTATGTAGCAAGAGGACAAGCTCAAGTGTGTGTTTCTTATAGGAACAATGGACGTGGTTCATGGGTTCACTTAATCCTCTCTCTCTCTCATCTACGGTGATCATCATGTTATAGATAAAGTACACACAATTGTCATGTTTTAATGTTAGCTTTTTATGACGGCTATATGTCCTAAAACACATAGTTGAAAGAAATACTCATTTGTGTTGCTAGGTCACCCCTCGTAAGGCTAGCGTGGTTTCTCTCACTCCCACATCATACTCTTTCTTTTTACCCCCAGATAAAGGATGTTGGGCGGTACTGTGTCACTCAATACCTATGCCGTGTCACATCGGCCATCCCGTACCCACATACATCATACTTCTTTAAGAACAATATTCAACCAAAGTATGACAAGTCATAAAAGATCCAACACAACGGTAAATGCATAACAAATCATCTCATACCACAATATTCACCACAAAGGTATTACATAGATGACCGTAATCATGTTCAGCAGCTCATACGGTACTAATTAGTGAAGCTCAAGAGAGAGGAGAGATACAAAAGTTACCACCACAAACCCTAGTCCAGGGGGTGGACTACTCCCCCTTCATCATGGTGATGATGGTGAAGAAGTTCTTGCTGTAGATGTTGATGATGAACACGCCGGAGGGGGGTGGAGCCCTCCGGAGGCGATTCCGGCGGCGTTTCCCCCCTCCGATCTTCTCCGGCGGTAGCCTTCTATCTCTCTGTTTCGTGGTTTTGTGTTTCTCCGCTGCCTCCTTTCGCGAAACGCCAGGGGACCTTTTTTATAGGCGTTTTTATGTCAAGACTATGTCGGTGGAGCAAAGATCGACGGCCACGGAGCTCCGAGGTGGAAACGAGCTGGGCCCACGCGGCCATGTACTTTAGGCCGCGTGGGACCCTCCCATTTCTAGCCTGTTGGGCTTCTGGTCTTCAATTTAATCCCATTGCGTTCGTCTCGAAAATTCTGAACCGTGCTCTTTGACCTTGCCCTTTTTGGAGTCCCGAAGCTCCCGGAAAGTCTGAAACACTAAAAAAGACGTTTTCTGGAAAAACAGGGTTAATTCCAAATAAATGGGAAAACTATGAAGTATTCCCAAAATCATTATAAAACATTGGTATAACCCTTATATGATGCAAATATGATTGGAATATAAGCAATTAAAGTGCAAAGTTCATGTATGCATTTTACATGCATCAACATCCCCAAGCTTAATCCATGCTCGTCCTCGAGTATGAAGATGATAAAACTAACATGGACTTTGCAATTTAATACTTAGCAATGAATATCAAAGATGATTACTATTGCTACATATAGTCAAATGATTCATTCTTCAAAGGAGTAGCAATATGCAAATAGTTTATGAAGTGATATCAAGTATTCAAGACAAGGATGTTCATTGATAGTTCACAAAGTGTAACATGGTAGCAAGTAATATGGAACACATGTATGCATAATGATAAGTAGAACATCCTACAATGGTCATAGAGTGTAGATGAAAATCTGAATATGATAGGTGTACACTTTGGAAAGATGTATATGTGAGTAGAGGTAAAGCATGCATAAGTTTCATCCAACTTCCAAACTCTTCTACGTAAGTTAATGATTGCAATAAGGTATTCATTGGTGTCAAGCTCTCATTGCCCCTATCATAGCATCTTGAATGATTAAGTTTAATGTGAAAGCAAATATGAGTAGTGTGCTTGACAAAGTAAAGGTTAGGTGTCTCATGCCCCTTGAATACAAGTACCTACACCATGATTACTCAACTTAGGAAACAAAGCAAGTTCAAGTTATATATCATTGTAAGTAATAATAGTATCATCAAGAGCGTCAACTGGGGTACCTCTTGTCCCAGGATATGGAACAAGCCCATATCAAAATGACAAGACAAACAAACAAGATGAAAAACCTCAACACCCTTTTTATTTACCATTGGAATAGCTTTTTATTGTAAGGTGTGTCATAGATAATTCACCATAGCATGTAAGTAAATTTCCACCATGAATAATGCATGGCTTAGATTAGCGGCCCAGGCGTCTCTCTAACCATTTATACAAACTCATTTAAACTTCTTCATTTCCACCTCATTTCACCATGATAGGCATCCATAAACAAAAGTACATGATATCAACTAAATGAGATGAAGGAGCATGTTGAAAGCTTTGCATGTGACAGCACATATGGGCTAACTCCCAACCTCAAACATTTATCAAGCCACTAGCATCATAATCTTAATCACAATGGGTCATGTTTTATTTATTGCAATGATAGTAAAATGTGCATCAAATTCGTGAGAGCTATATAACCAAAAAAAAATCATTGCAATCAATAACATAAACATTTTCATTCAGAGGTAAGATAACACAAACAACATGTTAAACATACTCGGAATAGCATAAAGCCAATAGGTAGATATGGTGGACTCACTGGAATAACTTTGGTTGAAGGTGTTGGAAACAAGTTTTTGCTTGTTGGAGTTTTTGGGCTAGCAAAAGGGAGAAAATTGACCATCTAGATGCATGCATGAGTGTCCATAGAACTAACTAATCCATGTTAAACCAAGTAAAATAACAATCAGCACCAAAACATGAATAAGTGATAGCTCTACAAAAAGAATTTGCAAACTATTACTCATAAACAAGCTCATGAATCATGCAACTGTATGTATCATTAAAAATCAAGTCAAACATCACTTTTCCCAATCTTATAAAAGCATCCAACATATTTCAACCCATATTTCCAGTAGCTCTCTCATATATAATTGATAGTGTGGTGGTCTCTCAAGACTCAAAAAAAACAAAAAAAACGACGCTCCAAGTTTATGCGATAAAGTGTTTCGATCGAAAAACAGAAGTTGGACGTGTGCAAACCGAGAGTGTGTAGGTCCAGCGGGGTTGTCTTCACATCCCCAAGCTTATGGTCTTCACCATCCTTGGATAGCTCTTGGTGCATCTCCTCCAATCCCTGTGAAAAAACTTCAAAACACCGTTTCTCCCATCTCTTTTCTGTGGGGTGCATTAATAGTGATAAACAAATAGGTTCCTTGCTGCATATAATCCTTGAACAAAAATTCATACGAATGTCCAGAAAGTATATAATGTTGTATGCCTACTCATAAACTTAATTGGATCAAAAAGATTCAACTTAAAAGCTCAAAGCATGCATCAAACAAAATGGGACAGAATCTGTCCAGAAAAAGAGCAGAAGGAAAACGTATTTTTCTACCCTACCAAACTTTGTCGAAAAATTCTGAAAACATTCATGCACACAGAGGATGAAAAGTTGCAACTACAGTTCAAATATGAGATCATTCGGAGTTACAGAATAAGAATTAAAAATCATACCGTGCACTGACTCGTGCAGGAATAAAATCTCCGAACTCAATAAGCAACTTTTCAAGACCAAAATGGGTAAAACTTGGCACTTTATTTAAAACTCCAGAAACTAAACTAGACACAAAGTCTCTTGTTACAGCAAGAGGACACAAAGAAAATCACACAAAAAATAACCGGGTTGCCTCCCGCAAAGCGCTTTCTTTATAGCCATATAGCTAGGCTTGATAGTTTTAATGATACTCCCATAGGAATAAGAGTTGAATATAAAAGAGCATCAAGAAGCAAATATCAAACACATTTAAGTCTAACCTACTTCCTATGCATTGGGATCTTGTAAGAAAATAAATCAATAAAGCACAAAGTGACTAGCATAGGAAGGCAAAGCAAGTGCAACTTCAAAAATTTCAACAAAAAGAGAGAAGACTTAATATTTTTGAGATATATGAAATCATGTCTCCCTCTCTCATAAAAACTTTCAGTAGCATCATTGATAAAACCCACAATATAACCATCACATAGAGCATTCTTATCATGATCCACATGCATAAAAGTATCATTACTCTCCACATAAGCATAAACAGTTTCATTAGTAATAGTGGGAGTAAAAACATCACATCCATCAATGTAATCATCATAAATAGGAGGCATAGAATAATCAAAATGATTTTTATCCTCAATAGTAGATGGACTGAAAATATCATATTCATCATTGTAAACATCATATATAGGAGGCATATCATAATCAAAATAAACTATATCCTCAATAGTGGGTGGACTGAAAATATCACAATGATTATCATCATATATTGGAGACATAGTATCATCAAAGAAAATTTTCTCCTCAAAACTTGGGGGACTAAAAATATCACATTCATCACAGCCACTTCCCCAAGCTTAAACTTTTCCAGAGCAATAGCAATAATGGTGTTCAAAGAATTTATAGTGATAACATTGCTACCATCATGCAAATAATTTTCCATATGTTATTTAATTTTCTCTTCAAACACATCATGTCCTAACTCAAGATAGATTTCATAAAGCTCTCTATTTTTTTTGTTGTTTTCCATTTTCTAATTTTTATGGGTTTTTGATATATATAAAACTAATGAGAAACTCACAACCAAACAAGTTTAAAGGAACCTCCCCAAGCTTAGATGATTGCAAGATATAAAAGGAACCTCCCCAAGCTTAGTCTAGTGCACACAAGAATAGAAACTTAAGCGCTACGCTCCCCGGCAACGGCGCTAGAAAAGTACTTGATAACCCCCAAGAGCAAGGGATCACTGTAGCACCTCTCAATGTGGAAGTAAGGTATCGATCCGCAGGAGCAAGAAGGAAAAGTTATCTATTCCCTACAACTAAAGTGTCACAAGTTTTAGTTGATTATTCACTAAACAAGTTTAGAGAACAAGATGGTTGGTTTGATGGATGTAAAAGTGTCCCAATCCTCTTCTTTGCAAGAGGACAAGACAAAGGTAGTAGCAAGTGAAAGCTCTCAAAGAGAGAAAGCCCAATCCTCTATGTAGCAAGAGGACAAGCTCAAGTGTGTGTTTCTTATAGGAACAATGGACATGGTTCATGGGTTCACTTAATCCTCTCTCTCTCATCTACGGTGATCATCATGTTATAGATAAAGTACACACAATTGTCATGTTTTAATGGTAGCTTTTTATGACGGCTATATGTCCTAAAACACATAGTTGAAAGAAATACTCATTTGTGTTGCTAGGTCACCCCTCGTAAGGCTAGCGTGGTTTCTCTCACTCCCACATCATACTCTTTCTTTTTACCCCCAGATAAAGGATGTTGGGCGGTACTGTGTCACTCAATACCTATGTCGTGTCACATCGGCCATCCCGTACCCACATACATCATACTTCTTTAAGAACAATATTCAACCAAAGTATGACAAGTCATAAAAGATCCAACACAACGGTAAATGCATAACAAATCATCTCATACCACAATATTCACCACAAAGGTATTACATAGATGACCGGAATCATGTTCAGCAGCTCATACGGTACTAATTAGTGAAGCTCAAGAGAGAGGAGAGATACAAAAGTTACCACCACAAACCCTAGTCCAGGGGATGGACTACTCCCCCTTCATCATGGTGATGATGGTGAAGAAGTTCTTGCTGTAGATGTTGATGATGAACACGCCGGAGGGGGGTGGAGCCCTCCGGAGGTGATTCCGGCGGCGTTTCCCCCCTCCGATCTTCTCTGGCGGCAGCCTTCTGTCTCTCTGTTTCGTGGTTTTGTGTTTCTCCGCCGCCTCATTTCGCGAAACGCCAGGGGACCTTTTTTATAGGCGTTTTTAGGTCAAGACTATGTCGGTGGAGCAAAGATCGACGGCCACGGAGCTCCGAGGTGGAAACGAGCTGGGCCCATGCGGCCATGTACTTTAGGCCGCGTGGGACCCTCCCATTTCCAGCCTGTTGGGTTTCTGGTCTTCAATTTAATCCATTGCGGTCGTCTCGAAAATTCTGAACCGTGCTCTTTGACCTTGTCCTTTTTGGAGTCCCGAAGCTCCCGGAAAGTCTGAAACACTAAAAAAGACGTTTTCTGGAAAAACAGGGTTAATTCCAAATAAATGGGAAAACTATGAAGTATTCCCAAAATCATTATAAAACATTGGTATAACCCTTATATGATGCAAATATGATTGGAATATAAGCAATTAAAGTGCAAAGTTCATGTATGCATTTTACATGCATCAGTCACCATGACCTCTGCGTAGCTCCCGGGGCGAGCGCTACGTCGGCCGCGAGCCGCACAGATAGCAGGAGGATCCTCGGCCACAAGCACCTGCTCGGGGTACTTGCAGACAACCTCAGTGGCGACGTAGGTCACGAAGGTGCCGAAGCTGATGAGGCAGCCGTTCGTCGGGAATGGCCTGCTGCCGAAGCATCCAACGTTGTCGCTGATGAAGTTCAGCGCGCCGAGCTTGCAGACGAGCCCGCAAACGACGCGCTCGCCGGAGTTGATGATGGAGTCCGTCCGGAATGTCACACCAACCAACGCCGCTGCCTGCCCCACGGTGGGCGCCAACTGTCGTGGTGGTATCACGGCAGATGCCATAGGATGGCTAAAGTGTGGGGCCGATGGACGCTGGAGGATCCGGGAGAGGGCTAGCGCGCTAAGAAGCACACACGAAGAACACACAAGCACAAGCACACACAGGATCTACCCAGGTTCGGGGCCCTCGTGAGGAGGTAACACCCCTACTCCTGCCTATCTCTCTCTGAATATCTCGGTATCACACGTACAGAGCTGCTCCTCGAGCTGTATGATCCCAACAATGGGGATGAACACAAGGAAGAAGATGAAGCTATGGGTGGAAAGATATCTCTGGGTCTCGTCCCTCACGCAGTAGGGGGTGAGGGCATATATATAGGCTAAACCGAGTTACCGGCATACCCCTCCACTTGCAACGGTCACTTCTCCGTACCGGCACTGCAGACGCGCACGCCTGCACGTCATGATTGTGTCTGCACAGTGGACAGGACGTGGCTTGCCCATGTCCTGTCCCAAATCTCTGCACCTAGGTATGCCCGAGGTCAGCGGTGTCCTTCTCCTGCTCCTTGGTCAGCAGAGTAAGCCCAGTCACCTCAGACATGCGCCGTACCGCACGCCGCGCTCCCGTGCCAGACGGGATGGGACAGGAGCATTGACTCCCGTCCTACATAAGGATAACCCGGCATGGATATGCCGGATTTCCCTTCCTGAACAATCTTCCCTGCACATAAGAAAGCACATAAGTTACCGACATACATATGTCGGTCATGCTATCTCGGATCTTTATCTCGGATCCCTTGTCTCGGTCAACATATGCCGGCTGGCTCCAGCATGGTACCCCGGTCCCTTCTGGCCCGGGTTATCTCGGTACGCCTATGTCGGTTTGCACCTACATCACACTCTGAAGTCCAGGTATGCCGGTTTTTACTGTAACTTGGCACACACCTGGGCATAGCTTTTACCACACCATGACCCTACCTGGGGGTAGCCCCCCGACACTGTTTCAGCACTAAAGAAACAAACCTACTTTCATGAGCACAACAGTTTCCCAACTTCCCACACACACAAAAGATACAATACGATTCTAGCTAGACACATGCACCACCATGCTGCTGCTCGAGGAGATGACACGCGTGCCTACAGCGACAGAGATCGAACTAACACAGGGCATGCCGGCACGAGCACGACGCGTCGTCGTCGGCGTCGGCGGCGGCGGCGACCTCGGGGAGGAAGACGCTCTCCTCGCCGTCGTCAAGCTGCCGCAACAGCTGGTGCCACCACCGCGAGAGTCCGCCGGGGGCGTAGAGCGCTGGGAGAAGCACGACGTGGACAAGGACGGCGACCGCGACCGGGAAGAGCGCAGCGTGGACAAGGGCGGCAAGCGGGAAGAACGCGCGTAGGAGCAGCCTCCCCGTGGCCTCCCAACCCGTCACCGTCAGCGGGTATTTGAGTGCGACCCGGAACCCTCGCCAGACGCGGACGCTGAGGTACACGGTGACGCGCGCGTCCGCCGTCACGACGACGGCCGCCTCCAGGTCCATCTCTCCTCCCGCAACCGCTGCCCCCTCGACAGCAACGAACCCATCGGGCACTGATCTCTCGTTCGATCTTCTCACTCTTGGTCTCTGGGAAACTATCTACGGAAGTGGACTAGTGGAGTGAGGACTGAGGAGCTAGGGTCGGGTTTTTGTAGCCGGAGCCCGGCTGTAGCCTGCTGTAGGGCACGATGCATGACCAGGAAGTTTCCTACACGGAGGTATAGCTAGCTGCTAGGGCTGGCCACGCGGCGAAAGACTAGAGAATATGTGCAGTGTAGGACACTAGCACGGGTATATAGCTCCCATGCACGTCTTTTCACGTAATCGTTCGAAACGCGACGTCGTTGCCAACTCAAGTGCGACGCCATCTCATGGCTGCAATAGCTCTCGTGCGACAGTCAGGGATTAACCGCAAGGGACGGATTAGGTTGGAATTATGTGAGCCTGGTGGGACCCCAACTAATCCACATCAGCAAAGGACCCACAAGAGCACCTCCGACCGCGGGACCCACCTCATCAGCTGGTAGAAAACAGAGACATCTCGCCCCCGTGCCAGAGCCATCCCCGCCGTCTTCTCCGGCGATAGCGCGCAGCAAAGCCGGCGGTAGAGGTATGTCGTCGAGCTCCGCTTCCGCCTGCCAGCGTAAATTGGAAGGTGCCCTGATTGCCCACGGACGGCGCCCCTGAAGCGGCGAGTCACCACGAGAATGGCAACGCCGGGCGCGAGGATGTGAAATGTGAGAGCAAACCAGAGCTGGAGAAGGTGAGATATGAGTTTCCCCTCTCCCAATTTCGTTTTATTTTCCTCAATTTTGGGTTTTCATCCGATTTGGGAATTAGGGTTCATATTTTCTTATTTTCAGAATCTGCCGACATGCGACCATTTCGAGTGGACATCAAGAGGATTGAAAAGGAGGGCACATCCCTCCCGGCCCCAATTTGCCGTCGGCGGTGGAGCAATTGCTCTTTGAGTTGTCTATCTGCGGTTCATTAGTCAATAAACAATGTTTGTTCTTCAGTTAACGGTCAAATACAGTGTTTGTTCTTCAGTTAACGGAGTGCAGACCAATGTCCCATTTTTGTTCATGGGGCCATGTAAATAAAAGGGACCCGTAAATAAATTTGTTTCACCTTGTCTAAATCAGCCAAACAAATTCAAACAAATTCAGTAGTGAGATGGAGGGTTGTAACTATTACATCCTAATGGTGGTAGATTTGTCGCAAACATAGGCATAGCCTAGTGGCAAGGGTTGATGCCTCCCTTTGCCCACCAAAGTTCGAGTCCCCATGCTCGCAATTTAGGTGTTGCACATTATTCCCGTTCTGGTCCAGTAGCTTCGTGGGTCTGGCAACTTACTATTATAGATTAAAAGATCTATAATAGTGAGTTGTCCCATCCATGAAGATGCTGCACTGGGACAATTTTTGAATTAATCTTCATATTATTTATTTTCTTTTGATTTTTTGTCTCGTTTGAATTCAACTTTGAATCAAAATTCAAATTTGAACAAAAATCAAACTTTACATGATATTTCTGCTAACCTTGGATGTTGCAATGATTTCAAACTATTATGCACTTCTTTGATCTAATTAGGTCATCAATCCGAGGCATTTTGCTTAGTCGTGAAAAATGTGTTTCAAATGAGTTCCAAAGGTAGGGTAAACAACCCCATTTCTAAGCAAGTTTTTTGTCCACCATGTCCAAATCATCCAAATAAATTTGAGTTGTTAGTATATGACATACTAAGACCATGTGCACAGGTTTTCTATTTTTTTTATGTTTTTTGAATTTTTAATGTTTATTTTGAATTCGGTCAAACCTAAGTTTGACCAACATTTAAACAAGTTTCAAACATGAAAATGAAAAACCAAGCCTGGATCCTTCTTAGTCACGCCAAAATGAAGCTTTTGTGAGTTTTTTGAAAGTTCCATGTTCCATACTCAAAACCACTTCTCTTCACACATGAGAGTTCATAGTTTGAGATTTGAGATTTCACACTACATACATGAATATTTTGTTTGAATGTACCTAGACCTTGTTTATCAACTTGAGTTGTTAGTATATGACATACTAAGACCACGTGCACAGGTTTTCCATTTTTTTTGATGTTTTTTGAATTCAGTCAAACCGAAGTTTGACCAACATTTAAACAAGTTTCAAACATGAAAATGAAAAACCAAGCCTGGATCCTTCTTAGTCACTCCAAAATGAATCTTTTGTGAGTTTTTTGAAAGTTCCATGTTCCACACCGAAATCCACTTCTCTTAGAACATGAGAGTTCATAGTTTGAGATTTGAGATTTCACACTACATACATGAATATTTTGTTTGAATGTATCTAGACCTTGTTTATTAACTTGAGTTGTTAGTATATGACATACTAAGATCATGTGCACAGGTTTTCCATTTTTTTTATGTTTTATGAATTTTTTATGCTTATTTTGAATTTGGTCAAACCTAAGTTTGACCAACATTAAAACAAGTTTCAAACATGAAAATGAAAAACCAAGCCTGGATCCTTCTTAGTCACTCCAAAATGATGCTTTTGTGAGTTTTTTGAAAGTTCCATGTTCCACACCCAAAACCACTTCTCTTCACACAGGAGAGTTTATAGTTTGAGATTTGACATTTCACACTACATACATGAATATTTTGTTTGAATGTATCTAGACCTTGTTTATTAACTTGAGTTGTTAGTATATGACATACTAAGATCATGTGCACAGGTTTTCCATTTTTTTGATGTTTTATGAATTTTTTATGCTTATTTTGAATTTGGTCAAACCTAAGTTTGACCAACATTAAAACAAGTTTCAAACATGAAAATGAAAAACCAAGCCTGGATCCTTCTTAGTCACTCCAAAGTGATGCTTTTGTGAGTTTTTTGAAAGTTCCATGTTCCACACCCAAAACCACTTCTCTTCACACAGGAGAGTTTATAGTTTGAGATTTGAGATTTCACACTACATACATGAATATTTTGTTTGAATGTATCTAGACCTTGTTTATCAACTTGAGTTGTTAGTATATGACATACTAAGACCATGTGCACAGGTTTTCCATTTTTTTAATGTTTTTTGAATTTTTTATGCTTATTTTGAATTCGGTCAAACCTAAGTATGACCAACATTTAAACAAGTTTCAAACATGAAAATGAAAAACCAAGCCTGGATCCTTCTTAGTCACTTCAAAATGAAGCTTTTGTGAGTTTTTTGAAAGTTCCATGTTCCACACCAAAAACCACTTCTCTTCACACATGAGAGTTCATAGTTTGAGATTTGAGATTTCACACTACATACATGAATATTTTGTTTGAATGTATCTAGACCTTGTTTATCAACTTGAGTTGTTAGTATATGACATACTAAGACCATGTGCATAGGTTTTCCATTTTTTTAATGTTTTTTGAATTTTTTTATGCTTATTTTGAATTCGGTCAAACCTAAGTTTGACCAACATTTAAACAAGTTTCAAACATGGAAATGAAAAACCAAGCCTGGATCTTTTTTTGATGTATCTAGAAACTAACACAATTGATTTTGCACTAAAATTAAATTCACAGAAATTATTAAAAATGCACAAAGTGCTTACTGGTGTTATCTACACAAGCTTGCAACTTTTAATCTAGGCATCATAACAACATGAGGTAAAATTCTAGTGAAAGCTACTGCAGAGAGTTTTCCAAAACATTTAGATTCATAATTTTTGGATCTATAAATTTTGAGTTATGCACAAAATACTCTTTCTGACCATTTGCAGAACAACATTTTTCATACACTCACAAATGTGTACTTTCCAGATCTGCAAGTTGGAGGTGATTCCAAGCTTGTCTGGTCACCTCTGTGATTTTTTGGTTTGAGCAAATTTTAGATCTAGGTATTTTATTTCGAGTTAAACTGACAGACTAGAAACAGCCTAAACAGAAAAAGAACAAAACCTAGAAAAAAACGCTAACTGGGCTAGATCTAGCACTGTTCTATGCCCAACAGCAGGATTCGGCCCTCTAATGTTTTTTCGTTGATTTATTTGACTGTGCACCTTTTAACATTGGGCCACGGCCCACCTATTGTTCCCTTTCTCAGGCCACGGCCCAGCTTTTTTTATCGACCGCCTCCCGTTCCCCTTCCCCTTCTTATCCACTGAAGAGTGTCGTACCCTAGCTATTCCCACTCGCTCCAGATCTGTGCCACACTCGTCGTCGGCAACCAAAACCACGCAAATCAGCCCCGTGGCCACAGATCCAGCACCGCCTTGCGACGATGATGAGGCGTGGGTGTTCCAGCTCGCGTGGCGGCCATTCCGGTGGTGGAAACCGCTCCGACGAGGAGCGAAAGCGGCCGGCGCCCGCCTCTGACCCCCAACGGGCAGCGCGGGTTGCTTCCGACGGCGGTCGGAAGCACGGCGCACACAAGTGCACGAAGTACGGCCTCGCGCCGCCGCCTACGTTCTCCCGGTGAGAGGTGGAGGAGTACGACTCAGGATGGAGATGGCGGCGGCGGCGCGAGGCAGCCGCTACGAGCGTGGAAGCTCCTCCGGTGCGGGGAGCTCCTCCATCGCACGAGCACGGCTGGCGCCGCCAAAGAGGGAGGAGGAGGAGCAGCAGGACTTGGCACCACGCGCCAGGCGCGGCGGCCTTCTACCCGGAGACTACGTCCACGACGGCGACCTCGACTGGATCACCGCCGATGTGATAGAGCGCACAAAGGACGAGCAGCAGCAGCTCGTCGCGCACCAGGAGATGGAAGAGGAGCTCGAGGAATTCCGCTTCCGGCAAGCTATCGAGGCATCCCGCGCCAACATGGGGTGGGGCGCCGACGACTCCGACTCCGACTCCGACCCCTACTCCGACTGAGCGACGCCGCTGCCTCGTCGCCACCACACCCCTGGGGCTCCGGTGAGCCCAATTTTGGATCGAACTAGGGGTAGGAGCTGCGGTTGACACTACTCCGTCGTCCTCTATGTAATAGCGTATTGTTCTATCGAACTACTCCGTGTGTGGCTTTTGATTCGACGAGCCCGCCATTAGAACTACGTTTGTAATAGCGTATAATTATCAGGTATGTTTGTTGAATCGAAATCTATCTGTGTGTTGCCCGAATTTGGTTGAATGTTTGAAGTATTTGCCTTTATGTTTGCCTGAATCGGAGTTCGCCGGCGTTGCCGTGCTTCGTCGCCGGAGAAGAAGAAGAGAGAGGACGCGTGCGCAGGGGAAGAGGATATAACGGTCCAGGCCGGCCTGCAGCCCGGCCTCCAGGCCGGCCTCCAGCCTAGCCTGGCCGGCCTGCCACCCGAAGCCGCCGGCCTGCAGGCCGGCCTCCAGCCCGGCCTCTAGCCCGACCTCTAGCCCAGCCTGGCCGGCCTGCCACCCAAAGCCACCGGCCTGCAGGCTGGCCCCCAGCCCGGCCTCCAGGCCGGCCTCCAGCCCAGCCTGGCCGGCTTTCCTGCGCGCGTTGACTTTTAAGTCATGTAACTTACCCCTTCGTCCTAGACTATAAATACCCCCTTGGCTGCCTAGGGTTAGGAATAGACTATGTTTTGATATTAGAGTAGACCTGTGCTCCTTCACCTCAATATGGTCTCCTTCCTCCCCTTGTGGGGATGGTTCCTCCCCTTGTGAAGAAGATCCCTCTTGTGGATTCAAGACCTCTACTTGTAGTTTGACTACTTGCCAATCTTTCATCCTCGGGTGACTTTATTGGAGCAGTTTGGTTGACCGTTGGAGAAACAACCATCCAAGATCCGTTCTTGTATCCACTTGCCGATCTCCCACCCTCGTGTGGATTCTATTGGGCCGGTTGGACCGACCGGTAAGGGAAACGGTTCTTGTATCTGGTTTGTGTTCTTGTATTTCTTGGTGTTCTTCGTGTTTCTCTGTGTTCTTGCATGTGTTCGTCCACCTCCGCCGTCAATCCGTGAAGATCGGGCCACCCTAGAAGTCCTAACTTCACCATATGATATCAGAGCAAAGGTTGCCATGGATTTGACTTTGTTTCCCCCACAAATCCACCAAATTTTTCTTTGATTTTGAAAAATTCAAAAATTTCATCCAAAAATAGCCCCAAATTGCTTTTGGATCGATCTGTGAATCTTGTGCATTTTTGCAAGTTTTGATCCATAGATCTATTGCTCAACTAGTTGATCTTGTTTCCTTTGCGTTCTCATGGCCAAATTCCATTGATTTTCCCTTCGATTTGAGGTTTTTCGAGCCGTTTTTTCGCCAAAATCGCGGATTTTCGAGGGTCAACTTCACGTGGGTCAACCGGCCTCAAACCGGCCTAGGCCGGACCACAACCAGACCCCGCCGGCCTCCAGGCCGGCCTCCAGCCCGGCCCAGCCGGCCTCCCAGAAACTGCAAATTTCAGATTTTTGTTTTGGTCATATCTTTTGATTCCGGACTCCGTTTTTTGTGTTCTTTGGCTCGTTTCGAAGCTACGATCAAGGCCTACATCACCATTGCGGTTGCTCCATCATCTACCACCACCAAAATTCATGGGCAAGAACGAAGCTTCTACAACAAAGGGTGAAGAACATCGATGAAAGGTATAACATTGCCAACCTTTACCCCTTGCCATTTCTTTGTGAGCCACACTATATCTTTGCGATTACCATGTCCTATTGAGGCTAGCTCTTGATGATTGCTTGGGCTTTTCACATTTGCACCGTGTAGCTTCCGAGCAAAATAGCATGCGCTAGTTCTTGATATATCTTGTATTGGCATCAAAGAAGTGGGTGTGCAAAAGAGAAAAGAATCAAAAAGAGACAAGAAGCAAAAAAGTACCAAATCAAGAAAAAGAAAAGAAAGAAACACCACTTGCCATATCTCTTGTAGGAAGCGCGCAAGCTCGATGAACATCTAGTAGGTGGTACATTTTGTGCAAATCTAGTAGCCCACCAGTAAATTGCAATCGAGCTAGTGGCTCTCCTAGTACTTGTGCAACACGAGCTTATAGTCTTCGCTAGGATCATATGGTTCTTTAGCTCACTTCTTGGTTACATAAGTCCCATTTATCTCTCCGCGTGTGTGTTTCCGTGAGCTTTGCTCATATCTTTGGAGATTGACTTGCTTTTGCTTTGTGATCATTGTGGTTCTCTACTTGCTTTGACAATATCTTGGTTTCCGGTTGGTTCAATTTGCTTTCCACCTACCATACCTACCTACCAACTTTTAAGCCGTGTGTGTTTTGGAGTTTGCTTTGGATACTTGAACACAAGCACTTTACTTTGTGATCGTTCTCTTTAGTTGTCCACGACGTCCAATACTATCTACAAAGGTGAGAGGTTGTGCTCTAGTTTCCTTTCCACTCCACATATATACACTTGTCTTGTGAGTTAACATGTTTAGGGAGAGCGAATGCAACTATGGAGGCCAAGATGATGTTGACTATACGATGAGTCACATGGACTATGATGCCTCAAACTTTGAGGACATGGGGTACTACTACACCGACAATGACCCCCATGATATGATGGATCATCACCAAGACTTCCGCTACGACTCCGACTACACAAGCTCCAACGACAATGAGGCGAAAATCTCCTCATATGCCTCACCATATGGTACCGACTTCGACTACAACAACATGGTGGAGCCATACATCGACGAAGATTGCTCAAGCTTCACCGACATGGAGAACTACTACGACTACTACTCCAAGTACTCCAACGAGAACTTTGGTTCTACCATGGTCAAGAGCGGCACCACCAAGCGTCATGGCACAACCTACTATGGGTCAAGCTCAAGATGGAACAACAAGAAGACCACCATGCGTCCATCCTATGAAGCTCCATCTACTTCAACAAGGCGCCATGACAAGGACATCGCCACGGGCACCAAGCTTCGACATTCTACATCGACAACAAGACGACGTCCCAAGAAGTGCATCGACAAGGCCAAGCCAAGTCAAGGCCCATCTAGCTCATCAAGGCGCCACAAGAAAGATGCCAAGTTCCAAAATCTCAAGGACGCCATTGACAAGCTTGCCAAGAGCCTACATCCTTCATCACGCTCTACAAGGCGCCACAAGAACGTTGCCAAGGTCGACCGCAACTTGTCCAAGCTCCAAGATGACCTCACCACACTCGCCAAGCTTCGGAACATATCACCAAGTTTGAGTGGGAGCTCCAAGACAAGGTCACCAAAGCAACAAGCACGCCGACGTTGACATGAGGAGAAGCATCCAAACGATTTTCGATGTCATCCCTCCAATGAAGAACTCCAACAAAGACATGAGGAGAAGTCAAGACGGACGCCACGCCATCAAGCACCTACGCCTACACTCCAAGTTCAAGGTGCAACCTCCAAATCCAAGATGGCGTCAAGTGCACATCCTATGGCGTCTCCTTCTAGTGTTGATTCCATTGTTGACGAGTTCATGGCCGACATCGACAAGTTCTTCGAGCAACGGTCAAGCTCACGTCGACGCCGCAAGAAGTATGGCAACACTTGTGAGGACACAACCAAGACGGCGCCCCTCTCAAGCACTTCTCATGATATGACTTCTACACCAAGTGCCACCACCAAAATGGCCCCCATATGGGAAGATGAAGACCTTCTACGCGACAATTGCCAAGACCAAGGACATGATCCGCGAGAATGTCCCAATCTCTTGTGCCCAATATGCAATGGAAAAGGTCACATGATGTGGGATTGCCAAGTTGGTGACCAAGATGGTGAGAAGATGGTCGAGCATGGGATTTTCCCTTCGATCATGGAGGCCAGCATGGAGAATGCTATCACCTTTGACCATGGGTCAAGTGATGATGATGCCGAGCATGGGATTTTCCCTTCGGCAATGGAGTCAAGTGATGATGCCCCCATTATGGCATTGACCTTTGGAGGAGAGATGGTTGAGGAGGCTGAGCATGGGAGTATCCCTTCAACCATGGTGGCGTATGGAGTTGAGGAAACCGAGCCTATCCCTGTGAGCTTGAGTTATGAGATGGTACCAATCCCATGTGAGAATGAGAGCCACTTAAACCACTTGAGTGTGAGTGAGAGTGAGTTGAGTGACTCCACCATATGTGAGTTTGAGTGCTTTCACTTTGAGGGAATGAGTGACACACCACTTGAGTTGAGAGAGGTAGTTGATAGGTCTTGTGAGGACATTTCGATTTCTAACAACTTAAGCTCTACCTCTAGTGTGTTTTATCATTGTGTGCTAGGTTCCATGGATGATGAGACGCCACTCCTCGACATGACGGTGCCTCAAATGGAGAAGATATACATGGCGGATGATGATGATGCCACCCCATGTCTACTTCAAGATGGACAAGTCGGCTACATGGAAGCCCCTACTACTTCAACACCTACTTCACATGAGTGGGACTACAAAGGTATGGGTGTTGATGTGACCATGATCCCACTAGTGGACATGATGAACGTTGATTGCTTGCATGATTTGGATGATTCTTTTGCGGTCACATATGATTCGTTCTTATTCCCTTGTGATACTTTGTTTGAAACCAATATTGATCAAGTGGAATTACCTATTTGTGATGACTTTGCCATGAGCATGCCTTGTTATGAATGTTTCCATTTTTCTCCCCTTGTGGCATGCAACATGTTGAACAATTTCTCTTTCACATGTGTTGCTTCCAATAATGTTGAAATGCTTGATAATGAGATTGCCCCCATAGTTTCTCACTTTTTGGAGATGTTTCATTTTCTCTTATGGACCTTGTTCCATCCTTCACTTTGCATAGTGACTATCCACATATGTCATATTTTTCAATTGATTTTTTTGTGGTTGGTGATGCGCAAATGAAGAGACGTGTCATGATGGATGATGTGTTCATATACCGTGCACATAATTTCTTCATATGGTGTCTTGTGTGTGCCGGTAAACGCATGATAATGTCAACCTCAATTGAGAATGAGTTGACAATACGAGCTCTTGAGAGCATACATGTGAGTTGTGGATTGAATTCAACTCTAATACTTTGCCCATGTTTTGCATCAAACAAGTTGAACAATTTCTCTTGCTTATGGTTTGTTTGCAATCATGATGTTGCTTTTGGTCTCCTATATGACAAGCATGTTTACTTGATCTTTCACATGGATGATTTATGTGTTGCCACAAATATGATGAACAATTGTTCTTTCCAATGGCTTGTTTGCAACCATAATGACATTTTGTGCATGTCTTGTCATGAGTGTGTTGGTTGATGACGTGAAACACACGTTCGTTGGGAGACCCCAAGAGGAAGGTATGATGTAGTCAGCAGCAAGTTTTCCCTCAGAAAGAAACCAAGGTTATCGAACTAGTAGGAGCAGCAACTCTTCAGAAGGTTGTCGACGGCGCCAGAAAAATAGCTGTCGCAGGGAGTCTGGACTGTTGACGTGGAATCTGCACACAACACAATCAAACTACTTTGCCCCAACGAAACAGTGAGGTTGTCAATCTCACTGGCTTGCTGAAAACAAAGGATTAAACGTATGGTGTGGAAAATGAGTATTAAATTGCAGAGAATGAAAAAGGAACAGTTTGCAGTTTGTGGTTGTTTAATCAGTGTAAAAGAATGGACCGGGGTCCACAGTTCACTAGTGGTGTCTCTCCATAAAAGATAACTAACATGTTGGGTGAACGAATTACAGCTGGGCAATTGACGAATAGTGAGCGCATGACAATGCATATACATGACATGTTGACTACTATGATATTTAATTGGGCATTACGACATAATACATAGATCGTTATCCAACAGCATCTATGACTAATAATCCACCGTCGGGTTGTCATCCGAGTCCCCGTTGGTATTAAGTTGCAAGCAACGGATAATTGCATTAAGTAAAGTGCGTAATGTAAACAAACACATATGTCCGTGGACATAGCATCGTTAGGTTATCCCTAGTGGCAACAGCACATCCACAACCTTAGAACTTTCTGTCACTGTCCCAGGTTAAACGGAGACATGAACCCACTATCTAGCATAAATACTCTCTCTTGGAGTTACAAGCATCTACTTGGCCAAAGCATCTACGAGTAAGGGAAAGCATGCAAGATCTTAAATAACATATAAGATAGATTGATAATCAACTTGACATAATATTCAATATTCATCGGATCCCAGCAAACACAACATGTAGCATTACAATAATATGATCTTGATCATGTAGGGCAGCTCACAAGATCTAAACATGATGGCACAAAGTGGAGAGACAACCATCTAGCTACTGCTATGGACCCATAGTCCAAGGATGAACTACTCACGCATCACTCCGGAGGCAGGCATGGCGATGTAGAAGCCTCCGGTGACGATTCCCCTCTCCGGCATGGTGCCGGGAAGAGGTTCTGAACCCTCCCGAGCTAGGGTTGACGACGGCGGCGTCTCTGGAACTTTTCGTGGATATTTGCTCAGGTACTTAGGGTTTTCGCGTCGGGGGGAATAAGTAGGCGAAAGGGCGGCGGCTGCGGACCCCCGAGGGGCCCACACCACCCCAGGGCGCGGTAGAAGGGGGGCCCGCGCCCTGGTGGCGTGTGGCCTCCTGGTGGCCCTCCTCTGCTGCTCCTTCGCTCCGTCAGGCGTGTTTTGAAAAAATAGGCACCCCCGTGTAGTTTCGTCCAATTCCGAGAATATTTCCAGACTAGCTTTTCTGGAATACAAAAACAGCAGAAAACATGAACTGGCACTTCGGCATCTTGTTAATAGGTTAGTCCCAAAAAATGTATAAAAGTGATATAAAGTAGATGCAAAACATGTAGCAATTGGTATAAAACAAGCATGGAACATCAAAAATTATAGATACGTTTGAGACGTATCATTGGTTTATACCAATTTGGTGTTGCAACAAATATGAAGAAAACTTGCTCTTTCATGTGCTTTGTTTGCACCCATGATGATATTTTGGGCATTCTACATTGTGTGTTTTTGCCAAATTCTCCTCTTGTTGCATCAAGGTTGATGACAAATTGCTCTTTCCAATGCCGTGTGTGCAATGATAATCATATGGTTCAACATGAGAGACCTAGATGGCATCCTCATATTTTCATGGAGTTTTTGTGTTTCCACATTTTGAAGATGTTCCATTGGATTGCTTGCACATTGACCTTGCACTTGCACTACCTTTTCATATTCTTGTGTTGTGCTAACGGTGCTATGATAAAGAATGGACAGGTCATTTTTGATATGCTCCTCTTTCTTGCACACACATGGTTTGCTTGGTCTTTGGTGTTTGTAGGCATGGTGAATTCCAATTCTTCGACAACACATCTACCTCCTTTGCATGGTGATGAAGAGCAAGAGTCGAGGACGACTCTTTTTAAAGGGGGGGAGATGATGTAGCCCTAGTCATGACCATCACCATGTCAAGACCCTCAACACATCCCATGTCGTCATCAAACTCAAAGGTGAACTCCTTCCCTTATATGACCCACAATATGTCGCCTTCGAACGGTATGCTACTTGATTATCTACCCCTTTGCTATGCTAGGTATCACTTGACAAGTACGGACATTCGGGGAGATGCCAAGGAAGCCCAACACTCAAGATCATCCAAGGCGTACGCATGGAAGAGCAGGAGAAAGCGACAAGACGAAGTTGAAGAAGATGGCAAAAACTGTCAGGCCGGCCTCCAGCCCGGCCTCCAGCCCAGCCTGGCCGGCCTGCCACCCGAAACCGCCGGCCTGCAGGCCGGCCTCCAGCCCAGCCTGGCCGGCCTGTGATGCGGGTAGGTCCCGATTTTCACGGATTTGTGCGGAGGGGACGAAGAACACGAAGAACACGCGACGAACGAAGAAGATAAAAGAGGGGAAATCAAACACATAAGGGTAAATAGCAAGTAGCAACCCGGCAAGACTCGATTGGTAACAAATCCCCGAGGGCAGCCCCAATCCTCCTCTCCCAAGCACACCTTACTCTTAGAATTGTTTGTCTAATTGGTCAATCCAACCAACCCAATCTAGCCACTCAAAGAGGGAAGATTAGCAAGTAATCGCAACTATAAACGGAGCCTTGGTATCCACGTAGGGATCTTCTCCTCAAGAGGAGGCCTTGGTTCATCTCCACATGTGGAGGTCTTGATTCATCTCGATAGGAGGAAAGAGACACTTTGAGAAGAAGGAGCAAGGCTCTACTTTAGTTCTCAAATCATAGTCTAACCCTAGATCTAGTCCAAGGGTGCCTTAAATAGTCTAGGTACGAAAAGAGGTCAACGGAGGAGGTTTCACAGGAGATCTGGCGAGCAGTCTCCCGCACAGGCGGTAGTACCGCTGGGATAGCCGGTGGTACCGCCGGTGCGGGAGGGCTTCACTTCATCCCATGCCCCCGGTACCGTCCAGTACCGCCGCCGGTTCCGCTGGTGGTACCGGGTAAGGTGTCCGACAGGGGGTTTTGGCGGTACCACGTGGCGGTAGCGATTGCTGCCGCTGAGGTGGGCGCTGGTCCTTCCCACGCTCGCGGTACCAGGCGGTACCGCTGCCGATACCGCTGGCGTGGGGCTGGTTCGGCCTGCCTGGACCAGGGGCGGTAGTACCGCTTGACCTGGCGGTAGTACCGCCGCCTGGGAGGTTCTTCTCCATCTTCTCTTCTTCCTCTTCATCGCCTTGACTCGATCCTTGTCCATCTTCATGCGTCGCCTCTTGGCCATCTTCATAGGGGTCTTCAGGTCCACCATAGCTGAGCACACACAAGGTATCGGAATGAAGTAGCAACCCATTCAAAGGAGTGTCGAGATCACACATAGATAGGAGTGAATTCACCTTATCATGGAGAGCTTTGACTCTTGCTCTTGTCAATGGGCCATTTGATGGTGTTGGTGTTGTGTGCCTAGGTTGCACTACATCATCTCCCCCCCCCTTGGAAAAGAGTCGTCCTCGACTCTTCGTCCGCATCATCACTTGGGTTTCCAAAGTAAGGTGAGATGTCGGCAACGTTGAAGGTGTCATGAACGCCGTACTTGGACTTGGATATGTCGATCTTGTATGCATTGTCGTTGATGCGCTTGATAACCTTGAAAGGGCCATCTCCTCTTGGCGCGAGCTTAGACTTTCTCTCATCGGGGAAGCGGTCCTTGCGTAGATGTAGCCAAACAAGGTCTCCTTCTTCAAAGATCATGGGGCGCTTGTTCTTGTTCATCTTCGTAGTATGGTCTTCGTTGTGCTTCTCAAGCGTGCCCTTGTGTCTTCGTGTAGTTTCTTCATGTAAGCGGCACGCTTGTCGAAGTCCATGTTGACTTGCTCACGGAGTGGAAGTGGTAGCATGTCGAGCGCGGTGTAGGGGTTGTAGCCATAGATGACCTCAAAGGGTGTTCTCTTGTTGCGCGATGTAGTGCTCGATTGTAGGCGAACTCGGCGTGTGGGATGCACTCTTCCCAATTCTTCAAGTTAGGCTTGATCAACACACGAAGGAGTGTGGAAAGGCTTCGGTTCACCACTTCGGTTTGGCCATCGGTTTGAGGGTGGTATGCGGTGGAGAATAGTTGCTTGATTCCCATCTTGGCCATCAAAGTCTTCCAAAAATAGCTCACGAACTTGGTGTCACGATCCGACACAATGGTCTTGGGCACGCCATGAAGGCGTACGATTTCCCTGAAAAACAAAGTAGCAATGTGTGAAGCATCGTCACTCTTGTTGCAAGGTATAAAGTGTGCCATTTTACAGAAGCGATCAATGACGACAAAGATAATCTTTGTTTGTTTTAGTGCGTGGGAGTCCTAAGACAAAATCCATAGCTATATCGGACCATGGGTGATGTGGAATAGGCAAAGGTGTGTATAAACCATGAGAGTTTAGAGTAGACTTAGCTTTGAGACATGTTGAACATCGTCGCACCAAGCGGTTCACATCCCGGTACATCCTTGGCCAATAGTAGTTTGTGGAGAGCATCGCAAAGGTCTTGTCACGTCCAAAATGACCCAAGAGTGATCCTCCATGAGATTCCTTCAAAAGGACCAAACGAAGCGAAGACTCAGGTATACATAGTTTGTTAGCCTTAAACAAGAAACCTTTGTGCAAATAGAAATCACCAATTCCTTTATGCTCCGAACATTGAGCGAAAATGTCTCCAAAGAAAGCATCGGTAGCATACAACTCTTTAATCTCATCCAAACCCAAGACACTAATGTCAAGACGTGTAAGTAGGTTGGCCTTGCGGGATAGAGCATCCGCGACCACATTGTCTTTACCTTTCTTGTATTTGATTACAAAAGTGAAAGACTCAATGAACTCAACCCACTTAGCATGTCTTTTGTTCAAGTTTGTTTGACTTTTCAAATATTTCAAGGATTCATGGTCGGAATGAATGACAAATTCCTTAGGACGAAGGTAATGTTGCCACACATCCAAAACACGAACCAAAGCAAATAACTCTTTGTCATAAATGGGGTAATTCAAGCGAGCTCCATCTAGTTTCTCACTATGGTATGCGATGGGTCTACCATTTTGCATAAGCACTCCACCAATGCCCAATCCACTTGCATCGCATTCAATCTCAAATGTCTTAGAGAAATCCGGAAGGGCAAGGAGTGGTGCTTCGGTTAATAACCGTTTGAGCTCATTGAAAGCAAAATCATGTGCATTGCCCCAAATGAAAGGTACATTCTTCTTTGTAAGTTCATGGAGGGGGCAAGCAATTGTGGAAAAATCCTTGATGAAACGGCGGTAAAATCCGGCAAAACCAAGAAAACGTCTCAACTCCTCAAGTGATGTCGGAAAAGGCCAAGTCCGAATTGCTTGTATCTTTGCTTCATCGACTTCGACTCCATCCGAAGAAACAACAAAACCCAAGAAAATAAGTTTGTTGGTGGCAAAAGTGCACTTAGAAAGATTTGCATAAAGCTTTTCATTGCGAAGAACCAACAAAACTTGAGCAACATGTCGTCAAAGTATACCACAACAAATTTCCCAATGAAAGGACGCAAAACATGATTCATGAGACGCATAAAAGTAGAAGGTGCATTGGAAAGACCAAATGGCATGACGAGCCACTCATAAAGACCAAGCTTAGTTTTAAATGCGGTCTTCCATTCATCACCTTCACACATGCGTATTTGGTGATATCCACTTTTAAGATCAATTTTGGAGAATATAGCGGAACCACAAAGCTCATCGAGCATATCATCAAGGCGAGGGATAGGATGGCGATACCGAACGGTTATGGCGTTGATGGGGCGACAATCCATGCAAAGGCGAAGAGTGTTGTCGTGCTTGGGTACCAAGATGACGGGCACGGCGCACGGACTCAAGCTCTCGCGGATATGTCCCATGGCAAGAAGTTCTTGTATTTGCCGCTCGATCTCCTTTGTCTCTCGGGGTTGGTGCGGTAAGGAGCGCGGTTTGGTAGCGGTGCGCCGGGAACAAGGTCGATGCGGTGCTCGATTCCACGTAGAGGAGGTAGTCCCGGTGGCACTTCTTGAGGGAAGACATCTTCAAAGTCCTTCAAAAGAGACAACAAAGAAGGAGGAAGGTTTGTGAAGTGTTAGTCATAGAAACTTCACCCTTGCATATGAGCACATAGTGTAGGGTGGATGGGTTCTCTCTCAACTCCCTCATCTCTCTCTTTGTGGCAAATAGTGTAAGTTTTGTGGGAACTCTCTTTGAAGTGTCACACTCATTTGGCTTGTGGCTCTCACTCACTTTATGGTGGGTCTCTCGCTCACCACTCATCTCACTAGACGAACGATCTTGTTGTGCCCTTGCAATAGTCTTGGCGTTGTCGGCGATGACTTGACTTGGTGTCATGGGACGAAGGACGAAGGTCTTGTCGTTGTTCTTGAAGCTATAGTATTTGTTCGTCCATCATGCATAGCACCCTTGTCAAATTGCCATGGACGCCCAAGGAGTAAGTGACAAACGTTCATAGGCACAACATCACAATCAACCGTATCTTCATAGGCTCCAATCTTGAAGGACACTTGCACCATGTGTTGAATCTTGACGGCTCCGGTATCACTCAACCATTGCACATGGTAGGATGTGGGTGCTTCTTGAACTTCAAGTTGAGCTTATCACAAAGTTCTTTGCTCGCTAGGTTGTGGCAACTTCCACCATCTATGATGACCTTGATGGACTTTCCATTGATTCCCGCTCTTGTTTGGAACAAGTTGCATCTTTGGTCTTCTTCCACTTGAACATTGGTGGTTAGAGCTCTTGCCACAACCAAGGAAGGGTTGTTGTCGCCATCACAATAGATCTCACTTTCTTCTTCTTGAGCACTTTGCATTGTGGCGACCTTGTTCAAAGCATTGTACTCATCTTCACTCATAGATTCATACTCTCCCATGTCATTGATGATCATGACCTTCTTGTTGGTGCACTCAAAAGATTTGTGCCCTTGTCCGCCGCACTTGTAACATTGCAAAGTCTTGTGCCGGACGAAGATCCTTGAGGCGCCTTGGTAGGGGAGGTACTTTCTTGAAAGGTTGAGGCGCTTGAGATGTCGATGTAGAGACTCTTGGAGGACCTCGAGTGTTCGCTTGAGGAAGAGCTTGTGAAGGTGTAGGAGTTGAAGAAGGCTTGTTGGCGTAGAATGCCTTTGTCTTGAGGTATTTGAGCTCTTCAAGCACGTGGCGCTCGGCCTTGGAAGCTTGATGTACTAGCTCAACCAAAGAGGCATATGGTTGGAACTCCACGATCTTCTTGATGGGATAGTTGAGGCCATTCATGAAACGAGCCATGGATTGCTCTTCGTACTCGTTGACATTGGCTCTCATCATGGAGATTTCCATTTCCTTGTAGTACTCGTCAACCGACTTCAAACCTTGCTTCAACTCTTGCAACTTCTTGTATAAGTCTCTAGTGTAATGGCTTGGCACGAAGCGCTTGTACATGGTTTCTTTCATTTCAACCCAAGTGTCAATTGGTTGTTGGTGGTTAGCGACGCGAGCATCTTGTAGTTGTTCCCACCACAAGAGAGCATACTCTTCAAACTCCATCGAGGCTAAGGCAACCTTCTTGATGTCGGAAAGCGTTGCACACGGAAGATCTTGTCAACCTTGAGTACCCATGAGAAGTAAGCTTCCGGATCACTTGTGCCGTAGAACTTGGGTATGTCAAAGCGGACGTTGGTCAAGTCATCATAGTCGTCACGTGGCCACCACGTGGGAATGCACGTCCACGTCTCCTTCGGTTGAGTCCATCACCATTGTGTTGGCTTGACTCGTTATCACTTGACTCGGAACGTTGGTGTTGGTGACGATCATGAGGAAGCTCTTGACGAGGCGCATGTTGAGGAGGTAGCTCTTGTTGAGGAACGGGTTGCTCGACATTGTTCGCATTGTCATGGTTTTGATGACGTGGCCTTGGAGGATGACGAGGGTGACGTCCTTGTTCACCAAAGTCATTCGCACCCGGAACGCCATTGTCATTAGCCAATGGGTCATGACGATCACGTTGTGGCGGTGGTGGTGATGGTATGCGTCGCGACGATCATCATTTTGGTGAGGTTGTTCTTGATGCGCATTGGCATTGTTCGCGTGAAGATCATGTGGTTGTTCAACGATAGGAGGAGGTCGTTCATGGGCGTCGCCTTGAATCATGTTGACGTTCTTGTCGAGGTTCATGACGTCCATGATGTGCTTGTGTCGACCTTGAGGTGCTTCTTGTACGGCTTGAGCGTGAAGGAGCTCGTTGTCGCGCAAGGTTGTTGATAGCTTCGGTCATCCGCTCCATGTTCGCATTGATTTCGTTGAAGTTGGCATCATGAGTTTGGAGACGGCGCTCGTAGCGGCCTAAGCCATCACGAACAAGGTGTCGAAGACCGACGAACTCGGATTGGGTGACATAGCCATGATCACCTCGTCCACCATGGATTTTCATCCGAGCTTGAGCTTCCGTTTGTACTTCCCCTAAACATTTTCTCAAGACAAGTGAGATGTGTGGAAGGAAAACCAAGACAAACTATATCCCAAGTATAATGTGGCTTGAGAGGAGAGTATCCGGTTCTAACACCCAACACACACACTTATGAGGATAGGAAGGTATGAAGTGGCAAACGAAACAAGCAAACCCGCGACAAGTATATTGTCAAAGGTAGAGAAAATCCACAATGATCAAATTACCAAAGAAACTCCAACCACAAAGTATCAAGAAACACACACAAAAGCGAATAATGGGGTTGGGCGACCAAAGGGCGAGCACTCGAAGATAGACAACCTAACGAAGACTACGTGCTCAAATGTCACCCAACACAAGAAGGACGCTAGCTCAATTGCTTTTTGTGGGCAACGGATTTGCACAAGAGTTAACACTCACACTCACTTTGGCGGTCTTAGCTTTGTCGCAACCTACAAGAGATGAACTTGGCACCACTTGATTCTTTTCTTTTCTCTTTTTTTTTTGATTTTTGCTTTTTGACGATGATTCCTTCTCTTTTGCTAGTGCCAAGCTCTCTAACGATACACACTCGCCAATACTTGAAGACAAACACTCAACACGTGCAATGCCTCGCAATATCACCGAGCTAGTCCAATAGGTTAAGTTGCGCGAAAGGAAGAAGGGCTCACAACGGAAATGATGGTGGGGGAATGTCGAGTCCTTGGTGGCGTCGTCGCTTGGCGTTGAAGATGCGTGCTGCGGAAGCTTGTCGATGTGTAGACGTAGAGCACACCAAGAAAGGACTCAAACCAAAGAGGAAATGCCAAAACGAACCGAGGAAAAGAAAAAAATTCTGCAAAAATTGGCCCGGCGGTAGCACCGCTTAACCCGGCGGTAGTACCGCTGCAGTCGAATCTGCTCGAGTTTGACTCGATTTTGGAGATTTGGGGTCCAAAATTTCCTCGAATCCGTGGGAAATTGGCAAAATTAAGGCTAGGGAACGCAAACAAGGTGGAGAGGGTCCTAAAGCAACAGATCCATGGACAAAAACTACCAAAAACGCAACAAATCGACAGATCGGCTCGAATCAAGGCAAGGCTATTTTTGGTGGAAATTTTCGAATTTCTCAAAAACGAAGAAAAATTTGGTGGATTTTGGTGGAAACACAAATCAAATCCGTGTCAACCTAGAGCTCTGATACCATATGATGCGGGTAGGTCCCGATTTTCACGGATTTGTGCGGAGGGGACGAAGAACACGAAGAACACGCGAAGAACGAAGAACACAAAGAGGGGAAATCAAACACACAAGGGTAAATAGCAAGTAGCAACCCGGCAAGACTCGATTGGTAACAAATCCCCGAGGGCAGCCCCCAATCCTCCTCTCCCAAGCACACCTTACTCTTAGATTGTTTGTCCAATTGGTCAATCCAACCAACCCAATCTAGCCACTCAAAGAGGGAAGATTAGCAAGTAATCGCAACTACAAGCGGAGCCTTGGTATCCACGTAGGGATCTTCTCCTCAAGAGGAGGCCTTGGTTCATCTCCACATGTGGAGGTCTTGATTCATCTCCATAGGAGGAAAGAGACACTTTGAGAAGAAGGAGCAAGGCTCTACTTTAGTTCTCAAATCATAGTCTAACCCTAGATCTAGTCCAAGGGTGCCTTAAATAGTCTAGGTACGAAAAGAGGTCAACGGAGGAGGTTTCACAGCAGATCTGGCGAGCAGTCTCCCGCACTGGCGGTAGTACCGCTGGGATAGCCGGTGGTACCGCCGGTGCGGGAGGGCTTCACTTCATCCCACGCCCCCGGTACCGTCCAGTACCGCCGCCGGTGCCGCTGGCGGTACCGGGTAAGGTGTCCGACAGGGGGTTTTGGCGGTAGCACGTGGCGGTAGCGATCGCTGCCGCTGAGGTGGGCGCTGGTCCTTCCCACGCTCGCGGTACCAGGCGGTACCGCTGCCGATACCGCTGGCGTGGGGCTGGTTCGGCCTGCCTGGACCAGGGGCGGTAGTACCGCTTGACCTGGCGGTAGTACCGCCGCCTGGGAGGTTCTTCTCCATCTTCTCTTCTTCCTCTTCATCGCCTTGACTCGATCCTTGTCCATCTTCATGCGTCGCCTCTTGGCCATCTTCATAGAGGTCTTCAGGTCCACCATAGCTGAGCACACACAAGGTATCGGAATGAAGTAGCAACCCATTCAAAGGAGTGTCGAGATCACACAGAGATAGGAGTGAATTCACCTTATCATGGAGAGCTTTGACTCTTGCTCTTGTCAATGGGCCATTTGATGGTGTTGGTGTTGTGTGCCTAGGTTGCACTACATCAGCCTGCCACCCGAAGCCGCCGGCCTACAGGCCGGCCCCCAGCCCGGCCTCCAGGCCGGCCTCCAGCCCAGCTTGGCCGGCTTTCCTGCGCACGTTGACTTTTAAGTCGTGTAACTTACCCCTTCGTCCTAGACTATAAATACCCCCTTGGCTGCCTAGGGTTAGGAATAGACTATGTTTTGAGATTAGAGTAGAGCTGTGCTCCTTCACCTCAAGATGGTCTCCTTCCTCCCCTTGTGGGGATGGTTCCTCCCCTTGTGGAGAAGATCCCTTTTGTGGATTCAAGATCTCTACTTGTAGTTTGACTACTTGCCAATCTTTTATCCTCAGGTGACTTTATTGGAGCGGTTTGGTTGACCGTTGGAGAAACAACCATCCAAGATCCCTTCTTGTATCTACTTGCCGATCTCCCACCCTCGTGTGGATTCTATTGGCCCGGTTGGACCGACCGGTAAGGGAAACGGTTCTTGTATCGGGTTTGTGTTCTTGTATTTCTTGGTGTTCTTGGTGTTTCTCCGTGTTCTTGCGTGTGTTCGTCCACCTCCACCGTCAATCCGTGAAGATCGGGTCACCCTAAAAGTCCTAACTTCATCACACACGGGCTTACCTAGGGTGACGCCCTCACCCCGGGAGCAAGAGCGCCATTTTTGTCGCACGAGCCCCCTGGAAGAGAAGCGTGGCATCCGCGATGCCACCTGACGTCAATCTCCTGGCGCGGGTGCGCCAGGCCGTAGACAGAACGGATGTGACGGGACGGAAAGGTGTTGTACCAGCATATCTCTTTTTATTATGTGCAGAAGGATTCTCAGCTTTGCTTTATGAAGCTGAAAAGAGAGGAAATCTCAAGGGGATAAAATTATGTAACAATGCTCCTAGTGTAAGCCATCTTTTATTTGCAGATGACTCTCTCCTTCTTATTGAAGCGGATAAAGAAAGTGTGCAGGAAGTAAACAGAATTTTGAGCATTTATGAGGCATGTTCAGGCCAAATGGTGAATAAAGACAAATCAGCAATTCAATTTAGTAAAAATACAGAAGCTGAAGTGAGAAGGGATTTAATGTCCAGACTGAGTATACAGAAGGAAGGCTTTCCTGCAAAATATCTGGGGCTACCAGTTTACATTGGCAAGTCCAAGATGAAGGCGTTTGAATACATCAAGGAAAAAGTATGGAAAATTCTTCAAGGTTGGAAGCACAAGCTGCTATCTAAGGCAGGGAAGGAAATATTAATTAAAGCGGTGGCGCAAGCAATTCCTGTGTATGCCATGTCTTGCTTTGAGCTACCCAAAACTCTTTGTGATGAGATTAGCTCAATGGTTGGAAGATATTGGTGGAGCAATATGGACAAGGAGAACAAAATACATTGGATTAGCTGGGAGAACATGTCAAAACCAAAGAAGGATGGGGGGCTAGGATTTAGAGATCTGTATTCGTTTAATTTGGCGATGTTAGCAAAACAGGCGTGGAGGATTATGAAAAATCCCACTTCTTTGTGCACACGTGTACTAAAAGCGAAATATTTCCCGGAAAGGAGCTTACTGGATGCTGAAGTGAAAAGTGGGATTTCATACAGTTGGAGAAGTATACTGAAGGGTGTTCAAGTTCTGAAAAAAGGAATCATATGGAGAGTGGGAAACGGGCAGAACATCAAGATATGGGCAGATCCTTGGCTGCCGAGGGATAGCTCGAGAGAAGTAAGGTCAAGGAGGGGAAACCAACTTCTAATGAAGGTATCTGACTTGATCAACCCGATTTCTTTGACATGGGATACACAGCTTATCCAGCAAACTTTCAACCCTGAGGAAGCAAGCATCATATCCACGATACCGATTCAAGAAGGAGCACAGGATAGTTTAGCCTGGCATTATGACAAGAAAGGGCTCTTCTCAGTCAAGTCAGCTTACCAAGTTGCCAGAAATATCAAAACAGAAGAGGAAGAGAAGGGATCACCCTCTTTTGGAAAAGGAGATAGTGAAATTAACAGAATTCCTTGGAAGAAATTGTGGGCTCTTCCACTACCAGGGAAACTAAAACACTTCCTATGGAGATTAGCCAATAATAGCCTTCCCTTGAGAATGAAGCTGAAATGGCGAGGAGTCGATCTAGACACAAGATGTCCAGTGTGCTTCAGATTTGATGAAGACGGCGGGCATATTTTCTTCAAATGTAAAGCAGTGAGAGCTTTTTGGAGAGCAGTGGAAATGGAAGATATCAGGATCATGTTGGAAAGCTGTCCAAATGCTAAATGGGTCATAATTCAAATATTAAAACAAGAAGAAGAGACATGTATGAAGATCTGCACTCTTCTCTGGACATGGTGGTTGGAGAGGAATAGGGTCAATCAGGGACAAAAACTTAGAGGAATGAATGAGAACCTGTTCTCTTTCCAACTTCAATTCTTGGAGTTCAGAGAACATCTGGGAAGGAAGAAAGTGGAAGAGCAAAAGACTACACAGGTTTGGTCACCCCCACCTGAATGTTTTCTCAAGATAAACACAGACGGAGCTTTCAGAGAGGCTTCTCGGTCTGGGGGATGGGGATTTATAATCAGAAATGAGCGAGGGAAGATCTGGTAGCAGGGGCGGGAAACTGAATGCTGTGTCAAATTCTCTCCATGCTGAAGCATTGGCAATGTGTCATGCTATCACAAAAGCTGCAAGAATGGGGTGCCACAAAGTCATCTTGGAAACGGATGCCACAATACTGAAACAAGCGATGACAAGTCAGGCCTATGATGATTCAGAATTGGGCATGCTCTTCAAAGAGTTGAAACTGTTAGTTAGGCAACTGTTTCAGGTTTGTAAAATAGTAGTTTGCCCGAGGGCTTGTAATAATGCAGCTCATAATCTAGCTGCGGTAGGTGTAAATCAGGATCAGGGGAGCGATCAAGTTTGGTTTGCTCCTTTCCCTTGTAATGTCAGTGTCCTGATTGCTGGCGGGTGTCCAGCTCAACTTGGTTAAATGGAATGCAATCTGTGTTCCTTTTCAAAAAAAAAAAAAAAAAGAAAAAAAAGAAAGGTGTTGTACCGTCAAGACAGGCGCACACCGTGATGATGGCCTGCCCCCTGTGGGACACCTGTGGCCCATCCTGTCGGCTACACCAAGCACTGGTTAATATATTATAATGAATCATTTTTGTTTGATTGCGCATGTATATGCATGAGTGTCTTGCTGGGGATTAATGTGCTTAGGTTCGCACTATTCCCTATGTCACCAAATAGGTAACGTATAAACTGTGTTAAAAATCAATGATTTCTAAGTTTGACCATAATGCAAAAATATGAAGCTCTGCAATACCAAATAAATATCAATAGATTCATCATAAGATATAATTTTATAATGCATTTTTAATATCCTAGTTGTTGACATTCACTTCTATATATTTTTTCAAACATAGAAAAATTGACTTTTTTACCCAACTTAAACACCACCTATTTAGGAGGGAGTATATTCCAGGACAGAACGAAATGCATTCATATTTTTATGCACTTTATATTGATATCGAATATCATCAGTAAAATAAAGTATATTGAATATTAAGCTGAGGCTACTAAACTTTTCCGGTACAAGTACAACTCCTACTTAACTTGTCCGTTCCTTCATTCGCAAAAAAAAGAAAAGAAAAAGGGTCCCTCTAACGCTCAGCTGACTGAGAATTAAACTAATTCTCAGTCAGCTGACGTTATTCATCGATACAGAGCTCTGTTGTCTATTCCCGATCGATCGTTGTTACTCGCTAGTTGGAAATCGTATGGGCTCACGTAAAAAAAAATTCTCAGTACTGGGCATGACGCACATACTGGGCCTGCTGCTCTCTCACCACGAGTCCCCGTACTGGGCCTCTAGCTACGATCATTTTTTTCTGTACAAGTAGCTACGATCATTTGTTCTGTTTATAGCCAACAAAGGATGCTAGAAAAATGCTTCGGCAAGAAAAATGACAATAGGAAAATGAGATAAAAAGAAATACTAGTGAGTAAGTAGTGGTGGAATTGTAACAGAGATATGTTTAGAAAATGGGGGAACCCCTATGTTTAAAAAAAATCAGTTGCGGGTGGGGCTGCAACTGACATTATTTCTAGTTGCAAATAGAGTTGCAACTAAGAGATTTTTCAATTGCGGGAGAAGTTGCAACTGAGAGTTTTCCAGTTGCGGGTGGAGTTGCAACTGAGATTTTTCAGTTGCGGGTGGGGTTGGAATTGAGATTTTTTTTTTCAATTACAACTGAGATTATTTCTAGTTGCAACTGAGAGTTTCTATTACAACTGAGATAATTTCTAGTTGCAACTGAGAGTTTTCCAGTTGCGGGTGGGGTTGCAACTGAGATTTTTCAATTACAGCTAAGATAATATCCAGTTGCAAGTGGGGTTGCAACTGAGAATTTTCTAGTTGCAGGTGGGCTTGCAACTGAGATTTTTCAGTTGCGGGTGGAGTTGCAACTGAGATGGTTTCAATTAGAATTGATATTATTTCCAATTTCAAGTGAGGTTGTAACTGAAAATTTTCTAATTCCGGGTGGGATTGCAGCTGAGCTTTTTCGTATGTAGAATTATAAAATAAAATATTAAAGGAGCGAGCTGCAAACTGAGATTTTTCAGTTGCGGATGGAGTTGCAACTGAGATTGTTTCAATTAGAATTGATATTATTTCCAATTTCAAGTGAGGTTGTAACTGAAATTTTTCTAATTGCGGGTGGGGTTGCTGCTGAACTTTTTCGTTTGTAGAATTATAAAATAAAATATTAAAGGAGTGAGCTGCAAATTTCTATATAAAAAGACAAAAACTTTCTCTGAAAAGATACAATTTAAGTCCAGCAAAAACAAAATAATAATTAAAACTAAAAAGAATAATAATTAAAAAACTGAGTTGCAAGTGCAGTTGTAACTGGCTTATAGCGTCGAGAAAACTCAATTGCAAGTGCAGTTGCAACTGGCTTCCAAACCAAAAACAAAACACTAAAAAATTTAAAACACTAAAAAAATAATAATAAATAATTAAAATGATAAGAGTTGCAAATTGTTATGAAAAAACTCAGTTTCAACTGCAGTTGCAACTTGCTCGGAAAAAAACTCAGTTTCAACTGCAGTTGCAACTGGCCCGGAAAAAAACACAGTTTCAACAACAATTGCAACTTGCTCAGAAAAAAACTCAGTTTCAATTGCAGTTGCAACTGGCTCGAAAAAAACACAGTTGCAACTGGCTCTGAAAAAACTCAGTTGCAACTGCAGTTGCAACTGGCTTCAAGACCCAAAAAACAATTTTTTTTTGAAAATAATAAAAACAGTAATAAAAATAATAATTAGAAAAAACCTATGTTGCAACTTTAGTTGCAACTGAAAAATAACTACAATCGCAGTTGCAGAAAAAATTAACAACAAAACAACACAAAAAAGATGTAGCGGTTTAATTTGAACTGACGAGAAGAAAAGATTAATATGTTCAGCTCATAACCGGCTGATAATCTATACAAACGCATGTAAATTTTGGTTAGCTAATTACTTCGTCTGACCAACTAGTTTGTCAATTTTGTTTTGACATCAACTAATTATGGCCGATCAAACCAAAATCGAGCTGAATCAAGTGAATTTCGTACAACACAAAAAAGACAAAAAAGAGACAAATCACCAAACACAAAATAAAAATCCACAATTATACCAATCCAAAAAAAAAATCTACAACAAAAAAAAGAGCAATTGCCTTCACAAAAAATAACTTCGGCACATTAAACTAAAAAAAGAATTATATAAATATCTTTTTGTTTAGTAGGATCATACAAAAACTAGTGCAGACACTAAAAAAAACGTACAGGATAATCTATACAACCGCATGCAAATTTTGGGTAGCTAATTCCTTCATCTGACCAACTAGTTTATCGATTTCTTTTGCCATCGACTAATTATGGCTGATCAATCCAAATCGAGCTAAATCAAGTGAATTTTGTACAACACAAAAAATAAATAAAAAAAGAGTCAAAAGGCCAAGCCCACAATTCTAAAATCAACCAATCCAAAAAAAATGTACAACAAACAAAAAGAGCAATTGCCTTCACAAAAAATAACTTCAAAACATTAGACTAAAAAAATAAAATATAGATATTCTTTTTGTTTAGTCAGATCATACAAAACTAGTGCAAAACAAAGTAAAAACGTACAGGAAGAAATCAGATCGCAACTAACCAACAAGGAACGAGCCCAGAAAACTAATAGCTAGCCAAAACGAAGCCCACCCTGGGACCGCACTCTACAGCCCATCCCAGTATCGAATTCACAAGACCAGGAAAAAAAACAACGGCAGAAAGAAGCCCAACAACAGAAAGCAGCTGTACAAACGGGTCAACCAGCACATGCGCGAATCGCAAAGTAAGGACAAGATCGGACGGTCACGGATGTGACTGAGACCTAAACTAAATCTCAGCTAGCTGAGAATTAGCAAAACCGAAAGAAAAAACCTTGTCCGTTCCTTGCACGACGCAATGTCTTCGTTCAAATAGTAAGCTGGTTGATCCGTCTATCCTTTGCTACCTAGGAGTACGTCCCATATAAAGAGATAAACAAGCATGCATACGTGATACGATACCTAGCTAGGTCTACGAAACATCAACTTGCTGATCAATCACATCCATATGGCGTCTCCCAAGTTTGCTCTCCTCCTCGTCCTTGCCGTGGCGGCGCTCGTCCCCTCGGCGTCGGCGGCCGAGAAGTGCTGCCGGGACGCGCTGGGCGGCCTGCTGGCGTGCCACGGCTTCATGTTCGAGGGCGCGCCGGCGGCCTCGCCCGCTTGCTGCGACGCGTACGGCGCCGTCTTCAACGGTGACCCGTTTTGCCTCTGCTACATTGCCAACGGCGTCTACGGCCGCTCCACCGGCTACGACGTCAACGTCACCCACGCCCTCGAGATCCCCACCAGCTGCGGCCAGATCCAGCCGCCGATCGAGCTCTGCAATAGTAAGTAGTCTCCATACAGTTCCACGCATGGTCGATCGTACCTACGCAAGTATTTTTTTTCTCACTGTTATATATTTTTTTGTGATCGATCAACTGATCAATGGATCTTGCAGTGGAAGGCCTACCGCTCCCTGCCTACGAGCCGGAGTCTCCCCAGGCATCGTCGCCGGCGACGGCAGCGCAGTCACCTTCAGGTAACCGGACGTGTAACACCGAGATCGATGCACGCACTTGCATGCAATTGATATCTGACCAGAGTGCTTCGATTTGACAATGCAGCTGGGTCAGTAGTAGAACCACCACGGTCGTCTCCTGCACGGCGCGCCATCGTCGACCCCTCCCCACCGCCCCCACCAACCTCCCGTGGTGTTCACGATTCTTCAGTACAGATGGCCCTCGTGTTCTTCACCGTCGCTGCTGGCATGGTCGCGGCGCTGTGAAGTATGCTGCTCGTTACATCTAATGGCGAGTTGACAATTTTCTTGCAAAATCCTAGACCTAAATACCTGTCTATATATTTCTTTTTTTTTTGAGATCGAAGGATACAGATCGAAGAACAACAGAACTAGTGGTACAAACTCAAGAAACAAGGAAAACAAACCCAGCCTTGAGAGCCCAGATCCACCGCCGCCGCCTCACCACAGTGACCGCCGACCGCGCGCTGCCACCAGGCTCCACCCGAGCCGGCGAAGATGCAGCGAACCGCGGCCAGGAAGCCGTCGACAGAGCCGCCATCTTCAGTCCACCGCCTGGGTCTTGACGGAGAAGAGGACCTGGAAGACCACCAGAGCACGCCATCTGTCTATATATATTTCGAGACCATTTGTCTCAGTTAGGTGTTCTACATCAAAAATTGATCTGTCTATATATACAAGAAGGTGTGAGTAATACGAGATACTTTCACATCATTGCTAATGGAAAACATAGAAAGAAAAAGATTTTTCAGCTTGAGCAAGATGAAGGCACAATAGTGGGACATGAAAACCTCAAATTCTTTATTTCAGAATATTACAAAAAATTGTTTGGAGCACCGGTTCCAAATAGTTTCACAATGAATGAGGAGGTTACAAATGATATGCCTCAGATTTCGAATGAGGAGAATATCATCTTGACACAATCCTTTACGGAAAAGGAGGTGTTTGAAGCAATAAATCAAATGGAACATAATAAATCTCCTGGGCCAGACGGGTTCCCAGCGGAGTTTATCAAAAATTTTGGGATGTTATCAAAGGAGACTTAATGGCGATGTTCTCTCAATTGTGGGAGGGAAATTTGCCTTTATTTAAGCTCAACTTTGGCATTATTACGCTGCTGCCCAAAAAAGAAGACGCTAGTCGAATAGAGCAATATAGACCCATTTGCCTGCTCAATGTAAGTTTCAATTTTTTTTACAAAAGTGGGAACTAATAGGGTGACTTCGATAGCTACTAGGGTGGTGCGGCCAACCCAAACAGCTTTCATTCCGGGCAGAAATATACTAGAGGGAGTTGTGGTACTACACGAGACAATACATGAAATGCATAGAAAAAAATTGGATGGGTGCTTTTTAAAATAGACTTTGAAAAGGCATATGACAAGATTAATTGGTCCTTCTTACAACAAGTCTTACGAATGAAAGGCTTTTCTTCACAGTGGTGCGATTGGATAGCCAGATTTGTGCAAGGTGGTAGTGTGGGAATACGGGTCAATGACGATATCGGTCATTACTTCCAAACACTAAAGGGGCTGAGACAAGGTGATCCCTTGTCACCTCTCCTATTTAATCTTGTCGCCGACATGTTGGCAGTCCTAATTGAGAGGGCAAAAAGGGATGGTCAGGTCGGAGGACTCATCCCTCACCTGGTGGAGGGTGGCGTCTCAATTCTTCAGTACGCGGATGATACAATATTATTCATGGAGCATGACATTGCGAAAGCCATGAACATGAAGTTAATATTGGCCTTTTTTGAGCAACTTTCGGGTCTAAAAATTAATTTTCATAAGAGCGAACTCTATTGTTTTGGAAAAGCAAAGGACAGTCAGGAGGATTACCGACACATATTCGGGTGTGAGATCGGTTCGTTGCCTTTTAGATATTTGGGAATTCCAATACACTATAGAAAATTGTTAAACAAAGAATGGAAAACTGTCGAGGACAGGTTTGAGAAAAAATTAGCTTCATGGGTAGCAAAGATGTTATCTTACGGAGATCGTCTTGTGCTAATAAATTCAGTCTTGACTAGTTTACCAATGTTTCTTTTTTCATTCTTTGAAGTGCCCAAAGGGGTACGTAAAAGATTGGACTTTTATCGCTCAAGATTTTTTTGGCAAAGTGATCAATTAAAGCGGAAGTATAGGTTAACAAAATGGAATATTGTATGTAGACCGAAGGATCAAGGGGGTCTGGGCATTGCGGTGCTAGAAATTAAGAACAAATGTCTTTTAAGCAAGTGGTTATATAAGCTGTTGAATGAACAAGGGGTTTGGCAAGAACTTTTAACTAATAAGTATCTAGGTGATAAGACGTTATCACAGGTACAACCAAAACCTTTTGACTCACCTTTTTGGAAAGGTTTGATGAAAACTAAGGATGAGTTTTTTGTGCGTGGCAAATTTATCCTTGGCAACGGTGAACAAACTAGATTTTGGGAGGATATTTGGTTAGGAAACATTTCATTAGCGAATGAATACCCTAACTTATACGCAATAGCTTCTAATAAATCTGCTACAGTGGTGGAGGTTCTTGGATCAGTACCGATCCATCTACCCTTTAGAAGAATCATTTCTGGAAATAATAGAACTATGTGGTTACATCTAGTAGAGAGGCTGATGCGAGTTACTCTCACGGATCAGCCAGATAGTTTTAAATGGGATCTAACGGATAATGGGGAATTTACGGTTAAATCTTATTATGCGGACTTGCTTAATGGACATACAAGGTACTTGCGAAAATACTTGTGGAAACTAAAGATCCCTTTGAAAATAAAAATATTTTTGTGGTTCCTAAACAGAAAAGAACTATTGACTAAAGATAACTTAGCTAAACGACACTGGACTGGGTGCAAGAAATGCGTTTTTTGTGGTTCAGATGAATCGGTGGAGCATTTGTTCATCAACTGTGCTTTTGCTAGGAATATTTGGAGGCTAGTACATTTTACGTTTAATGTTTGCCCTCCGACTAGTGTCGCAAATATGTTTGGATCTTGGTTGAATGGGATAGACAAACATACAAAAGCCCGGATTAGAATTGGTGTTGCGGCCATATTGTGGGCTATTTGGAATTGTCGCAATGATATTGTATTTAACAAAAAACAATCTTCTCACTATTTGCAGGTTATCAATATGGCGGTCTACTGGATCCGCTTGTGGTCGTACCTCCTCCCTATGGATCAGCGTGGTCTTATGGATTCAGGATGTACCCGTATGATGTCGATCGTACGGGCAATCTTCTGCCGGGCTGGGTGGCAACATACTAGAAGACTTGATGTTTAGCTTTTCTGTGTTTGAGTGGCTCATTTTTGTATCCACTTTGTGTGACCCATGAACTGTAAAACTTGAATGCTATGATTAATAATTGCGGAAGGCTGTGTGTATCACTTTGATACAGAGGCCGGGGATCCGCACCCCTTATCTAAAAAAAAAAAGTGTTCTACATCAGAACAGATATCAACCATGTATTTCTAAGACACATACAATTAGAACATATATTTCGATCAAGGCATTTTTCACATATTTCTGAGTAGAACTTTTTCAACGTATCACGGCTTTGCTTGTACGCATCGTTACTCTCGGCTTACGCGTGTATTAGACTATATCTCTGTTTTAGGTACACTAGTTCTTGTTTGCAAAGTTATAAACCATGTTAAATCACTACTATATATAAAAAGCTGAGGGTTTCAGCAATCCCTCAGCCTGCCCACGTCGACGTGCACTGTAGAAGTGCTACAGTACGCGCACTTCTACGGTGTCCGCACGTCTCAGCGTCGTCGATCGCGGATCGAACGGTCCGTGTGGCGTTTATGCAAAAAATTCCCTGAGTTTTCTAAAATTTGCGAACACGTCCCCACGATCCTCTCACTCGCCCTCTTCTTCTCCCTTTCCGGCCGCCGGCGCCGACGCGCGACGTCGCCGCTCCGCTCCTCCCCCGACGAATCGAAGCACGCAGGGAGCTCCGTCGTCGTCTCCTCTACCTCCTCCGCAAGTTGCGCGAGCAGGGACGGCCGAAATCGCCGCAGCCGTGCGTGTCTTCCCCAACTCCGTCGGGTGGCCGCCGCGGTCGATTCGCTCCGTCTAGACCTTCTCCGGCTTCCCCGAGCACACGAACGTCTTCCTGGTGAGCTTACGGTCCGGATGGACCCTTCTCCTTCCTTCCTCCTGCTCTGGTTCGCCGTGGCCGTGCTTGTCGTCCGCCGCCGCCGTTTTGGTCGCCGTCGGCGTGTCCGGTGACCAAATGGTCCGAGGCGCCGCCCGACCACCTCGCCTCAACGCCCTCGCGCGGATCCGCGCGGTCCTAACCCCGCGCGCGTGCGCCGCTGCTCGAGCGCGAGCTCGGCAGAGCGGGCGCGTCCGCCGCCGGATGACGTCACCTACGACGTCATCGCAGGCCCGCATGTCAGAATTTTATTATTTTCATAAATAATTTCATAATTACTAAAGCCCTGACATGTGGGTCCCGACTGTCAGATATTTTATAATTACATAAAATGCTAAAATTTGTATAATTTATAACTTTTAATTTGTAATTCAGAAAAATGCAAATCATAAATCAAAATTTACAGAAAAATGAAATCAAAATTTAATAGTTGTATAGGTTTGATTTTTCTTTTTTTCTCCCCTCCTCCCCTCAAAAAAAAAAGAAAAATGAAACCTATACAACTATTGCATCTCCACGCATGATTAATCAACTTGCAATCCTGTTTAAAATTTGTGCATTTTTCTCTCTACTCATAAATCACAGTTCTTATCAATTTTCTTTACAAAAAAAATAAAAAATAAAAATAGAACATCCAACAAAATATGAATTTACAACATACTAAAAAAATCGCAATAATCTCAAAAACAATATAGATTTAGCAAAGTTGCACCAAATATCCATTGTGTACAAAAGTGAAACTAAGAAAATTTCAAAAAAAAATCACGGAAACTAAGAAATGTCCATTTTGTTGAAGATTTGTTGGATTAGTTTTCCAAATAATTTTTTCTTTCCAGAAATATTCAACAATTTTATAAGTTTCAAAATAGATTTCACACAAGATTTGCTGGAGATTTTTCCAATAAGTATTTTTGCCCATAAAAATATTCAACAATAGAAAATATTCAACAATACAAAAAAAAATTGTTTTTCCAAGAATATTAGGAATATTCACAAAAGTTTCAACAATATTCCATACATGTTTCTCTGCTTTCCTTTTCCCGGACAAGTTTTGCTAGGTTGGTTCGATTCAAATTGCATAGACAGATACATATATCAAAGCCTCTGCAACGGGTGCGCCGTAAAAAAAATCAAATTCCGGCGGATTTCAAAATTTTGGATCACAACGGGCGCGGCGTGACGCTGCGCGAAATTTCCTAGTATCCAAAGTAAAAACTGGTTAGTAAGAGGGGTTTGCCCGTTGCCTGCCAAAATAAGAAGAAAAAAAAAACATAGGATATGCCTCGCAGAAACAACAACACTCTGCATCTTCAAGTGAAGCCGCCAAGTCCTTGTGGATAACATGACCGAGTCTTTCCTTTGCCAATGAGGATCTTACCCATGTAGCATACCATCTTGCTAAACTTGACAAATGCCCAATTCAAATACATGAGGCAGCAATATATATGACCTCTGCTGCGACGATTCATGTGACTGGATCATAATTAACATCATTCCGGTATTTCCGTTTCAATATATCTCAAAATATTTGGGACCTTCTGCCGGCAGAATACCTGTCTGGCTGTACATATTCGTAACAACTACTTTCCCCCTCCTAACAGAATGGCAGCGCTCCTACCGTATTTTTCAACAAAAATTAAATAAAAATAAAAAGAACAATAGAAGAATGGTGTTCCACACAAGTACTGCCAGATCTTTGAAATATAGAAGCAAGATGAAGATCCCCTCTCAGAAATTGATCAGTCTAAAGTAAAGAGGAACTTAGTGCTGAACAGCAAAATAACATCTCTCTTATAAACTCACACCATTAAAATTCAGAGCAAAACCATGCATCACCAATCTGCATCTACCACATCAAGCTATACAAGGATAAGACCAATTCCCGATTATGTCTCACCTCCACCTGCAAACGTTTCAACAGGCCCATTCAGCTCCAACCAACTACAACCCGTTTTTATCAGAACCCCATGGACTTCCATTACTCTCACCTCCTGAGGATTGTTACAGTTACCAGATTATGGCTGTATCTCTGAGCGAAGAACTTTTGCTCCGTCATGATTAGGCTCCAACTAAAAAATTGCTTTGCAGTAATTCATCGAGCTCCGGATCACCATGCATCCAGCAGGATACTAAACATATTATTCCCAAACAGCAACATTAGAAGTTTAACCTCCCTAGAAGATTCACCATACAACCATAATGCTCATGCTCGGATTCAATCCCTTTTTCCTGAACCATGCATCCAATTTTTTTTTCCTTCAACAACTCAACCACGGCAGCAAGCATGCCGAAGACCAACAAATGCCACACCATTATGTTCAGGACCTTCACTTTTAATGGGTGCATACGCACTCACGTCCAATGGAACTGATGTCTGACCAAGCTTTGATTTGAGAACTGCAGCAGCAGGGTCAGTAGAATCACCACCTTCGTCGCTGGTCCCATCATTGTCACCTCCCGCGCCACGAGCAACCTCCCGTGGTCATCGTGATTCGTCTGTTTAGATGACCCTCAAATCCTCATGTTTTTCGCCGTCGACCCTAGGCCTGATGTTGGGAGACATGTAAATATTAGGAGCGCCGGCTGCAGGTTTACGTAGAAATAAATCATTTGAAACATGTGATGGCTAACAACAATTTATTATTACACTTGAAGATTCTAGACCTTCTATCATGCATATTGAGTGTTCTGCTTGCATGTATGGCAGATATCACTTGCCTATATCCAAGAGCATGCAAAAGAAGGTAAAAAACAACTTACCTCAAAACATATATCAACCATGTATCTTCCAGATTTCATGTGCACAAGAATATCATCAGAACATAATTTAATCAATGATTTTCTCATATTACTGAAGTAATTTTCAATACATCTCCATCTTTGTGTGCTTGCATATACATATATTCAACTTTACACAGAGAAATGCATGAGAGATCTATACGAGGTTTGTTTGCATACATTGTGAAACAGGTAAAAACTAATAGATGCATCTATAAGAGTTTTGTGTGCATACTTTGCTCACCAACCAATTCTTAATAGTACGCAGATTTTTCATTCTGCATGTAACTCAAAGACCAAGTAGGCAATTGTCAGTAGTGAGACCTGGTCCTTACCAGGAGGGCTGTGATCTATCCAAGTTTGGCTCCCTCGACTGCCCAGCCTCCCCATGGTGCCTGACGCTTGTTCTTGTAAAGAACAATGACGCAACTGCTAGTGCCTGTTTGTCGAGTTTTCTTTTCACATATACCACACAGATGTGCTCAGCTTCATAAAGTTTCTAACCCGGACTCTGAAAGTATCACTCTGCTTTGTTTATCCATATATATGGCATGCAGTCTGTCCACAGCCCATGATTTTCAGAAGTGAGGTGTTGCCAGATAAAATATCATGTGGAGATGTTTTCTGACTACTGCTACCTCGTGAAATACCTGTGCCACTAGATTTGAAGTTTTCAAGAAAGATTTTGGGAGTTCACACAATCGAAAGACCCAGTCCCAACGACACGGCTTAAAATTCACCTTCTTGATAGTGAACTATCTTCGGTCTGACAGAGAAAACTATTTCGCTAAGAGCCACACCAATTATGTCATCACAATAGATACTGAGGAAAATAAGATGGCATGCTCCATATATATCTCACAAACCTGCCTAATCTTCCCATAAACAAAAAGGAGGCATAGCCCCCTTTATGATAAAAGAAAATTAGCCCACTACCTTGCTGCTCAGCTTGATTAAATACTGAATTCCTACAAACTATGCAAGTCATAAGTATGAGAGCACTGCTGACCATTAATCACGGTAAGATGATTCCGCTGATGAATCATACTCCCTCCATTCCTGAATGTAGGGTGTATAGTTTTCTGCACGAATATTAAGATATGGGTATTTGGCATACGGTGTACTCATTTTCTTCTGGAAAAAATTGGGAGATACGAGTTCCTAATAGACACAAATTGAAAACAATACACCCTATAAATTAGGATTCATTTGTGGATGGGTAAAATTGTCCATAAATCTCATTATAGCATACATTTTGGAATTTTTCTAAAAAAACTATACACCTTCCATCAAGAAACGGAGGGAGTAATAAAAATCGTGATGGAATTAAAATTGGGATAGAGTTCAGAATACAATAAAATTCATAGAGTTGTGTTCCTCACAATTACCTACAGGTCTTCATGTGTAGATGCAAAATGAAGATACCCTTTCAAAAATTGATCAGGCTAATATAAAGGGGAAGCTTCTCCCTGAGCAACAGAACAGCACAACCATGAATCTTCAATTTGAAACTATACAACCAGGAAGGATCTACTATTTTCCTGATGTTTCTCACCCCCAGCGCCAAAATCTTGGAAATCATCATTCCGCTCCACCCAACTGCAGCCTGTTTCTTTTGAAACCCCATGGACTTCCATTACTCCCCTCATCTCTCGAGCATTGTTCCAGTTACCAGATTGTGCGTGTATGTTCGATAAAAGGACGAATGCTCCATCATGTTTAGGATCCAACTCCAAAATTTTCTTTGCAGCAAATGCCCCGAGCTCAAGATCACCATGCATCGAGCAGGATGTTAACAGAGATCCCCAAATAGCCACATTAGGTCTTATGTGCATTGACTCTATGAGGTTAACCGCTTCTTGCAGAAGTTTAGATTTTCCCATAAGATCCACCATACAGCCATAATGCTCATGCTTGGGTTCGATCCTGTATTCCTGAACCATACATTCGAACAAGGAACGACCTTCCTCAACTAAACCAGCATGGCAACAAGCAGACAACAAACCAAGAAATGTCACACCATTGGGTTCAATCCCTTCACTTCTCATCTGCCCAAAAAGGTTTAAGGCGGATCTGCTATCACCATGCATAGCAAATGCAGTAATCATACTTGTCCAGGTGATAACATTCTTTCGAGGCATTGCATTGAACATGTTAATGGCAAGAGCTAAATTCCCACACTTTGAGAACATATCAATAAGAGCATTGCAAATGGACAATATCCTAAAAAATCCATGATTTACAACAAACGAATGGATCCATCTGGCTTTGTCAAGGGAACCGATATTAGCACATGCAGATATGACGCTCAATATGGTAATTTCGTCAGGATTGGCACCACAGTCTTGCATATCTTTGAACAAATTCAACGCTTCACTAGGTTGGTTATTAGCATATACTGATATCATAGCACTCCAAGAAACAACATCTTTGTTCGGCATACTATTGAATATGGAGCGGGCAATCTCAATTTTTCCATTCTTGGCATATCCACAGACCATGGTAGTTGATGATACTAAGTCCTTCATTTGCATCCCATCGTATAGCTTCTTAGCCATCTCCATGTCCGCACAAGTAGCATACATGTTTATAAGAGCACTACTGAGACGGGCATCAGTACAAATGCCTGAGACCAGTATATATGCGTGGATGATTTTCCCAGATCTTAAAGATTGTGTATGACCACAAGTTGATAGAACAGTAGCAAGGATGACTTGGTCAGGCATAACTCTTGATCTCTTCATCTTATTGAGTAGAAGCAATGCTTCTCTGTAATCTTGAGTCTGCAAATAACTGCAGGTTCATGTTAGAGAGGTACATCATAGTTACAATGAAAACTGCAAATCAACAAACAAATGAATATTTTTTCAGAGCTACCTGAAATTAAATTGTTGTCGCAAGCACCTAAAGTCTCTACACACACATAAGTTGAAGAAACTTAAATGTTGGGGTGCGTCATTTTCCATTTTCTCAAATAGATCATATGAACAATCAACAAAGTAAAATCTAACCTTTCAAAAAGGTCACCTATTTGCATTCGTTCGAAACATAACAAGTGATGTTGCTAGAGACCTAGTAAAAAACTCAACGTGACTTTGGTAACTATCTGAGATACCGCATAAATCTCAAGTCTTTGAACACATATGGCTAAATTTTGTCCAACAGATTCCTTATAAGAAAAAAAATCTGTCGGGAGATCTTGAGATGTCACTCTCAGTGCCGATCTGATTAACTATGGTTCCATGTTCCAACTTTAGAACAAGTAATATGACCTTTGTCCAAACAAGGAGCATCTATTAATCAAGATCTTGGTGTGAGAACTTGACTTGCGCCATTTTCCGAACAATGTTTTTTGCAAACAGAAATAATGACATTACATACAATGGTAGACAAACTATCACCTATTAGTACCCAGATTGCAGCAAAGGTGCAATGATCGAAGTTACAAACAAACAATAGTCACAAAAACCAGTGCATGCGCATTACCTGTCAAGCATGACTCCCCAGGCAACGACATCCCGATCCAACATTCCGTCGAACATCCTGCGGGCATCGGCCACGCGCCTGCACGCGGCGTATGCTCCCACCAGTGCGGTCCCGACGAACCCATCATCCTCGACACCAACCCGTAGAGCGAGGCCATGGACGCTGCCCAAAGAGTCGGCGCAGCGCGTTCGGGTGGCGGCGCGTATCAGGGCAGGGAGCGCGCGGCGTCCCGGCGCGGGCAGGCCGGCGCGGCGGAGGCAGACGCAGGCGGTGAGCGCGAGGGCCGGAGCGGCGACGGCAGCGCGCAGAACGGAGAGGTAGGAACGGTCTGGTTCGGGGTCTTCGGCCGGCGGGAAGGGGTGGCCGCGGCGGAGGAGGTGAGCGTGGAGCTGATTATGGTGGCTGGAGAGGCTCTCGGGAGGCGGCGCTCGCGCCTCCATTGAATTTGGCATTCTGTTTCAGGTTGCGCATTCAAAACCCTTTGAGGTACTACTGCCCTAGCAGTCTACTTGAGGAGATAATGACAAGGAACCATCACATTTTCACGCGAGTTGTCACATAACCACCATATTTCAGATTTTGGACACATAACTACCACTTTTGGAGATAGTGTGTGACGCTGAGCACTGATTTTTTCGTTTAATCCTGTTAACACGTTTTTCTAACGATTTGGACCCACCCGTCAGGTGTACGTGGCAAAAAAAAGTCAACAATATATTTTCTTGTTTCCTTTATCTTTTTCGAGCGGATCCACGGGGGAGAGCGCTGGCCACCGCTCGTCCTTGTTCGAGGAACTCCTGCGACGGCGACGGTCGGTTCCCTCCAGTGACCCGCGCGTCCATACTCCACGCTCGCCATGACGCGGATGCGAACTGGGAAGGAGGACGAGCGGCGGCTGCCATCCAGATCTCGTCGAGCTGCTGCGGGAGGAGCGCCTGCTGGCGGGCGGGGCGATGGCAGCGGGAGGGGCTATGTCGGCGGCGAGTCGAGGACGTCGTGCTGCCCGTCGGCAATCTCCGTCCAGGCGTGGCCTCCGGCCAGCGCGGGCGCGTTCCAGCGTGGCGCGGGCGCGTGCTCTGGACAGGCAAGCTAGGGCCAGCGCGGGCGCGGGCGTGGGCGAGCTGCGGCCGAGCGCGGGCTCTGGACGGGCGAGCTGGGGCCAGCGCGGGCGCGGGCTCTGGACGGGCGAGCTCTGGCCATCGAGGGCGCGGGCGAACTCCGGCCAACATGTCCACGTCCTGCACCTGCGTGACCTGCCTCCGCCGCAGGAGATCCTCAGTCCCATCTCCATCCGTAAGCTCATCTCAAATCGATTCCAAATCCAATCTGCTGGTCCGCGCGCAGCCAGTTCGTGCTGAACGTGCCCAAGGAGGGTCTGAGTCGTTCGAGCGGATCCTCTTCCTGCTGGAGGTGGCGCACTGGTTCTACGAGGACAACTACGTTCAGGCGCGGGGCGAGCGGCGGCCTGCACGGGAGAGCGCCGGCCACGACCTACGCGGGCGCGGCGGCCTGCACGGGCGCGGCCATACGCGTGCACGGGGCGAGCGCCGGCCTCAGCCATACCCGGGCACGAGCGCAGTGGCCTGCACGGGCGAGCGCCGGCCACGACCTGCGCGGGCACGAGCGCGGCGGCTTGCACGGGCGAGCGCCGGCCTCGGCCATACTCGGGCGCGAGCGCGGCGGCCTGCCATCGCGCCGCTCCTCCGCCGCAGCGACCGGTGCGGCCCTGCCAAACACCTGCTAAAAGATTTTTTTAGCCTGCGGAGAAGAAAAAAGAGAAAAGAAATGACAAAAAGAATAGATAGCGTTGACCTTCCTCTTTTTTGCCACCTACACCTGACTTGTGGGTCCCACATGCCAGAAAAACTATTAAAACACTAACAGCGATGGATCAGTGCTCAGCGTCACACACTAGCCCCAAAAGCGGTAGTTATTTGTCCAAAATCTGAAATGTGGTGGTTATGTGACAACTCGTGCGCAAATGTGATGGTTTCTTGTCATTATCTCACTTGAGCGGTTTATGAGCCGTCCGATGAGATCTTGGATGGCCAGGTTGACTGAACAAAACCAATTGCATACTCCCTCTGTACCAAAATATAATTCATGATACTCTCAGTTCTAAAATATAATCCACGCTATGATTTTTATGTTCGAGTTTGACCAATAATACATACTATTATCTCTACTATATAATACGGCTTCAGGAGGTGATGGTCCTTTTTTAAATTTCCAATTTTACCCTCCCACTAAATCACATAATACATCAAATTGCCACCGTACCGATTCGGTTGTTTTATTCGCTTCTCTTTACTCCCGAATCCCGACTTTTGCTACCGCTCGTCCCCCTGCTCGCCGTTGAACCGGACCGGACCTCCTGCCGCCATGGTACCCAAAGAGCCCCCGGAACGGAGCTCCGCCGCCGACATGGTCCTCTACGAGCCGCCGGATAGGGTCTCCACGGCGACCCCTCCGCATCCCTGTATCCTGAAAGGGTCAGCGGCAGGAGGCCGGAGCTGGAGGTAGGAGAGGAGGACGGCGACGCCGGGCTCGCTGGCCAGCAAAAGGGGATAAGCTCTATCGTCAGAGGAGGCCGAGGGCACCTGGGTCGGGTTAGGGTCGGGTTAGCAGGTCGCTCGAGGGAGGCCGAGCGGAGTGGAAGAGGTCGGGGCGAGCGGGAGGCCGGAGCTGGAGGTCGGAGATGAGGACGGCAAGGCGGGGCTAGCTGGCCGGCCGGCGCAAGGGAGGAAAGGGGAGAGTGACGGGCAAGGTGGCAGGAGGAAGATGCCGCGGAGGAAGGGGATCGAGCGAGCGGCGGGATCAAGGAAGAACGGAGCGACTTGATGTTTTAGCCCCTCATGTTTAGGAAGGGGCCGTCCTATGCGAGTGGCGCAGGTGAGCGTCCGCGGCAGTCAGGACTGAAGCGTCGGGCTGAGGCATCACCTCAGATCCTAGCTGTGGAGTCTCGATCTGGTGCTTCCCCTGCCGCGGGCATCGTCTGTTTGGAGAGGCTCCTTGAGATCCTGATCGACGCAACGTTCTGCCCATCTTGCTCCTAGGACTGGTTACGGGACGCCTCCTCTTGCCGTGCTCCAATTCGCTCCCCAACAATGGCTGCTCGAGCTGGACAGCCACCGTGGTCACAACGTTAGCTTAGCTGCACTGCCGCATTTGTACCTCTGAGCTTCCGCATATCCGGCTACCTTCAAACAAAAGCTGAGGTGCACTGACGCATGCATATGGAGATTACTGAAGACAGAGAGAGGCGGTGGTAAAAATGACACAAAAAAGAGAGGATAAGGATAGCACGGGTGTGGTGGATAATATATCAGAGGCGATGAGATCACATATGTGCACGGGCATGCAGAATCAAGGTACACGGCCGCGTCCTGCTTTTGAAAATCAACGAGATCATGTGTGCCTGATTAATTGTTTGCCATATGTGCACTTGGTTTACTTGTTCAGAAGAATTGTTAGGAGGAGAAAATTGTTCAGATCAAACTGGTTTTAGGGTATGACTATCCTATCATAGACCAAGATCGAAAATATATTCGTTAGATTGTGCACCCGTTGGAAGTATGCAGTATTTTTTGCTTATCGATAATTCTGCTGATGTGCGAGTGTAGTTCACATCTCATTATTATCTGCTCTTTTTTTCAAGGACCAACCTCTTTCCCCTGAAGATGCATTTTTTTTATAGGGCTTAAAAAATAGAATTCTTAATAGACTAAGGATTTTATGATACTTTTCGTTCCATATTTGCAAGCCCCGGAGGTTCTTATTTATTCTATTTTTCAAATATAAGGTTGTTAGTTGTAATTATGCTATGGCAGGAACGGGAAATGATTACGTAAATATTAGGATTAAAAAATATATTTATTATTCTAAATAACTGTGTATTATATTATAGTTGATTAAGCCTGTAGCAATGCACGGGCATATTTGCTAGTACTAATATAATGTGCAGCCTCAATTGGTATAAATAGTACCGTTGGATTCATCTTACAATTTTTTAATTTCACATATTATTATACTAATATATGGACAAATTATCAATGCAACTCATGATGAAAATTGTACGTCATTGACCAGCGAATTTTAAGTGTGTCTTATATTTTGGGACGGAGGGAGTACTGTGTATCAATTAGTATTGCCACATAGTAATATCATACTCTCATAGTGACATCTTATAATTGCAACACACAATATTTACTTTCTATTAAAATATCTAGTTTTACGTGTTACAATAATGTAACATAGCATGATATCAATATCATCTTTTGATGGGAGAGGCGTTTTGGCCCCGAGATTATGCTCCTGTTATATTAAATGAAATTAAAAATAGTAAAATATTTCCAAAAAATCTCATATACATGTTTTTTAAATACGTGCCAAGTTTCGTGATGAAATGTCATGTGTGATGCTCTATGCAAAATAACAAAATCAGTGCTCTAAAAAGTAGGTTTTTGAAATTGCATTTGGACCACTAATTTGTCTTTTTTCACAGGGCATACCGAATGTCATTTCGCCACGAAATTTAGCACGTGTTTTACATTGGTATGTTCGCCTCCAATTTTTTTCAGAATTTTTTATAATGTTTTACTATTTTTTAAATTTTGTTTAATATAACAGGAGCATATGAGCTCGGGTGCTAAAGTGAATTTCTGCCATCTTTTTCATTAATTTTTGGGCCACACCAGATTATTGTCAAAATCATATGCATGATATTACATATGATACTTCGGTACTATGGTGTTTTTAAGCAATATAAGCGGCGAAAGAAATATAACACCTGGTCCTCTTATTCATCTCATGTTCCTCCTTGGTTATTAAGCTCCACCTATCTCTTTCTTCCACACTTCTGGAATGGTTATCTGAGAATGAAAATGAAACTATTGCCAATTCGCCATGGTGTTAGCGGGTTCAACTTATATGAAATCTCGAGCGTGGTCAGTCATCAAGCTTTGCTTTGAACCTTCCTCGTGTTTTTGACCTAATCAAATGGCTCAAGCGTGTATTGGGTAGTAGGAGCTCGGACCTCGGAGGAGAGGAGGAGATAGAAGAGTGTGGACCAGCTGAACTGTTAGCACAATGAACAAAACTATCTCTAAGCATCCAAGTGGTATATGCTACCGTATAAGTAGTTGAGCGTGAAAACTAAACAATAATAATGAAGAGTAAAAGACAAAGGTGCAAAATAAACCGTGAAATCGTAATTAAAGTATTTAAAGATGGAACTTTTTTCTTATTCATGTATCATCGTCGGTGGCAACAGTACATACACATGTGTAATGTAACCACAGTACTGTGAGGCATTATGCCCAGGATCTGGTATGGTAGTATTACATCATGTGTTCTTGATTCGAATCTCCAATTAATATGGAGTATTCATATATATATAAGCTGCATTCATATATATGCAGGCTTCGCCTATCGACTTCAAAGAGGTTGCAGCTGATAGATACACTGCAGTATAGATCTTCGCTCCCTTGCTAGCTAGCTTCTCGAGTCCGGACGATTATTTCGCATATCAAGCTGCACGAAAAAAAACCCAGTGAATTGGCTAGAAGCCGGGGGATATACGTAAGAGAAGTATGCATGGCCGGTTTGCTTACCTGGATGTATCAGGCTGAGGGCGCCGGGCAAACGTACAGCGGTGGCACCGGACCGCCGTTGCCGCAGCTGTCCATGACATCGTCCGGCGGGGTGAGGCCACATACATCGTTGAGGAGGGAGAATGCGCGGTCGACGGGGATGTCGACGCCGATGGCACGCTCGAGGGTATGGCTTACGATGTGGCAGAGGCACAGCGCCTGGTCTTGGATGATGCCGCGCAGACCATCGCAGCACCCTCCGGCGCCGCCGACATACCAGCGTCCTCGAAGAAGGCCAGGCACGGGCTCAGTGCCAGAAGTGATCCCACGCACGTCGCCGACGCGTCCTGCGCCGCCGGCCAAATCTTCGGAGGCATGGGCTCCGACACGATGATGTTCGCCCCGTCGGCCGCCGTGGCGATGACGAGGGGCAGCAGGAGGAGGAGCGCGGCGGTGCAGGCCTTGTTGGACTTGGACGACGCCATTGTAGCTATCGTTGTTCCGATCGGAGGAATTAACTAAGCACGTAGTAGCTAGTACGTAGGATTAATGAGTTGGCTTGTGAGTTGTGAGGCTTGGGTGGATTTAGAGACGCTCACTGATTCATCTACTTATACAGGTGCAACCATCTATCTGTGAGCTTGTTTAACGTTCGGGTCCTACGCGCGACACGAAGATGGTGTGAATTGCCCGCGATGAAAGCATTTCTAACTCTGTTCCGTTTTAACTACTACCACATTTTCTGAATCATTTAACATCAAGAACTAGAACACGACTATAAAGGGAGGAGAGCAGCATATGTATACTCACACGAATGTAATTTTATCTGTAGATCGCATGGTCTTTAATATTAGCACGAGTAGTAGTTTAATTTTATCCGGAGTTCCGGACACGTACCTGTTGGGTATCAGAACACTACGACTGATTAGTTGCTTCTCACTGAAGATTAGTTCCGATCTAATTTTGTGCAACGATGAAGAGAAGTTTACCGGCAAAATGAACTTCTAGAGAGAAAATGCACGCGATATGCATGCATGCTGTTTCAAGGGATTGTTTTAGGGGTGCACGAGACAAGTCATGATCGCTGGTCGTGTTGTTGCCCACGAAACCAGTTCACCAGGTTGTTGGTGTCAACATAAAACAAGGTTACACATGTACCTCAAATGACGATATTAGGGAAAAAAAAGATACTCCCTCCGGTCCATTTTAATTGTCGGAGAGACAGTACTAGAGCAGTAACATTGCTATACAAACTCACGACACTAATTTCGGATCAGAGGGAGTATAAAAAGTGTTTTGTTTGCATTGCGGCATTTGCGCTATGGTTTTATGCTATCAGATAGAATCTTCTTGACTATGATAATTTCTATTTACCGTGTAAGTCGACGTTTGAACTTCCACAAAGATATTTATACTTACTACTATATTTTATATCCAAAATGTTGAAGAAAGCCAAATTTGGAGTATTAACATTTAAAGTTAGAGACTGTTTGTGTAGGAATTTCGTCCTTTATTTTTTTTCACATATAACTTGCTTGGTTTATAGGATTCTAAATCATATGACTGATGTAGTTAATTCTAAAGAAAAGAAATTCATCGAGCCTAACCATGATCGTTGGAGTGGCCTGTACACCACGCCACCATGGGCCAAGTTTCCACTAGCAAAACTGTTTGGGCCATATAGGCGCCGTTGAGGCCCAAGTTGCTGTTTGCTGCTCCAGTGCCACAATATGTGGTGCTACACGCACTTAACTCAAAAGTCTTGACCTCGTTTTTATCATCTGAATACTGAATACTGAAGCCAGAGATAATAATTAGAAACAGAGAAATTCAATGGCAATATGCTGGTATATTGGTAACGGATGTTTTAAAATAATCGTGGCCCATATCAGCTCCACAAATTGGCCCATCTCTGGCAAGCCTCATAGGTCAGACGCAATTAGGAAAAATTGTGGGTCTTCTCGCTGCCATTTCCGATGGAGGGTATCTTTAGCATTGCTCTGTTGTGATCGATTGCCAGAAGCGTTGGCTTGGCCACTGAAACACCCCGGAGGAGGCCACACGCGCCTATGACTACATTGTGATTGAGAATTACGAGAAGTTGGCGAAACTCAACTTCCCCGAGGATGCCCCATACGCGAGATTCCTTGCGCCGGAGGAAATAAGGACAACAACCATGCCGAGTAGAAGGAGCACTGCCATGCTGAGGAGCGGCTATTCAACCCCTTGGTGAGGCGTTCCACAGAGCAGGCATGTGTGTTGGAGTACAACCGCATGGTGTTCGAGTCCCATGGTGCGGACCCTTCGGTGCACCAGCAAGACGATGCTGATAGCAGCAGTGGCGACGGCAGTGACTGGGATCAGATCAATGATGAGTTCCTCGACTTGAGGTAGAGTTATCTAGAGATCGATGTTTAGAATGTTTTTATGTCTAATATGCAACTGATGGTAGTTGAGTTTAGAATGTTTAATATTCAGCTGATTGTACTAGAGCTTACAGTGTTTAATGTGTAACTTGTCGTACTAGAGTTTAGAATGTTTAAAATTCAACTTATCTTAGTTTCTAAATTATGCAATGAATAATTAATTCTCTGATAATGTATTTTATTTGATCATGATATCTATTTAATTTGTTAAGATGAATACATCAAATGGATCACGTGTTGGTCGATTGTGGTTATGCCCGGTGTAAGAATAAAAAGTGTTTAATAGTTCTTCCCAAAGACTTTCTATATAGGAGGTATGTCTTAATTCAATCTGTTGTGATTTTGATTTGTTCATAGTTGCGCGCAAGAAATCTCAAATTGTTGTTTTCTTTTAGTTTTGCTCAGACCATCCCTGCAGGACAAGACATGTCTTTCTAGACCATGTCAATGGTTATTTTGATGACGAAATAACATTTAAGATCAACCTGGTTTAGTTGAAAAAGGGCAAACAAAATCAATAATATTGAGTCACCAACGGGAAAAACGAACCTATTTTATTTTAGTTTCCCTCGTTGACGAGACCTCACAGAAGCGTATGAGATGGAACCCGGGAGTAGGCGCGCGTTGTATCTCGACCATTGTAATGATGACATCATGGTGTATTCCAATCATCTCAACTCCGACTCCGACGGAGATGATGAGGACCGTGATTCTGCACTAGCCGTCCTGTCAAAGTACTCTTGCTAGAGTTAGTAAGATCTTAATTGGCATGTGTATTAATTATATGATATAAAAATTGTTGTTTTATATGCTACTAGTCGATATTTATCATTAATGTTGCCATTAAATTCAATAATGTCAATTTTTTAAAAAACAAATTCATTAAGGCATGTGCCAATGCTAGTTTCTTAGGGCGGTTTTATAGGCATTTTGCTGACGTGGCATACTAGTTAATGAAGAAACATAGTGAGGTTGTAGCTTAGCTAACATGTAACCTTTGCACGTGGCCATAGGAAACATGGTTCTAATCCAATCATATGCATGCATGAGCACAAAATCATTAAATGTAGATACAATACATGCATTGGACTAATTATATCTTAAATATTTATTACTCCTATGATATCGTGCTAAGAAACGATGCATTGACACATGCCTTAGACTAGTAATAGTGGGGAGTAACATGTAGTAGTAAAATACACATTTTACGAGTTTATGTTACTACCTCCATAGTTGCAAGACCTTATTAATTACGTTGTAGACTCATATTGTCTTGAGAAATGTGATATTATGGTAACATAGCTAGTTACTCGATTTGTCTCTCTTCTTTAATTGCATGTCACATTATCATTTTTGCCTATGTGGCACTTATGTTACTCCCTCCATACCGGTTTATAGGATGCCTTTGGCAATTCTTTGTGACCTAGGTGGCTAACTATTGGTGAGTTGAATAGCACAATTGGTGGCATGCATTGGTTGTATTCCTTTTCTCTCTCCTAATTACTCATTAATTGACTAAATTGGTGCGCATGTATTGGTTACCTTCCGTTTCCTCTCTCCTAATTACTCAATAATTACCTAAATTGCATCTTATTCTTGAGAAAACCTGGTTTTGGGAATACATCCTATAAAACGGTATGGAAGGAGTACTACCTATGTTACTCCCACTATGGGTAGTCTTAGTGGGAGTAACATAGGTAGTAACATAAGTGTCACATAGGCAAAATAATGATGTGGCATGCAATTAAATAAGAGAGGGACAAATGGAGTAACTATATATGTTACCATGACATCACATATCTTAAGATAATATGACTCTACAACATAACTAATAGACTCTTGCATGACACTGAAAGGACAAGGATGTCGCCTAGAGGTGGGTGAATAGGCGATTAAAACTTTTCCGGTTTAGGCTTCATAATTGCTGAATAAAACTAGGTGTTTAAATTAACAAGTCAACAATCTAAATATACTAGGCTCACCTATGTGCACCAACAACTTATGCTAATCATGACACGCAACAAGGTGATAGCAAAATACAATACTTCAAGCACGAAGGCTATCACAATGTAAAGTGCATAAGCAAAGAGTTCGGGTATAGAAATAACCGAGACACGCGGAGACGAAGATGTTCCCGAGTTCCTCCTTTTTAGTGGAGTACGTCTCGTTGGAGAGGTGTGAGGCCACCACAACAGGTTGGTCTCAACGCCACAACAGGCTCACCTTCTTCCCCGATGAACCGCACCACAAAGGATTGGTTCACTGACGGGGATGTACCCTTCGGGTCCCCTACCATTGTCATACCTGGTGCGGCCCAGCCGAAGGCGCACACAGAGGCCCACCTGGCGGCCCAACAATTACTTGAAGTACAAGACAAGGACTCCAAGATGTAGTCTATTAGAACTCATGTAAACCCCAGCTGGCCCTTGATAAAGCCAGGCAGGGGCACCCCCATAGACAGATCCATACGAGACACAACTCGTGTAGCCCTAGAGAGATCACATCACACCACCACCATCGCCACTACAGCCAGCATGTAATCATACATATATATAATATCAGATAAGCAGGAGTAGGTCTTTACCTCACAATGAGGGGCCGAATCTGGGTAAATCCCTGCTTGTCAGCCGACGGAACTACCAGCGCGCCAACTTCTCCCTCTATACGAAACCCTAGGTATCTCGACTTTGGGATTTGCCATGGTAACCCCACATCAATTGGCGCAGTCTGTGGGAAGAACGCGCGCTGGATTCATGGTTTCGGCGGCTCCAATCTACTCCCTCCGTTCCAAATTAATTGATTTCTATTTGCTCACATTTGGATGCATCTAGACATATTATAAGTATAGATACGTCCACATTTGGACAAATGAAAGTCAGTTAATTTGGAACGGAGGGAGTACATTGACAACAGCGACGGCAGCGGCGTTCCTTGTGCTCAGCCTCGCGCGATCAGATCAAAACTCACCGCTTCATCTACTTCTGCGGCCGATTTCATGAAGGCGGCGGAGGCATCACATGCGTGCACCGCGAGATCCAATCTGAAGAAAACCGAAGCCTTTTCGAGTTCCTAGGCTTGATCGATGGAGTCAAAACATCGACTCGTCTACATCAGCCTGGCGAGACACGCTGCAGGCACGATCCAATCTCATTAGCTAGCCGGCCGAATTTGATATTCGGGCTGCATGTCCAGGCGTCCGGTGTGCATCCATCCAAGCACATGCTTGCGTGCGTACACATGGATCATGCATGGATCAATTTGCTTTTTAACTCCTCAATCTCTCACATGTACTACTTTATATTAGCTTTGCATATTTTCTCATGTGCTAATTGCTCGTATTACGAGGGTATGGAGAACACTGTTGCTGCTGCTAGCCCGCTGCCCGCATGGTTGTCGACTTCCCGATCGCTGGGAGCAACCCGAGAGGGCTCAAGCCGCTAGAGAGGACACGCGACGCAAGATCGCCGCCACCGGCACCTGCTGGAGCAAGGCCTACCACGACCCGACCTCTTCGCGATCTGCGCCACCACATGGCCGATAAGGAGCGGCAGTCGAGGCTAGCTTGTCCCAGACCGAGCACTCGACCTCGGCAAACAGCAGAAGCAGCCAGGCCTGCCATCGCATGCATCCGCATGCATGCGTCCATCCATGGATCAGCTCACGTACACACAAGAAATCAACCATGCGCAAAGGAGTTAATCAGGCTAATCGCATGCTTGCATGGATTTTGCGGCCAGCGTGCACACACGCATGGATCGAATCGGCGCTTTCCTAGACCTAGCTCATCAATTTCTCACAAACTGCATATTTATTTCGTGTACTAACTGCTACGTTTACATCACGAGGGCATGGAAACCGACGCCGCTGTGATCACACACGAGTCATCAGAACATGCCTTCTTCGGCAGACACAGCTCCATCTCGCCTCCGACGCTACGCGGAAGTCGTGACCATCGTCGACCCACTGCGAACGTCTTCCGCGACTCGACTACTACGACAACAATCAGCATGGGCCGCCGGACCAAGCGGACTCGACAGACCAGCAACTCGGGCTCTTCGGCAGCCTCTACGACGACCCGTCGGGCTCAACGCTCATGACTCGACACTCTCAACTTCATCAACCACCACGGTGACAATCGGCATCGGCGGTCCGACACACAAAGCCCGTTCCCTAGGAGGGCACTATGTACCCTCGGGTGATGGCACTCAACATCAACAACGACATCAGCTTTGACCGCTCGCACCCGACAGATCGGCGAGTCGGAGCGGCGGCGGTGCTGCGCATGTTCGTCGGCCGCTCGTTAACCTCTACACTGACGCAGGGTGCTCCTAATACTCGGGGGCTGGCGCTTCGACACCAACCTCGCCCTTGTCAAGATCAACTACGACAATCATCATCAGCCACCGGACCACGCGGCCCGACAAATCATTAACTCGGGAAGATGGCGGTGTATCCACACACCCAAGGCTTGGGGGACTGGCGCTTCCTCATCAACAACAAACAACAAATTCATCGCCGTACCCGAGAAGGCGACACCCGTGACTTCTTCGACTCCGCATCGTCGACTCCGCCTCCGATACTCGGGGGCTGGCGCTTCGTCATCAACGACAAACAAATAACTTCTACAACCACTTTGACGAGTCAACCTCGAGAGTCTACAGATTCCCGTCGCTCATGAACAGCTAAGTCACTTTCATATTTTATTTTTTTCAATTCTAACCTGGTTCGGTTGCATCCAACACTCGGGGGCTGGCGCTTTTTGGCTCCGATGCGTCAACTTCCTCCACTGCATGACTCCGCCGCGTCGACTCCCTACACCGCTCAACTCCGCCGCGTCGACTCCGGTCCGCCGCGTCGACTTCTTCCGGCTAAACACTGCAAGACCTTGGCCGCACCTGATACTCTATCGGGTGCTCCGCCGCACAGGCTGCAACAACATTGCCTTGGCCGCACCGTTGCTCGGGGGCTGCGCCCCACAAGCCATAACAAATTCGACTTGGCCGCACCTGATACTCCATCGGGTGTTGCGCCGAACAGGCCGCAACAAATTTGCCTTGGCCGCACCTGATACTCTATCGGGTGCTGCGCCCCACAGGCTGCAACAACTTCGCCTGGCCGCACCCGATACTCGGGGGCTGCGCCGCACAGGCTGCAACAATTCCGCCTTGGCCACACCCGATGCTCGGGGGCTGCGCCGCACAGCCCGTAACAAATTTGCCTTGGCCGCACCCAATACTCGGGGCTGCGCCGCACAGGCCGTAACGAATTCGCCTCGGCCGCACCCGACACTCGGGGGCTGCGCCATACAGAGTGCGCAATTAACCTTGACCGCACCCGACACTCGGGGCTAGCGCCTCGCCTTCATCGGCTCCATCCGCCGCGTCGACTCCGTCCGCCGCGTCGACTCCTATCGGGAGCGCACTCGCCGCCGGTTCGAGTGTTGTGCACCGGATAAACATCTATGCCAGCAGGCACGAAGACTGGAGCACCCGCAAGATACTCGGCAGCAACACGCTGCCACGCACCCGACGAAATAACTTAGTAGGTCATCTCCGGAGTCGACCGAGGTTAATCATGCCAATAGGCACTCAACAACGTCGACAAGACAAATCCTCCTACGAGTTGATTAAAGCAGTCATACACTGTACTCATACAAAAGGAGAACTTTACCTCCACTATTGCCCGGGTTGCATCCGCTGCAAGTAACACCTGGATGCCGCATCGACGATGTGAAGATAAGACCCACCGATCAGTCGAGTAGGGCCAGGGACCGCACCGGCTACGCTTACCCTGCACATTTCCGTGTCTACGACATGATGAAAAATCCCGACGGACGCGTTGGGTACTTATCTTACTAATGCTGGAGTTTGGCTCTATAAGACCTCCGCGGCCTGGGCCAAGCTTCCCCAGCCTACTATAGCTAGCAAGGTTTTTGCCGTAGAAAAATTAACCAGCCCCGATCCATCGAGTGCGCTGGACCTGCTAAGCTCACAACTCTCAAACAAATAGAAGTCGGGCATGAGTCGACGTACTTCCGACTAACAGCCTCCTCTGTCAAAACGAACCTGATGAATCCTCGACTATGAGTCTCTGCCCGATTCTACGAATCGACCAGACACTCGGGGGCAACTCCCATCGGGAGCGCTGTCACGCACCCGATGAACTACCGAGTCAAAAACACTGGACAACGCAGCAATGGCGTGAAGACTGAGCCCAAGTTGAGCCCCTCCTTGGACAGCTCAAATTTTATCGACTACTCCTGGTGGCTCTAGGTTAATAGTGCCAGAAACAATTGCTTGTACGTCACACGTCAGTTGGGAACCCCAAGAGGAAGGTATGATGAGTGCAGCAGTAAGTTTTCCCTCAGTATGAAACCAAGGTTTAATCGGACCAGTAGGAAAACGAGGTTTGCTTCGAAGGTGTTGGTGGAGGAGTGTAGTGCGGCGCAACACCAGGGATTCCGGTGCCAACGTGGAACCTGCACAACACAATCAAATTACTTTGCCCCAACTTAACAGTGAGGTTGTCAATCTCACCGGCTTGCTGAAAACAAAGGGTTAAACGTATCGAATGGAAATGATGTTTGTTTGCATAAAACAGTAGAGAACAATGATTGCAGTAGATTGTATTTCAGATGTAAAAGAATGGACCGGGGTCCACAGTTCACTAGTGGTGTCTCTCCAATAAGATAACTAACATGCTGGGTAAACAAATTACAGCTGGGCAATTGACAATTGATAAGTGCATATAACATGCATGTGTGAGCTGTGGTGTCTACTATGAGATTCATTTGGGCATTACGACAAAGTACATAGACCGCTATCCAGCATGCATCTATGCCTAAATAGTCCACTTTCCGGTTAACATCCGTACCCCTTCCAGTATTAAGTTGCAAGCAACAGACAATTGCATTAAGTAATGTGCGTAATGTAAACAATACATTCATCCTTGAATAAAGCATTGCTGTTTTACCCCTAGTGGCAACAACACATCTACAACCTTAGAACTTGCTGTCACTATCCCAGGTTAAATAGAGGTTGAACCCAACTATCATGCATAAATACCCCCTCTTGGAGTTACAAGTATTCACGTGGCCAAGGCTTCAACAAGTAACGGAGAGCATGCAAGATCACAAATGACATAGACATGATAATATAATATTCAGCTCCACATAGGTATCAATATAAGTCAGATCCCAGCAAACACAACATGTAGCATTACAATAAGATGATCTTGATCATGATAGGCAGCTCACAAGATCTAAACATGATGGCACAAGTGGAGAAGACAACCATCTAGCTACTGCTATGGACCCATAGTCCAAGGATGAACTACTCACGCATCACTCCGGAGGCGGGCATGGCGATGTAGAGCCCTCCGGTGATGATTCCCCTCTCCGGCAGGGTGCCGGGAAGAGCTTCAGAACCCCCCGAGTTAGGGTTGACGACGGCGGCGGCAGCGAATATGTTCTGGATGAAAGGCTCGGTGTTTTAGGGTTTTCGCGTCTCGGGGAATAAATAGGCGAAGGGGCGATGTCGGCGGACCCCCGAGGGGCCCAAACCACCAGGCGCGGCTGGGCCCACTGCCGCGCCAGGTGGTTTGGCCACCTCGTGGCCTCTTCGTCTCTCCTTCGGACTCCGTGTACGTGCTGGAAAAATAGGGACTGGCCTTTTGTTTCGTGCAATTCCGAGAATATTTCCAGAAGTAACTTTCTGAAACCAAAAACAGCAGAAAACAGGGAACTGGCACTGTGGCATCTTGTTAATAGGTTAGTCCCAGAAAATGCATAAAAGTGATACGAAGTGTATATAAAACATGTAGCAAATGGTATAATATAAGCATGGAACAGCAGAAATTATGGATACGTTGGAGACGTATCAAGCATCCCCAAGCTTAGTTCTACTCGTCCTCGAGTAGGTAAAACGATAACAACAAATAATTTCTGAGGAGACATGCTTTCACACAATCTTGATCAATATATTGCAAGGCTCATGTCATGAATGAAGTGACTCAAAGCAATGATCTATAGTTTGCTAACAAATAGATAAAGAGTAAACAATGAATCATATAAGCAAAAACTTTTCATGAATAGTACTTTCAAGACAAGCATCAAAAAGTTTTGCATAAGAGGTAACTCATAAAGCAATAGATTCAAAGTAAAAGGCATTGAAGCAACACAAAGGATGATTAAGTTTCAGCATTGCTTTCAACTTGTAACATGTATATCTCATGGATAGTTGTCAACATAAAGCAATATAACAAGTGCAATAAGTAAATATGTAAGAATCAATGCACACAAAGTTGACACAAGTGTTTGCTTCTAAGATAGAAAGGAGTAGGTAAACTGACTCAACATAAAGTAAAAGATAGGCCCTTCGCAGAGGGAAGCAGGGATTAAATCATGTGCTAGAGCTTTTTAAGTTTTCGAAAGCATATAGAGAGCACAAAATAAGTATTTGAGAGGTGTTTGTTGTTGTCAACGAATGGTAGTGGGCACTCTAACCCCCTTGTCAACCAGACTTTCAAAGAGCGGCTCCCATGAAGGACGTTATCTCTACCAGCAAGGTAGATCATCCCTCTTCTCTTTTGTTTACACATGTATTTTAGTTTCTTTATAGATGACACTCCTCCCAACCTTTTGCTTACACAAGCCATGGCTAACCGAATCCTCGGGTGCCTTCCAACATTCACATACCATGGAGGAGTGTCTATTGCAAAATTAAGTTGCTTACTGATAAATCAGGGCAAAACATGTGAAGAGAATTATTAATGAAAGTTGTAATTAATTGGGGCTGGGCACCCCGTTGCCAGCTCTTTTTGCAAATTATTGGATAAGCGGATGTATATGCCACTAGTCCATTGGTGAAAGTCTGTCAGAAGTAAATGACAAGATTGAAAGATAAAACACCACATACTTCCTCATGAGCTATAAAACATTGACACAAATAAGGAGTAATAAAGTTTTGAATAGTTTAAAGGTAGCACATGAAATATTTACTTGGAATGGCAGGAAATACCACATAGTAGGTAGGTATGGTGGACACAAATGGCATGGGTTTTGGCTCAAGTTTTGGATGCACGAGAAGCATTCCCTCTCAGTACAGAGTTTAGGCTAGCAAGGTTGTTTGAAGCAAACACAAGTATAAACCGGTACAGCAAGAATCACATAAAAACATATTGCAAGTATTATAAGACTCTACACTGTCTTCCTTGTTGCTCAAACATTTTACCAGAAAATATCTAGACCTTAGAGAGAACAAATATGCATCCCAAGTCTCAACAAGCTCTACGGTAGTTCTCCACTACTAGGCTTTAACTACATGATGCAAGAGCTTAAACATGATCTACTTGAGAGCTCAAAACAATTGCAAAGCATCAAATCAAAACAAGACAATGATCTACAAGAATGCATATGTCTTTTCCAATACCAACTACTACATGTAGCATTTTCTTTCTTCCAAACAAACACCAATAATTTATTAAACATAAACTCTCCAAATGATAATATAATGCAGCAAGAGAGTATTTATAAACAAGTGCTAACAGCTCGAAGAGATGCATGAAAAACAGGAGCTAAAAGCACTGCAGTAGCTAGTTAAGAATACTCAACAAATATAAGTGAAGAACATGAGTATTCACATGAAAAAGCGGAGCGTGTCTCTCTCCCACACAAGGATTGCTAGGATCCGAATTTATTCAAACAAAAACAAAAATAAAAACACACAGACGCTCCAAGTAAAGCGCATAAGATGTGAAAGAATTAAAATATAGTTTCACTAGAGATGACCTGATAAGTTTGTTGATGAAGAAGGGGATGCCTTGGGCATCCCCAAGCTTAGACGCTTGAGTCTCTCTGAATATGGTTGGGATGAACCACGGGGGCATCCCCAAGCTTAGGCTTTTCACTCTTCTTGATCACATAATATCACCCTTCTCGCTTGATCCTTGAAAACTTCCTTCACACCAAACTCAAGACAGTTCTCATTAGAGGGTTAGTGCATAATCAAAAATTCTCATATTCTGTAATGATACAATCAATCCCAAAGCTTCTGGACATTAGCTACAGCCACCAATGCTTTGTGGAGCAAAGAAATCCACACAAACACAGTAAAAGAGCGAATGCAAAACAAAAGGCAGAATCTGTCAAAAACAGAACAGTCTGGAATGACGAATTTTTTCGAGGCACTTAAGTTGCTCAGATGGATCTGGCCTAAAATAATGAAAGTTGCGTACATATCTCAGGAATATGCGTGATTTTTCTCAGAATTTTTTGAATTTTCTACAGGGAGATAAGCTCAAATCCGTGACAGCTAAAAATCTGTCACTGCGCAGAAATCCAAATCTTGCATCAACTTTCAATATAGAACTTTACTTGGCACAACATTGCGATAAAATAAAGATACAAAGGAGTTGCTACAGAAGTAACAAAAATCCTTGACTCAAAGAAAACAAAAATAACAGCAAATAAAAACGATGGGTTGTCTCCCATAAGCGCTTTTCTTTAACGCCTTTCAGCTAGGCGCAGAAAGTGAAAATCAAGTGTTGTCAAGTGGCAAATCATTCAAATCATCAAAAGCTTCTTCCAACACACAGCTTGTAACAATGGGTATCTTAGATGTTCCTGGAGGTGTTTCATTACCTTTAACCGTACTAAAAGTTTTATCAATTTTAAGCTCATAATGAGTCTTTGGTTTTGGCACTTTAGGAACATACATAAACTTTTGCTCTCTACCCACATAAACTTTCTCCTTTTTAGACTTAAGAGAAGTAAAGGTTGAACTTAAGGTTTCAATAGCTTCCTCTAACTCATCAATTCTATGATTTTGGGTGTCATGGATATTATTATCCTCAAGAACAGTGATTCTTTCATTGATGGTGGCTATTGATTCATTATCTTACCAATACAATCAAGAAAATTTGGAAAAAAATTCTCCATAGAGTCTAACTTATTTATAACATCTTCCAAGGTAATCTCAACTTTAATATCTTTAGTGGGTGGTGTTCCTACCAAACTTTCAATAATATTACAGGCTTCTAAAGCAGGAGTACCCAAGAAATTTCCACCTGTAAGAGTGTCTAGAACATACCTATACCAACTAGAGATACCAACATAAAAGTTCCTAAGGAGGATAGTGGTAGAGTGTTTCTTAGTACATCTATGATGAGCATCACTAATTCTATACCAAGCATCTTTCAAATTTTCACCTCCTAGTTGCCTAAAAGAACGAACTTCAACTTCAGGAGCATTCATTTTGAAAAACAAAATTAAACTGAATTAAACAAGTAACTAATTTTTTTGTGTTTTTGATATAGAGAAAGCAAACAAAACAAAATAAAAATAAACTAGCAAGACAAGTAACTAATTTTTTTGTGTTTTTGATATAGAGAAAGCAAACAAAAAAATAAAAATAAACTAAGCAAGACAAATAACAAAGTAAAGAGATTGGGTGTGAGAGACTCCCCTTGCAGAAGCAATTCTGTTTTCCCCGGCAACGGCGCCAGAAAACGTTGTTGGTGGCTCTAGGTTAATAGTGCCAGAAACAATTGCTTGTACGTCACACGTCAGTTGGGAACCCCAAGAGGAAGGTATGATGAGTGCAGCAGTAAGTTTTCCCTCAGTATGAAACCAAGGTTTAATCGGACCAGTAGGAAAACGAGGTTTGCTTCGAAGGTGTTGGTGGAGGAGTGTAGTGCGGCGCAACACCAGGGATTCCGGTGCCAACGTGGAACCTGCACAACACAATCAAACTACTTTGCCCCAACTTAACAGTGAGGTTGTCAATCTCACCGGCTTGCTGAAAACAAAGGGTTAAACGTATCGAATGGAAGATGATGTTTGTTTGCATAAAACAGTAGAGAACAATGATTGCAGTAGATTGTATTTCAGATGTAAAAGAATGGACCGGGGTCCACAGTTCACTAGTGGTGTCTCTCCAATAAGATAACTAACATGCTGGGTAAACAAATTACAGCTGGGCAATTGACAATTGATAAGTGCATATAACATGCATGTGTGAGCTGTGGTGTCTACTATGAGATTCATTTGGGCATTACGACAAAGTACATAGACCGCTATCCAGCATGCATCTATGCCTAAATAGTCCACTTTCCGGTTAACATCCGTACCCCTTCCAGTATTAAGTTGCAAGCAACAGACAATTGCATTAAGTAATGTGCGTAATGTAAACAATACATTCATCCTTGAATAAAGCATTGCTGTTTTACCCCTAGTGGCAACAACACATCTACAACCTTAGAACTTGCTGTCACTATCCCAGGTTAAATAGAGGTTGAACCCAACTATCATGCATAAATACCCCCTCTTGGAGTTACAAGTATTCACGTGGCCAAGGCTTCAACAAGTAACGGAGAGCATGCAAGATCACAAATGACATAGACATGATAATATAATATTCAGCTCCACATAGGTATCAATATAAGTCAGATCCCAGCAAACACAACATGTAGCATTACAATAAGATGATCTTGATCATGATAGGCAGCTCACAAGATCTAAACATGATGGCACAAGTGGAGAAGACAACCATCTAGCTACTGCTATGGACCCATAGTCCAAGGATGAACTACTCACGCATCACTCCGGAGGCGGGCATGGCGATGTAGAGCCCTCCGGTGATGATTCCCCTCTCCGGCAGGGTGCCGGGAAGAGCTTCAGGAACCCCCCGAGTTAGGGTTGACGACGGCGGCGGCAGCGAATATGTTCTGGATGAAAGGCTCGGTGTTTTAGGGTTTTCGCGTCTCGGGGAATAAATAGGCGAAGGGGCGATGTCGGCGGACCCCCGAGGGGCCCAAACCACCTCCAGGCGCGGCTGGGCCCAGCCGCGCCTAGGGTGGTTTGGCCACCTCCTGGCATCTTCGTCTCTCCTTCGGACTCCGTGATGGTGCTGGAAAAATAGGGACCTGGCCTTTTGTTTCGTGCAATTCCGAGAATATTTCCAGAAGTAACTTTCTGAAACCAAAAACAGCAGAAAACAGGGAACTGGCACTGTGGCATCTTGTTAATAGGTTAGTCCCAGAAAATGCATAAAAGTGATACGAAGTGTATATAAAACATGTAGCAAATGGTATAATATAAGCATGGAACAGCAGAAATTATGGATACGTTGGAGACGTATCAACTCCCATCGGGAGCGCACTCGCCTCCGGCTCGAGTGCTATATAATTATCAAAGTCGGGTTCTGTATAACCTGCACCAAATTTCTCAAAGTCGGGTTCTCTATAGCCCGCACCGGATTTCTCTATAACCTGCACCGGATTTTTCAAAGTCGGGTTCTCTATAGCCCGCACCGGATTTCTCAAAGTCGGGTTCTCTATAGCCCGCATCGGATTTATTACTATCAGTTTTCTTACACCTACACTAGATTTCTCATAAATGAGTCAACTCTCAGATCATGGCTAATACGTTCATCACATGGTCATCAACATACCCGACGCATCGACTATGCCTACTCGACATGCTGCTATTTGTCTCTGCCCGATTCTTTGAATTGACCAGACACTTGGGGGCTACTGACGGGGATGTACCCTTCGGGTCCCCTACCATTGTCATACCTGGTGCGGCCCAGCCGAAGGCGCATACAGAGGCCCACCTGGCGGCCCAACAATTACTTGAAGTACAAGACAAGGACTCTAAGATGTAGTCTATTAGAACTCATGTAAACCCCACCTGGCTTCCTTGATAAAGCAGGCAGGGGCACCCCCCATAGACAGATCCATACGAGACACAACTCGTGTAGCCCTAGAGAGATCACATCTCACCACCACCATCGCCACTACGGCCACCATGTAATCATACATATATATACAGATCAGATAAGCAGGAGTAGGTCTTTACCTCACAATGAGGGGCCAAACCTGGGTAAATCCCTGCTTGTCAGCCGACGGAACTACCAGCGCGCCAACTTCTCCTCTATACGAAACCCTAGGTATCTCGACCTTGGGATTTGCCGTGGTAACCCCACGTCATTCACCTTCCACTATCGGAATCCTTCAAGGTGGAATCCGGAGCCTTTACAACAACGATCCGGGGCACACACCCACAACTGAATTGGGGGCTCCCGAACAGCTACAAGTGACCACAAGAGGTCTCAACCACCACAAAGGCGTCTAGGGTCCAAAGATCCAAGAGTAACAAGCTCACAAACTTTCACTTCCACGAATCCTCGTGGAGAGCACAAACCGATGCACAATGCAATGGGAAGAGCACAAATGCTCAAATCATTCACTCTCAAATCCTACCAAAAGCAACTAATGCTTATGGGGGGGACAAGAGAGGAAGAACAAAGAAGAACTCAATAAATGGAACTCCAAGATCTAGATCAAGAGACTTCCCCTCACTTAGAGGATAGATTGATTGGTGGAATTGTAGATCTAGATCTCCTCTCTCTTTTTCCTCAAGAAGTAGCAAGAATCATTGGAGGGATTGAGAGATAGCAAGCTTTTGAAGGTCAACAATGGAGGTCAAAACTTGTAAGAAAGGTTGGGGAACCATTGGGGAAGAAGGCCCCTTAAATAGGTCGCCCAAAGATCCAACCGTTGGGTGCAGAAACGTGTCGGGGCGGCACTACCGCTGGACCCAGCGGTACTACCGCCCCTGGGAAGCCAAGCAGAGAAAACAGGATAAAAACAGGCTCCAGGTAGCGGTACTACCGCTTCTGGTACCACCGAAAACGGGCCTCGGGTGGCACCGGCGGTACCTCGGGCGGTACCGCGGCGGTACTACCACCCCTTGTAAAACAGCAGGAACACCAAACACCAAAACGGTAATAACTTTTGCATCCAGACTCCGTTTTCAATGATCTTTGCCTCGTTGGAATCGCAACCTAGAGATTTACAAGATTATGCAGAGAAACATCATAGTCCAACAAGGGAGGATAAAACCAAACAGGGAAAGGTAAGACCTCTCGATAAAAGAACAACCGGTCAAACCTCCAATATCAAAAATACAATAAGTTTTTCATACGAAATCCGTTTTTGATGAACTAGAGCTTGGTATGGAGATGAACACAAGCTCTAAATCCTCACATGGATAAAAGCCAAATAACAACCAATAAAGATGATATGTCAAGTATGCAAATGTTTGATATCTCCACAAAATGCGATCAAGTTACTCACTTGAGAGACCCTCTTGATAGTACACCATCTATCCTATAACCCGGTCTCCCACTAACATCATGAGACTGGTAAAATAGAAACCCTATCAAGATCATACCTTTGCCTTGCGCATTCCACTTGAGCTAGATGATGACGATCTTGACTCACTCAAATTGGAACACCTTTCTTGATTGTGCTTTCTAGCACATGCTTGATGAAGACTTCTCCAAATACTCCCCCATACTCCATTATGGAAGAGCCTTGCTAAGCTCCGTCTTCATATATCCACTTGCACTTATCTTCTTCTCTTGATATATATGATAGCTTGGAGATAAATATGAATGTTCACTCAATCTTCTTTTCCAAGCCACACTTGCAACGAGTTCAACTCTAGATGACCATTTGTGTGGATCACACCTTGAATATTAATTTGGTCATCACTTTATCTTCTAAAGTCCAACACATGAACTTCAATCTTTCCCATGGACAATATCTCAATGAAAACATTAGTCCATAGAGATTGTCATTAATTACCAAAACCACACATGAGGGCAAATGAACTTTCAGACACGACACATATGTTACTACCCACTATGGAAGTTTTTCATAGACGCGAATATAGATTGTCCAGATGTACACCTAATATATTTTTTGAATTTTTTAACAACTTAAATTATATTTAAAATACATTTTTATAACGGATGTATTTATACTGATGAGTCAAAACATAGTGTCTTGTTTTATCTATTGAAGCAGAGATAGTATGAGTGGAGATTTCTAACTCCCGACCTCTAGTGATTCTCCATTACAAAAGATTAAAAATGATGTGACATCTTAGCTCAGGACTTAATAGGATTGACGGAGTACTCAATCAACAAGTTGATATTTCTTTTCTAGAAGCTTATCTCGACAAACTCCGATGTTAATCGTGCTTGGTTCGGAGCTGGAATTTCTTCCCGGGTGCACCGGAATTTTGTTATTTTTGCGTAGCCTATAATACAAAGGATTTTACATTGTGATTTTACATGGTTGTATTATTGAGAACATGTAGAATTCTTTTCTTATTTTTTTACACTTTTAAATATATATTTTTGAATTTTTTGAATAGAGGATCAGTAGAGCTCAGCCAAAGTGACTTTTCGGGATAATGTCGTGTTCTAGAAAAACAAGTCATCGTCTTTATCTTCATCGTGCATGCATGGTGACATTGACTCCCCTTAGCTGTCCAGATATCGCCAACAAAGACGACAAGCTCCACCCACAATACACACCTCGGCACGAGAACAAGTCCATTCGCCACCTACACGCCCCCTTGTACGCACTCGCCCTCTGCGCACCTGGAAACTCGCAACGCTACCCGCCAAGTCACACCGAACCTCCGGCGCGCGCGACGTGGGCTCGCTGCATGCGGCGATGCCGTCTCGCCGCCTCCACGTCGCCGCTCGTCGCCACGTCCGCCTCGTCGACCCGCGCATAAATAACGCACATCTCGCCCATCCATAGCCATCTCATCGATCAGCTTTGCATAGCTAGCTAGCCATGGGTTCCAAGAGCAACGGTGGTGTGGTGTGGTGTCTCCTGCTCGCCGGGCTCCTCCTGGTGGCCGTCGCAGCCGCGGAGGTGGACGCCGGCGGGACCCAAGGGAGGATCTCGGGCAGTGCAAGAAGGACTGCGAGTGGAAGGGCGGCCAGGTGACGCAGTGCAAGAGGGAGTGCCATGAGCGCTACGGTCAGCAGGAAGATGGTGCCATGGAGGTGGAGGTGGAACGTGACCCGGGGGCAGATCTCGGGCGGTGCAAGAAGGACTGCGAGAGGAAGGGCGGCCAGGTGACGCAGTGCAAGAGGGAGTGCCATCAGCGCTACGGACAGACGGAAGACGGCGACGACCACGGCGGCCGTGGAGACTGCAGCAGCCGGTGCGAGCGCCACGAGGACTGGTGGAGCAAGAAGAAGTGCATGGATGAGTGCAGGCGCCAGCAAGGGGAGGATGATGGCGCCGAGGCCGATAACAACGTCGGCGTCCGTGGTCGGCGTGGTGGCAGCTGCTCCAGGCGTTGCCAGAAGTACCATGACGACTGGAGCAGGCGACAGTGCATGCAGAAGTGCGGGCAGCGCCAAGGTGACGACGTCGACGCCGACGAGGACAACGGAAGCGGCCACGGAGGCGAGTGCGAATCCCGCTGCAGCCAGCGGTGCCGTGGGGAATACGAGAAGCAGCAATGCATGCAGGACTGCAGGCGCGGACGACGCCGTGAGGAGGGCCACGGATCTGCAGGCGACCAGTGCCAGAAGGAGTGTCAGCGCCACAGCCACGAGTACGAGAGGAAGCAGTGCCTCCATGACTGCCATAGCCGCCAACACGGTGGCGGTGGCAGCGGCGCCGGTGGTCGTGGCCGCGAGGGAGACGAGCGCCAGCACGCCAGCTGGGAGACGGTGGCCGGAGCCATCCTTCAGGCAGTGTAATGTAACGTAGCTAGCTCTCCGGGCCCCCCTCGCCTCTACTGCCCGTGCATGCATGCTGGACCGTACGCGCAGCGAGGATGTTCGTGTCTACGTTGCATCCACGTGTGGAAAAGAATAAGTTGTGGTAGTTGGCACTGGCGCTCTCCGGCTGTGGAGAGCGCGCTCTGTGAGGGGGATCTGTAACACTGGGAGCTAAGCAGTCAAACTTGGCTTGTGCTAGCTAAGGCGCTATGTAAAGCTCAGGAATGTGTGATAAATAAAGTGAGCATGCTTTTGAAATAAGCCGTACATTAAATCTTGTGTTTTGTGTGCCTACCTCATGAACAAAGAATTTGGTAGGAGTAGCTTAATTTCAGACACCCACAACAAGAAAAAGGATCAATTCGTGTAATGGCTTGTTTCATTTAGCACTATACTGACTGACTGGTACGTCGATATTTTGGGTCCATCGATACACAACAATTCCGGACGACCTTGGCCACTGAACAGCTTACAACGCAGGATATACATGGGAATTGAGTTGCTCGGATATATGCATATGTAGAGTTTTCCCCTCCTTTTTGACAGAATCATGTTCGAGTTTGCACTTGCCAACTTCACAGTAGATACACTACAGTACTGCACGCGTAGCTACAGTCTCTGGCTATTACTGTATGGTAACGAGCCGTTCATTCTACTGTTGATCTAATCTGCACATCAGGTCATGGGGTAGCAAGAAGTCCGCCCCTCTGAAGATTGAAGTGCTTCTTCCGGCTTCAAGATTCGGTGTCACTGTTGGAGTCCACCGAAGAGGAAGAGGACGGCGAGTCCAGAGAAGCATGATAGTGCGCTTGAGCGTCTTTCCGCGTCTGCGTCTGGTTACTGAAGCTTTGAGCATGGCGTGGCCGGGTTTGGCTAGACATGTGCGAAGAATGCTTCTTGCTGTGGCTCATGTTGACGATCGCCGTTACTATCTCCAAGATAGTGGGTAGAACACTCGACGAAATAGTGAGAAGTCCAGACACCTGCAAATGGTAGCATGCCAACTGGAAATTAAGCGTGGCTGAGGTGAAATGCAACAGCAAGCAATGCAACGGATTCTAGCTGTATACTGAAAAAGATGAGAAATTCTATTTGGCATTTATAGGAATCCCAGGATCTAATATCTGTGAAAAGAGGTGCATAGATTCTTACAGTGCCATGACGGAAATAAGCAGTTATGTCGTACTGCAGCCATACAGCATAGGATAGTACAAACGCGAGAAAGAGCCCCAGGATATATACAGGGTTCCTGATCATGTACAATATAAGTAGCCTTGGTTAGCCACCAACATGAGAAAATGACCATGAATTATGAAATCTCCGGATAATTGGTTAACCAGAAATAGAACGGTCAACTGGAAGTTAAAAAAGAATTAGATATTAGACCATACAAATATATACTTCAGTGAGATGATTACCTAAGAAGAAACATAAATTCGTTGAAACCAAGTATTGCAAGAAGCAGAATGGTCCATGCAGGTGGTAACCAGTTATTACTACGTCTGTGTGCTTCCTGTCGAAAAGGTCGAATAGGAAGAATTCTATCAGCACACCACATACCGCAGATATACCATAAACATATTTCCACATAACGCGCAAAAGAAATACAGATGATGAAATGAGGAAAATAATAATTTCATTTTATCCTATTAATTCAATTATCCAAGGATCTAAATTAGAACATAGATCCCAATTTGTGGTAAAATAAAAAGACCACAGCTATAAAAGAACTGATTGATTGAATGAGCACTTGGGCAGGAAATGAAACAGGAAAATAGACCTGCATCGACATTGCTTGTGCAACAGGATACTCTGTCTCTGCTTTGAACTGCCTCCAGATGGATTTACACTGCACTGGTGTGATTAGTGTATCCTTTGGTGACACCTGTATGAAACAAAAGATACTCCAACTTATTTCACACTTTTGTGCCTTTCGAACCATAGTAGAGAACGAAGTATAAGAGGCAGCACCTCTTGCCACGTGCTTGAAGCAAGTGGATCGGAAGTGAACTCGATGCTCCTCTTTTGGACAAGTGGCCCCCCATCTAAAAGGGAAATCATCAGAGCGCGGTCTATTTTATCTTGTTTATCGTCCAACCGTACAGCTGCCATAACTGACATAAGTCTTAAAGCCTAAAATTTGAGATGGTAAATAGATTATGTTTTTGTACAAGAATGGCAATATAGTAATTCTGGAAATGTCAAATATCCATACCGCTAAGCGTGCTTCTCGGGTGATCGCACGTATATCTTCATTTGCTGTCCATGTCCTTGGCATCGAATTCTTATCACGGCTCAAAACAGTGGAAAACCTATTGATAAATAGAACACATAGCAAAGTGTTAACAATATATGGACAATATTGTCATCCCTACAAATAAGGCCAGGTTTTCCTAGTTTCTCCTTCAGCGATCCAAGGAATCAAGTTCTACCTTTCTTTCATGCGCATAAGAATGTTTCCAGCTTCTTCTCGAGCTTTCTTTTCTACTGTACATCTTGCATGTTCCCTTAATTCTAAGACCATTTGAACAGAAGTTGCTTGGTCTAGCTCATACTCAGAAAGGGAATTCAGAAATCTCGGTATATCGTTTTCAGTCTCACGCCTATATAATCTCCTAATAGATGCCCAAGAGTCTCGTTCGCCAGTTTCCAGGATTGATTGTACAGGTCCAGAAAGTGCATCCGAGAGCTTCTTCTGCAATGTTCAATGACGAAGGCCAAAGCATGAACATGGAACGTTTAGAAAACTGCCATCATGGTAAGAACTTCTAACTGAAGGAGTATTCAAGGAATTTTCTGTTATTTTAGCAAAAAGGGGGTAAGATGAGTCTCAAGATTTCTCTGTCCGGTGAACTGGAAAATACCTCGTAGGTAGCTTTTAGTTCATTCAATTTTGCACTCCTAACAGATTCTGTATGAACTTCTACATGCTGCTGCAGTTTGTTTCTTATGTTTGTACCATCCCAGTCCACATGTTCAACTACTGCATCTGCATGGAAACAAAGAAAAATTAGCCAAATAAATAGTTTATATTTTATCTGAATATCGAGTAAAGAGTATTAAGAATTAACATAGGACCACTATCTCAACTAGAAGGAGACGATTCAGCCCAGTGATTCAGTATCAGCTGAATGGGCCAAAAATAGCATGAGGACTAGTGCTTATAACAATCCATCATCGTTTAAAACATACACAAGAGTATAAAGACATGCCCCCCAAATGACGATGATAAAAACTCCAGGAGCAACCATGTGAACCTACTGCTAACAACAAGAACAAGAAGAAAATGCTCGTGAAAGTCGAAGTGCAATAGGTTGTTGAGAGCAACCTTACATTCATCATTGTGAAACCAAGAGCATAAAGCAGTACTAAAACAGGAAAATCAATTTTCGCAATACTGCATTTGGTTACAAGGTCACGTTAATAACATGTCACCGCAATGCACCCAAATTCATCAATGAACGTCACTAATCATGTAAAAAGACATCGCTAAATGAAGAATAAAGCACATGGCACAAAAACACTGGTCAAATATCGTCATATAGTTTCACCCGAAAGATATCATCTAGAGGCAGGAAGTTGTTTGTTTACCTCTCCATCCAACATCAAACTCCAGTAATGAAGACTGGGCACAGTAACGAGCTGATGCAGCAAATTTCCCACCGTTCCTCAATGATTGTTCTAGATCACTTTTGAATTTACCGAGGACCGTGCAATGCAGGTGTTTTATGACTGCCTCAAAAGCAGGATACACGTGCTGCAAGTGACCAGCACGAAACTATTAAAACACCCATTTCATTTTCTAAGAATTGGTAAGATACAGTATTTAAAATTATAGAAGCCATAAATATGCAGTAACCGCTTCAGTTAACTTAAATAGGACCCAAGAAAGATTATAAAACCGAGGGTCTGAGATGTTTGCAAAACAATACTTGATACTGATATATATGTACAGTTGTACACACATTAGCGACTAATGATGCAAACTCGCTTAGGTCATGGACGTACATAAATCAAAATGGTAAGTAAATCAAAATGAGTTACTAACATGTAGAATATCAGATTCTAACTGTTGACGCTTAACAGTTCTGACGCTTTCATCGAAGTACATGGCTTCCATGTCATACCTGCAGGAAAATGCAGTAAGTTCAGACCGTATGAAATGAATGTCAAGATCATTTGTTTTCCTGTGCTTTCCAGCACTAATCAGAACACCCTAAAAAGCACCAAGTAAACAACCCCAGAGATATGACACATAACACCCTTACAGTTACATTTGTACTACTTTGTAGTCCCAGAATACCCAAATAAAGTCAGTTTACTCAGAAAAAAGAAAATGCTAAAAGTATGAAATCATCAGCGTAAGAAAACAAGAATTGTTTCCTTTACAGATTTCTACCACGTGAGTATAGCATATGTAAGCATTATGAACTATATAGCTTCCGAGTATGACCACTGTCTACTGCTGTTTACAGAACATAAACTCAGTTTGCGGTTGATAACTGTGTTGTGCTCAACTTATAACTTGTTATGGAAAAATAGCCACGGAAGCAGAAAAAAGGTTGGCTAGCGAAAAAGAAAAATAGGCAAAAGCTGGTTCCAAAACTGGATTACCATAATCCACGCCAATGGAAAATGCAGCCATAGTAGATAGTGGAGCATGGAGAACGCAAATAGTATTATAAGGAATCGGGTGCACCAAATGACCGATATGTTCGGTAGCAATTAATTTCCATATATGCAGTACATGAGATGCATCAAGTAATACAGAACCTAAGAGTTAGATAAGAAAACAAGGACCAAACATACTCTGTGCGAGGAAAAGCTTTTAATATTAGACCAGTGAAGCAAGTGAACAGCACATAACAAAACTAACAGGTTCAGGGATATGCTAATCGAGAAAGAAAAGCATTATGGATCATGATAACCAGTGCGGTTATCTTAACTTTGTGGAAAGAAAGTTGCTAGGAAAAGTTGTCAATCACTCACTCTGATAGATAAAAATCAACAATGGCACTGAGCTTCGCTCCAAAGCCTGCTACTGGACCAGATGTTACAGCTGCCTCTAGCTCCAACCAACCCTGCAGAGAGAAATAATTAATTCTCATGGTACCAAAAATATATTGATTAAGAACTACTCCCTCCGTTTCAAATTATAACATGTTTTGATCACTTCAATATGGACTAAATATAGACTAGTGAATCAACACCCTAAAATACGTTTAGATACGTACGAACGAGGAAAAAGCTAAAAAGGCTTATATTTAGGAACGGAGGTAGTATAACATAATAGCAAGGTCACCTCATCCGACATAAAACGTCTGAGCCTTTCATCCGCAATCTCTTCACAACGAACAGTAGCAACCATCACCTACAAAATGCAGGAAGGAAAGAAAAATTTATATAGAATTTCTAATACAAAATTATTTTGGAAGCATGCTACCCAATGAAGTATTACTTGTCCCACACCACTATCAATAAAAATTACAGTAACCTAACCTTGTGAGCAGGAAGGTTAAGGTCCTTATTTTCCTGTATTATTTTCCACATCTGCATTGCACTAATACAGAAACCGGAAGCAGGTATCACACCTCTTCTATCAGCTGCTAAACCGCTTGGAGAGATTGAATTGATAAACCTGTGCCTGAGTTTCCCAACCTGCAAGTAAGTAAAAAAATGAAACGGTACACTACAAGGCCTTCTCCCTCGAAAATAGAGACTGACTTGAGATATTGATTCCACACAGAAAAGCTCTAAAGCCAATATAGTTCCAACTAGAGTGTGAGAGAAAAGTAAGTATGTTAAATTATAATATACCTGCTCGTTAAATAGTTCTTCTCTCTCTTCATAACTTGACAAAGCAGTGACATCCACCTTTATATTGCAGAAAATATATGTCGGTTAATATACGTAACTTGACAAAGCACTGACATCCACCTTTATATTGCAGAAAATATGTCGGTTAATATAAGCAAGTCCCACTTTCAGTAAAACTTATGCACTTACATTGAAAAAGTCGCTTAGCACAGCTTCCTTGAATATTTCCGGTTTGGGAACAGACTCCCATATCTGTTCAAAACAGAAAATGTATGATTATCACAGTATGACAAAGGGGAAAATTAAATGTGAGTAGAATATAAGACATTAATACCTTCTGAATATCCTCCTTTAGAGTCTGGGCAAGATACTCTACAGGAGTCTGCAAAGAAGGGGAAAATAATAACAAAGCATGAGAACTGGTGTCACTTGGCTAGTGGCTTCTTCGCTAGCTAAGCCCACTTGAGTTGAGGGTTGGCCTCCCTGTGGTGCCTCGTGGCTATTTTTTGAAATAAAAATGCCACAGTTGCTAGTGCCTGTTGGTCGAGTTTTTTTTAATGTAAGTTAAGCATGGATGTGTACATCAATTCATGCAAAGGCCAAGAGAGAGTTATCTTCTACTCCCTCCGTTCCAAATTAGATGACTTCCATTTATCCACATGCGGATGTATCTATACTTGTAACATGTCTAGATACATTCGCATGTGGACAAATGAAAGTCATCTAATTTGGAACGGAGGGAGTATCATCTAAAAAATACAAGTTGAGCATATCTGACTGCAGAGGTAGAAGAACAAAATTGTGTGTGTAAGCCTCTAGAACTGTACAAACCTTTGTTTTATCTCGGATCACAAGTAGCAGTGTCGTTTTACGAGGGCTGAATAAACGCATCAAAACCTCAAATAGAGAAAAAAGTAACTCATAAGAAAAAACGCATAATGAGCCAAAATAAGTACTTCATGTCTTATTGCAATCGAGATTACCTCAAATATTGTTTTCAAAAGAGGCCTGTTAGCAGCCTGTTCTCGGCCTATGTCATGACACCACCTGTACAGTGCATATTAATCAAGCCACATGATTAGGTTGAGAAAATTGCTTTCTTCTCGTTGCAGTTTCAGATATAATTCACCAAAAAAAAGTTTATTAACGACATTGCAACTCACAAATTTATCATAACAATATCTGAAACTGCAAGAGCAAAAAGGGAGCTCTGTTTCTCAAAGGCTGTATCATCCTGCACGAATAACACAAGACACTTAATAAACAATCGTGTCTGGAACTTAGCCTGATAGAGAATTGACAATACCAATCAATGAATAACTGGAAGGGGCCCCACTCAACAAAAGAAATGTCAAATGTATGCTCAGAAGTAAGAAGTGACATAATATGTATTGGTTTAAGTTGATGGTTATATTTTTTCAAACTTAGATACTTTATAATAAACTCTTTTAACAAAGATGGCTCTGTGCATCACTCGACAAAGTGCCCCCTCCTTTTTGGAAATAAAAAACGATGACTGAAATTCTAGCTCAAACTGTCGTAGATGAAGGAATAGCGAACTTGTGACTGTATGAGTTGATTGCATTTATAGCCCAAATCAATTGCTTATATTTAGGGTGCAAAAGAGTCAACTAGGTGTACTATAGTGGAAAAATGGAGTACTAATAACCTCCATCTTGTACTGGAAACAATAGCATAAATACTACAGATCCTTGTAGGAAGTTAGTAAGGGAAGTAATGCAGCATGTGAATCACAGCCATTTTCTTCTCAGCAGGTTAAGCACTTACGTAGTACATAGGGAAGAAATTACTACGTGTAGTACTTTTGTGGACATCAATCAACATTTAAGAGGCAAAGGACTCAATTAATGCTAAAGAATAAGGAATATGCAATACATCCAAACAATATGCAATACATCCAAACAATCTATCATAAAACAAAGTAACATGAAAGCACAATTGTATGAAAATCTGAACATCGAACAGGTCTGCAAGTAGAAAATCATTCACCTCCCCTCTTTCCCTCCCATCGGTCCCCTCCAGATCCATCACAACAGTGAACGGCTCAATGCCAACAGCCTTGGCAACCCATATTCCCTTCGTGGTCTGATTCCTGGCAGTAGAAGCAGAGCAATAGGTAACATAAAACCGGCATATAACATCACAGTCAATTCCACAGCCACACGAAATGGAAAAATTGAAGAGAAGGCAATTCAATTTCAGCGTCGATGGCCTTTACCTTCCTTTCAAGGCATCCATCTCAGTGAAGCTTGTCCCGAAGAGGCGGTTGAGCAGGGTGCTTTTCCCTGGTCGGTGAACAAAGTAGCCATCAGGAATTCAGAACCGCGTCTGAAAATTTTCATACTGAAGTACCTACACAAAACTTCTACTACTGCCCTACGAAATCACACCATACGAAACGAAACGGGTCGCGCGTTGCTCCAGGATGAAATCAAATCACAGACGACGCGCACAACGGAAACCGAGTATTCGGATTAATTGCCTGGTCACAACCCGATTTTACCGTCCTCGTCGCCGCACAAAACGGTGGCACCCCAACAGGAGAAGCCGTAGGTGGAGACTACTCACCGCTGCCCTGGGGCCCGAAGATGGAGACGACGGCGTAGGAGAGGCCCCGCGAGGCGAGCCCCGCCGCCGCCGCGAACCGCTCCATCGCCGCGCCGTCCATCTCCCCGTCGGCGCCCACCACCTGCGCCGCGAGGCACCCGGAGCCATCCGCCGCCATGGCAGGAGTCCCGGGGAAGCAAAGGATCGAAGCGAGACGCTTCGCGCGGAGCAGGAGGGCGAGAAGAGGAGAAGGGGACAGGTGGCCGCGCGACGGGAGCGAGGGTTTTATGCTCGGTGGTTTCTAACGGGAAGGAAGGAAGGAGAAGGATGGCGTGCGGTGCCACGGGCTGATGGTGAAGGCGACTCGACTAGAACGGCCACGGCGATTTCCATTTCGCTACACCTCTGTTTCACATTGGCTTCGCTCGAATATTTTAAGGTCACATCTTTCTGTGTTAAAATTTTGAAATGTACTACTACCTGTGTTTCATATTAGTTTGCCAACACGTTACAACTGATTTTTTTTCTTTAGTATTCATACTAAGGAAGAATAGATTAACCACCACCCCCCCCCAACCCAAAATTACATCCCCTAGAGCATGCTTTAGACTTGTGTTTTTTTGGTTAAAAATTTGCCATGTTTGTAAATCATCTATTCCGTACTTGTTTTTATCCAATTACTAGATCAACATTGCTTTCGGAACCCAAGTTGTAAGAACGCATTTAAACTAGGTCGAGGGGTCAGGGGGCACCCCCCCTAAGAACGCGTACTTTTAGAATCTCAAGGGGTAGAAATTAGGTTTGTGCATCTTTGCATACATGCATGCATTTGGAATTTCTGATTAAATTTGTACTTCTATGAAAAAAGAAGTTGAGGTGATCAACGCCCAACTAAGGTCAGTCGAGAGGGGTTGAGATAAACTCGGACTCATATTTTAGCTTAAACTATTTTCAAACATGAATTTACCTAAAGGAATCATCAATATATGAATTTCATCTCTTTACTTATCTTATTCTTCAAAAACAACTCAAAATTATAACATTCAACTCATAATTGAAATTAAATAATTTGAATTTAAATATTGGACAAGTGTCATAATAATAACTGAAAGGACACGGATGTCGCCTAGAGGGGGGTGAATAGGCGATTAAAATTCTTTATGGTTTAGGCTTGAATAAATACGGAATAAAACTTGCGGTTAATTTGTCAAGCACAAAACCTAAACAATGCTAGGTTTACCTATGTGCACCAACAACTTATGCTAATCAAGATAACCAACTATGTGATAGCAAGATATATTAATTCAAGCTCGATGGCTATCACAAAGTAAATTGCATAAGTAAGAAGCTCGGGTATAGAAATACCGAGGCACTTGGAGACGATGATTTATCCCGAAGTTCACTTCCCAATGGAAGCTACGTCTCCGTTGGAGCGGTGCGGAGTCACAAAGTGATCCCCGAGTAGCCGTCAAATGGCACACCGTAATCTCCTTCGTGCCTCTACCAATGTAGAGAACCACGAACCACTATGGGACACTTGAGGGTGGTCACCGAACCCGTACAAGGATGAGGCACACTCCACAACTTAATTGGAATCTCTCACCGAATTCCCGCAGCTCCCAAAGCCACAAGAATCACAAGGTTGGGGTGCGTCTCCACAACTTAATTGGAGGCTCACAACTATCCCGCGAGCCACCAAAACTCCGAGATCAACAAGGACCGTCTAGGGCACTCCAAGTACCGAAGAGGACAAGCTCTAGGCACCCCAAGTACCCAAGAGTAACAAGCTTCTCAACTTCAACTTCCACGTATTACCGTGGAGAACTCAAACCGATGCAACCGATGCAATGAAGGCAAGACCACTAGAGGTGGTCAAATCCTTCACTCCCAAATCTCACCAAAAGCAACTAATGCTTGTGGGGGGAGAAGAGAGGAAGAACAAGGAAGAACTCAACAAATGGAACTCCAAGATCTAGATCCAAAGGCTTCCCCTCACTTAGAGGAGAGATGGATTGGTGGAACAATAGATCTAGATCTCCTCTCTCTTTTCCCACTAAATGGAGGCAAGAATCATGGAGGGATTGAGAGTTAGCTAAGCTCAAGGAGGTCAACAATGGAGGTGAATTTCGTGCTCAGCAAAGCTGGCTGGCTGGAGGTAGGTGGAGGGGTATTTATACCCCTCCCAGAAAAAGAGCCGTTGCAGCAGGGGAATCGGATATTCCGATATAAGTAGGTATCGGATAATCCGATTCCACCGGATAATCCGAATCAGCTAGAATCGGATATTCCGGAAAACTTCAGTACTCCCCAGAACTGGTTGCTTTTAAAGTCCTTAGCCGAATTTGAGCATACCCTGAGAATCGGATATTCCGACACAGGTGAGTACCGGATAATCCGACACTGTCGGATAGTCCGATTCAGACCGTTTCGGATATTCCGGAATACTTCAGTGCGCCACAAAACTGGTTGCAAGAAGTCCTTAGCCGATTTCGAGCAAACTTGATAATCGGATAATCCGAGTCATCTGGGACCGGATAATCCGATTCCCCTGCTTGAGCAAAACAGACAGAAACAACAAAACCTGAAGTGCAATATCTTTCTCGTTCGAACTCCAAAACAGGTGAAAACAGGTGAAACCAATTTTGTCGGTAATATTAAGAACCATAAATAGAGTTAAGTTGACACACATGGGAATGTGTGGAACTTTCCTCACGGATAAACCGATAATATTTCCAACCCGAAAACGCAACAAGTTTTCCATACGAAATCCGTTTTCGGAAAACTTGGGCTTGTCATGAAGATCACAACAAGCACCAAAAACCCACACAGAGAAAATCCAAATAAGAACCAAGAAAGATGATGAAGGCAAGTATGCAAAGGTTTGAGCTCTCTCCAACTGATACGCTAAAGCTCAATGAGAACCCCTCTTGATAGTACGGTATCTATCCTATAACCCGGTCTCCCAAATAGCACTATGAGACCGGTAAAATAGAAACCCTATCAACATCATACCTTTGCCTTGCGCATTCCACTTGAGCTAGATGACGTCGATCTTGATCTCTTCAAGTGGACCACCTTTCTTGATTGCGCTTCGCTTGGTGAAGACTCAAACATTGCTCCCCCATACTCCACTATGGGAGAGCCTCTCTTAGGCACATCTTCACATGAACATTATCTCTAAATGTGTCAAGCTTCAAGCCTAGGATTTCTTCGAGATGCTCCTCTTAAACTTGCGCTTCTCAACATTGATGACGATCACCACTTGACCTCATCGATCATGGGCTATATGAAATCTTCATTTGATGCATGCCCATAGAAAGATACCTAACCACACATAGAAATGCTTCACACATATCATGGGTTAGTTCACTAAGCTATATGGACAATTGCTTACCATACCAAGAGATACATGATCCCACTTGGTACATCTTGTAGCTTTGTGTGTTGATCAATATCTTGATCAACCTTGTATTTTTTCTTCTCTTTTGAATAGATGATGTCTTGAAGATAACCATGAATGATCACATAATTCTTTTCTTCAAGACATACTTGCAATATGCTCAACTCGATGATCTTGATGCCAAATACTTCATTATATCAATATATTCATAGCATCAACCTTGAATCCAACACTATGGAGTTCAAGCATGGGCTATGGACAAACACTACAAGTACAACTCAATGCAACCATTAGTCCATAGGGATTGTCATTAATTACCAAAACCACACATGGGGGCGCCATGCCCTTTCAATAACGTCTCAAATTATTCAAATTGAGAATTCACCATTTTCAAACATATTTATTTCTTATGTCAATAATCTTTACAAAAGAATCTATTACATCGGAAGTTTACAAACGATGAAAATTACAGAGAAATGAAATTTCAGGGAATTACAAAGGAAACTTTCTAAACTAAACCTAACTAAGTTTTTGATCTTCTGGATCATCTTATGTACATGCACACAAGCAAAGACAAAGGAGATACTACGGTTAGGATTAAATGTTGCCAGCACCCTAGGTGTGGCATTTGATTTATTTAAAGGCTATGGGCCTGATCAAGACCAAGGTTTGACCAAGCACACTTGTGCTAGAGGGAAAGTTGAATTCAAATTCAAAGGAAACAAAGGAACTGATCACCCAAGGGTCTAGATCATGCTTGAGAAGCAATAGATAGGGACAGAGGGAACAGTTGGAACAGGGACAATTTCCAAATAGAGCCATTGAGGCAAGGGATCAAGGAAGCAAAGTAATTAGCATGATCTGGTGATCTTGAGATATTACTAAGTACTACATTTAGGGGTGCGCCTTTTTGCACGCTCCCCGGAGGTCTTTCCTGACGACATGTCACACACAATGCTAATAAGTAACGATTAGAAAATATTATATCCATATGTATAAACATCACTAACGATCCATGTAAAGTAACAAAAGGATAATCCACGTTTCAGGCTTGGTACAAAGGTATGGAATACAAACAACCTAATACAAAATTATTGATACGAATCAGTGTACATGTGCATCCCATAGGACCATGCCCCTGATCAAAACACTTAATTAATCTTCACCATATCACAATATACATGTTAGATAGCACGATGGAATTATCCCCGGTGAGCACACCTAAACGATTCTTCTGTGCAGGTGCCGCTCTTGTAGATCGTCAGCTTAAAATGTAGTGGCAGTCAACTTGAAGACAATAGCGTCGCGTTCCTCCAGGTTATACCTAAACACAACCTTCGGCCAATTCCTTCCGAGCACCACCGCACTGCCATGCGTGCTCACCTCCACCGACTCATCGCAGAACTTGCACGCTAACACAGGTATGCAACACGGTAGCGGGGTAAGAGTAGTCCATTAAAACCGCGTGGAATGACCTGGGGATAATCAACATGTGAATGTTATTCTTGTCGATCTGTACGAAGAACCGGTGCGACATCGGTGCTCTAGCCTTGTGACCAATCCTCTGTTCGCGACCATGGACATACGCAGCCTACGCCACGGCCTCCCCCACCCTCCCGAAGAGCACCGATGGCACGACATAGGAGTTGACTAGGATACACAAGAGCACACCCCCGGTGTTCGACACCTTAAACAGGAACACAAGGAATGACAACTCAGGTTTTAGGATAACGCGATAGCACCAAATATAAGGTTTTAGCCCGGTCATGTTGTGGGCTACTTAGATTTATTTTTGTGTGTTTCGGTTTGGGCCTGTCCAACCGACTAGTTTTCTGGCTGCCTATATAAGGAGGCCGGCGGCTAGGTTTAGGGGGTTCAGAATTTCGGTTCAGAGTTGAGTTGTGTTTCGGGGTGAAGGATCCCTCCGAAACGGCGCCGCCGTTTTATCCAGATTGAATAAAGTTGCGTGAAGGTTCTTGTGTGCATCAAGAATTATCGTTCTGTGGTTTGAGGCGTGGTGATCATCACCTCGTTGCTTGCTGGATTCGTCCCACTTCTTCAGGTTGCGTTCATCACGTGATTGGAAGATTTTTTTATCTCATTTACTCGTTGTGAAAGATTGGGCCAAAACCTATAGATCATCTAGTTGATCCTTATCACCGAAGTTCACGAGTCACACGAAGCTTTAGACTGCATTATCTCTGAGTCTCAAGGCAAGGTCATTTTTGCGTGTCCGTTGAAGTATTTTTTATCAAATTACTTGCAAAGTATTATTATGTATTACTTGCATCAAAAGAACACACTACTTTCGAATGATGTGAATTGTTATTATTAATGTTGGCTGGCGATGGAACCACGGTAACCACGGTATGATTGTTGTGGTGGAGGTTCAATCATACGAGAAAGTATATACCAAGGATTAAGAACAAATGTTCCACGACTTGTACAACGCCGTAATTACGTGCCGACCAAGAGTTCCCGAATGGGATGGAGGAGTCATAAGTATCTTCTTAATTTCACATATCCGCGGTTAGCCTACCGCGCCGATCACCGAAATGGCCAACGTATTCTTCTTGTGGCGCGGGGCGTGTTAGTGCCCGTCAAAGACCTCACTGAGATGTGGTGATCGGTAGTGCTGTATTGAGTGGGGTAAGAAGGCGGATGTCGGGTCCCTAGTGTGGACAAGGATGTCGTGCTGTTTACAACAAGGACGGGTATGCGGGGTTGCAGAGAAGAACTCGGAATGGCTTGAGAACCTTATACCGCACCAGCCACACCAAGGATGTGAAGAGAGCGACATGGATAAGCCAAAAGTGGTGCACCTATGCATAGTGCATAAAGATTAAAGGCAGCTACACCCGTGTTCTCGGAAGGAACTATGACCGCGGCGGGAAATGAGTCTTAATTGACTCTCATACCCGTGAGGGCGGAGAACATAGTTTCAAAATAAAAACAATCTTTGAAGAAATGTTTTCAAAAACCTGAATCAACGAAGCCAGTGACCGTTGGTCATGACGGTAGCCAGTGCATTCAAAACAAAAAATTCTTTGCTAGTACAGAACTTGTTGAGTAACGGGCTGGAATAAAAACTCGAAACTCGCGAGTTAAACGAATAGCTCAGAACTCGACTCGGCTTAGCTCGAACTCGTTGCTAAACGAGCCGAGCCGAGTTTTTATTTTATAATTTATATGCTAAACGAGTTCGAGTTAAACGAGCCAAGTTCTGAGCTACTCGTTTAGTTTGTTTAACTCGGTAAAAAATAAATCGTTACATTATTCTTGTCTTTTTTAATGATTTTTCCTGATTATCATAGTTTAACCTTACTTGATATTTTCATATTGTAGATTGTTGTGATAATTACATCATACGTGTCCAAATAATTAGAAAAAATATACATAAATTCTATTATAATGCATGTTAACAGTTTTATCGATCTAAACGAGTTAAACGAGCAAACTCGCGAGTTTAACGAACCGAGCCGAGTTTCAGTTCTGGACTCGTTTGTTAAACGAGCTGAGCCGAGCTCGCTCGCTAGTTCCAGCCCTAGTAACGCTCATTACTCAACCTCGGCGATGGAGATATGCAAGGAAGCGGGCTACGAGACACACGAAAAGAGGAAGTGTTACTCAACCTCGGCGATGGAGATTTAAGACGGGCCTCGCAAGAGCAGATGCTTCGAGACGGGTCTGGCAACGGTGCTAGCAAGATTCCCGGCCCAGTGCGTCGATCGGCGCTATAGCACGAAACATGAGTCATGACTTGTGCTTACCTAGCAGAAAAGTGTTGGATGGCAGCGTCGGCCGTATCCCAATCAGCTCGCTTCCGTGACTTTTCATTTGTTTTGACGAACAAACTCGTCTCCGTGACTCGAGGATCGCCTTCCTCGCAGTTTCCCGCACCGCGCGTATCCGTCCGTTCTCTCCTTCCATCGACCACGTCTCCTTCTTTCCTCTGCTATTCCCCGCCACTACAAAACCCCAGGCGCGGACAGACCGAGAGGCGAGAGTCAGAGAAGCCAAGCAAGCAAGACAAGCCACGAACTCGTCTCCCTCAACCGGCTCTGGTATCGATCAATCCAGGGAGGACGGAGGCATGCTTCCGGGCGTGGAGCTCGCGCGGCGGCGCCGCGTGCACTACCACGGCGACGTCGTGGGCGTGCCGCCCGGCGAGCACCACCACGCCCACCAGCACAAGCTGGTGCCTGCGACGTCGCACGCCACCACCGGCATGGTAGGCCCCGCACTGGCGGCCCGCAACCGGCTCCAGGAGAAGCTCCGCGGCGCCGCCTCGCCCTCCTCCTCGAGGTTAGTTCATTTCATCCCTCTGCCTTATCATGTTTCTTCTGATGATAACAGAGCGAAAACTGAATATATCTGCTCATAGGAAATGGGTTATCTCGTAATATATCTGCTCATAGGAAATGGATTCTTTATCAGATTTAATTTGGGTGCGGATTATATGCACTTGAATTGGCGAAGCAAACCGTTGTTGAATTCGGCTGCGAGCAGTTATGTTAGTTTTTGCACCCTATCTATGGTAGCGTTGAGGGAATGACACATGCTTGATGACAAGCGCACTAGGTCTTTATTATAACAGAGATTCCCTGGAAGTTTGTTACTAGCTTAAACAACAAGGCCAACCGGTTGGATGGCAGCATCTGACATTCCAACTTTCTGATACAGCGACATATGTGGAGAATTTTTCCAAGCTGTGCATGCCGATCTTTACTTTGGCTCAATTTGCATGATTCCCAGTATGTTGGCCAACAGCATACACACATGAAAGTTGTGTCCCCTGGTTTCCAGGTTTTGTGTCCTACGCATCACCAGCATTTGGTTCTTGGAGGCAGGCTATGATCTTTTTCTAAGTTGGTTTTGGAGACGTTGCGTTATAGGGGTAGTGTTGTCTAGACACGGGTGGAGTGATGTAATCTCCACTCTCCACCTCACGATGAAATCTTAGCAACTGCTGAAAATTAGGCTAAAGCTGCAGATCAGTCTTCTGTCATTAAGAAGTGGCTCCAGTTTCATTGCTGAATTATTGCAGATGGGGCTGGAGAACGCGAGAGCGAGATGGTGGAGCAAGCTCCAGACGGCAGAACATCCAGCAAGGGCAGCAGCAGGACCTTGCAGGCACAGGCAGCACCGAGTTCAGGCCACCTTGTCCTGTTCCGGCGCTGACAATAACTACGAGCCGCGGTGCTGAGATGAGGAGGACGCTGTCCAAAGCCGACGTCTGTGCGGTGTGCCTCGATGAGGTCCGGGAGCGACATCAGCGGGTGACGCGGCTGCCGTGCTCCCACAGGTACCACTCCGACTGCGTCCTCCCCTGGCTGGCCATCCAACCGGACTGCCCCTGCTGCAGGACGCTCGTGCCTTCAGTGGAAACCCTGTCCTGAAACAACGTAGGGCCTGTTTGGAACGCAGGATAGGAAAAATGCAGGAACAGGAAAATTACAGGAATATGATAGGAATGCAGGTGAAAACCTATGGATTGAAAACTACAGGAAAATTTCCTATGTGAGCGTTTGGATGAGCTCAGGAAAAACACAGGAATATTTGACATGAGCTTTGAAAAAACTACATTGCATCTACTTAATTAGCGAAAACACAATTTGCACAAACTGACACGTGAGGTTATGGTCTCAAGATTTGTCTACACCGTCGCCTGTATGTCAACTTGATCTCCTCCGAGTATCTCTTCCCTCCATCGTTCTTCTCAGAACACAAGCACCCAACTGATCAGTGGAGCAGCAACGTCCTTGCCTGATGGTGATGCTAATAGTAGTCTCGATGATTGGTTTGCCTCACTAGACGCAAAGGAAATAAAAAAAGAGGTCGGACTGGATGTATTTTTTCCCGTGGTTTTCCTGTGAAATCGCCTGTGTAGGAAACTTTCCTACAGTTTTCCTACAAGCCAATCCTATGTTCCAAAACGGTGCAAAGGGAAAGTTTCCTGCAGAATTCCTTTCCTGTACAATTCCAGCAAAAATCCCGTGTTCCAAACGACCCTGTAGTGTTTTTCTGAAACGGTATCTTCTTGGGCTAACATAGCATCATGTACTAACTTAACTAGGACCTAACAGAGTTTTTCATTTGACCTTTTGTGATTTTACTGCAAGTACAGATAGTTTGGCAATTATAGTTATGGACTTATGGGAGAAGATTCTGATGTGTTGTAGTTTATGTTCTAGTTTCAGTTAACCACGAGAGTTTTGATGTGTTGTGATTTTTCTGTCCATGAGCAAATTGGTATGATGCCACTGCAAATGATATATTTCTGAAAAATGCTGTCAGTTAAGAGACTTTAGCATCCTTGAGAGGAAGACTATATCAGTTTTAGCAAAATAAATTAATTTTTTCAGTTTCAGTTTTAAATGCATAAAGAAGATCAAACTCGTCTCCAGCCAGTGAACTAGAAACATTATTTAGGGCATGTGCAGCGCGTAGACGCTCTAGCAGACGCTTAAGCTAACAAAAAAAAAGATAATCGCTTAGCAGCCGTGTTAGCGCCTTAGCCTGCAACGCTAGCGACAAGTACAGGCGCTTGTACGACACCCTTTTGAGTCCTGGAACGGAAGACAAAAGAGTAGAGCGCCCGGCGCAAGATGTAGCGTCGACGCTTGCCTGTTTCCTGGGATCGGACGGGATTGAGAGAAAATGGATGGGATTTTAGACCTAACTGCCCGGGATTGGACGCAAGCGCCCGGCCTAACCACCTGTGTTGTACGTGCCCTTATCAGTTTACTTCATTGTGTGAATTCAGAAATCACTTTGGCTCCCTGATCTTCTATATTTTATAATTTTCAGAAATGTATTTAGAAGGTTTAAAAAATTCTGAAGATATAGTTAATGATCCATTCTAGAGACATGCAAAATCAAATGTGAAATTCTTCATATTATGGGCTACACAAAATAAAAAATCTTGTATATTTTGGATATTTGAAAATGTATATACTCAGATCCACACATTTGTCATTTTTATGTAGCTCTAAATATAAAGTATTTCAAATTGAGATTTTACACGTTTGTAAGATATAGCATTGACGACAAGCATGATTGTTTTTCAAATTTTTAAAAACATGTAAATATGATTTTTGATTTTTTTTTTAAAATAAAGAGATCACTGTCTTTTCGATTGTTCTGATGGGAAGTGTACATGCTGGAAGCTGAACATGGGTTTTCACTAATTGAGCACATGATTCTACGAAATTCCAAACTGTAGCATATACCAACACATTCTTAACCATGGCTTTTGGTAGGAACAAACTTCCTACGCTGCAACAACAAGAGAGATCAACACACAATTGGACACAATGTTTTACACGTTAGTACTAAGGGTTTGTTTGTTTGGGCTGGCTGTGCTGCCGCGTAGGAAAAACTGTTGTGCAGGAAAAAGCGGTTGTTTTGAGTTTTAATGTTTCACAACTTAGTTGGTTGTTTGGCTGTGAACTGAGTAATGGTCGGAAATACCCTATAATTCCGAGAGCATGTATTTTTGCTGATTTAAGCGTAAATATCATATCTATGGCATGTACTTCTAGAATACACACTAAATAATTCGTAAAAGAAATACGTAAGTAACCATTCTCCAGTCCATTACTTTTCTCATTAACCAATAGAGAAGTACATACAAATGATTTTCACACGAGAGAGAAAGTTGGTGCGCATGGAGGGACACAGGCACACACCGACCCTGACGCGAGGAGGAAGCTGAGGCAGCGGGGTGCTGGGGCCGAGTAAGATGGCATATATGTGTAAATTAGCACAACATTGGGGGTGAGGAGATATGCCGTTTCATTTTCAAATCAGGAAGCTCTCGCCTTGGCTTTGGTTTATAAGCCCAAAAAGCACCTAAATAGGGGCTTTTGGCTTATGCCATTATGCAACATAAGCCAAAGAACCTACTTAGATGTTTTTTTTTGTGCTTCTAAGCCAAAACTAAAAGACAAGAAAAAAGCCTAACCAAACAGCCTTACCCGTGCCTATTTGCTCGCATTGGCTTTGGAAAAGCTGACAGCCAAAGGCTAAAGCCACCCCGTTTGTTTTGATTCCTTGGCTTATTTTTGTGAAAACTCAAAAAAATATAAACAAACATCCCCTAAGCAATCTGTCATCCGCTTCATAGCAGGACCCAAGCGGCTTTGCTAATCCCTTCCACGGACTACAGACTTGGTTTCTTCCTAAAATCGAACAGTTATGTATAAATGGCTTAGCGGTTGTGAAATTTCTGATGGCACGTTACAAATTTAAATCACTAGACTACTCTCCCAAAGTGACAGTACCATCCACTTCGGATAATGCTTTGCTATAGCTTTGATATGATCCTCCTATTAAAAATTTAAATCAGACATTTGGAAGATCAGGCTTGAACAAACAAACAACCAACATCCTAATAGATGGCATCATATATATAACTAAAACAGCAAGGTCACAAAAGTATACCATCAGTTTAATGCACTAAACCTGATGAGCACACCTTTGGGACCACTATGGAGCTCAAGGTTAACCTTCATGCTTCTGATGGTGGTTCTTTGTCTGATTAGATGTGTTATCATCATCATCTTGTTGGGAGTGTTGTCTATCTAACTGTCACGCGCCAGGATATCTCGTATCATGTTCATGTCTCCCATTTTGGTTCACTATATTCATCGTCTTCGTGTTTTTCGATATCTTCATGGCATGATCTCTCACCGTCTTTCCGTTCCTCGTTCTAGCTTCAGACTTTTTGTATGCTACACGGGCTAGTTATCCTTCGGATCGCCATTCACTTTCTGCTTACTATGTTTTCTTAGTGGTTTCTCATTACTGAAAGCCGAAGAAACATACGTAGTTCTCCGTTGGACTGATGAGGATGACTTGGAGCAATGACTCTTTTGACGGTGGAGGTGACTTGGTTACGATGATTTCTTGAGGGTTTGAGTGTTTCTTTTACTACACCCACTACCATTTTGTCGGACAGTACATGTGTTATTGGTATTGTGTGTGACCTTGTGAAGCATGAGCTCACCAACATATTTGTGTTGATGCTTCTTTTGTACGCGCTTGTGTGCATGATCATGTTATTACTCTTCAGTGCGCGCATTCCGTGTTACAATTGGCGGATTTATTCACGAATGATCGAACTAGAGCACAATACGAGTTTTATTTCCCCAAACTCAGTGCTGCTGATCCAACATGAGCTTGATGGGGTGGTAGACTTGTATTATGTGTTGTGTTGCCTTTGGTGCTTTCCCCGTTGTATAAGGTCTTTTTGGCATACTCTCTGCGCATATAAATGTATTGATGTATATACCAGCCTATGGACTCAAGTACAAGTTGCATATTCCTAACAGGTACCACTAAATTTACTCTAGAGAGTCATCAACAACAAAAAGGAATTCAAATATTTGTGGAAGTTGCTTGGATCATTATATTTTCTTAATCGGAAAACCGAACTTGTTTAAAACATCGCAATTGTTTTCATGAAGTGGCATTCTTGTGAAAAGATTTACATATTTTTGAACGGGTTAGGAGATTTACAAGAGTTGTCCCTCTTTGATCATAGAACATTGATTGTTTGATCGTGTGGTTATGATCTCTTAGTGCACTAGTGTTCCACACGCCTCTAGGCTATATTGTGTAGTGCACCTCCTTGGAGGCATCGCTTTGGTGAGTCTACAAGTGGCGGTTATGCTCATCTCTCTCTCGTCGACGGTGTGGTGGATGTCGGGGCAGCGGCCCCGAGAGGTTGTGCTTGTGTGCCGAGGCGGCGGCCTCGGGGACCATCGCGAGTGGTGGCGCTATGAGGCAGGGCCGCAACTCGTCATGGTTTGGGTGGCATATCTTGAGCTGTGAGTGCAGCGAGGTTGTCGGCTCGGTCGATGCATCCCAGCGGGGTGATCTTCAGTATGTCGAGGCAGCGGCCTCGGACGTGGTGTGGCGGCCGTGGTCTGCGGTTAGTTGCTCTGGGCAGTTTGGGCTGCGGGCAGCTAGGTCGTGCGGCGTCGCAGCTCGGTGTGAGCGGTGGCATGTCGGGGCGGCGGCCCCGGAAGGTGGTGCAGGTGGATTGCGCGGGGCGTGATGGAGAGGTGTATGTCGGGGCGGCGGCTCCGAGAGTTTCTGCAACATCGAGGGTGCTCCACCTTGCGTCGTGTGGGCGACAAGGTTGCTCCGAGGTGTTTGCGTTGAGGCTTCTGTGGCGACGGTGATGATGATGAGCGATGTCGGAGATGTGGCTGTGGCTGCGGTAGTCGGCTCTTCTCCGGCGTGTCCTTGGGGTTGCCTCGGCGTGTTTTGTTGCTGAGAAGTCGAAGCTGCTGTGGTCTCCCGGTGGTGTACGATGACTGGCGGCAGATGTTCCTTTCGGCGAGTTTCCACGGCGCCAGCCTGCCTGGTTCTCTCTTTGCTCTTCTTCGGACTCGGAGCTGCGCTGTCTTGTCACAGGGGCTGAGTGGCACGGATCTTCATATGGCCTCGCACGGCCACGACAGTGCGGGTTGGCTCGGCGGCTGCCTGCGGTGAAGTCGGAGTCGCATGCTCAGAGTTTCGGGTTGGCGGCGTGGCCCCCAGGGGAGATGTGATGACGATGACGCCTTCATGCAGTCTCGGCAAGGCCCTCTCTCGAGAGGCGTGTGGGGTTTTCTTTTTTGGTGCCGCTCAGCGGTTGTGTTGGTTTTCGCCGGGTTTGGCCGGCGAGTGGTGCGTTGTGTTGTACGGTTTTTGGCCGGTTTTCCTTATAAACTGTCCAACTCTTTTTCGGCTTAATCAATAGATTGTCTAAGTTTCGAAAAAAAAAAATTGTGTAGTGCGTTCTGTGTGCCCCCAACGAGCGACGATGGGTGCTAGATAATATCATTTCCACGGGACAAAACTAACCGTTTCAGGATATTTGTGGTTAAAGTTTGATTTATTGCTAGGCTTTCGAAAAACAAAATCTGTGTGGTGGCTCGCAAACAAAACAGTCAGGCAAAACATGTCTTTCGAAAAACTAGCCATTTCTGCCTGTAAATGCGGCTGGAGAAAAGTCCTTGATGGCTTGATGTACATGTCGTTACGCTGGATGCAGACAAAACAGTCAGGCAATGATATTTTAGAGGAAAAAAATGGTCAGGCCATGCATATACCGCGCGCAGGATTGACGTGACTGATTCGAGAAGCATAAAGGACAACAATGGTTTTCTGTTGCTGGGGAAATAAAAACATTGTTCCAGTATGCAGAGCACAACCGCCCCAAGAGTGAGGAAATTATTACTCGCAATGAAAGTTTAGCTCTTGTGGACCAACCGCGTTATTCAACGCTGAAGAAAGAAATCAGCGGTCTGGGTCTGCAAAACTCAGTTCCATGTTCTGGAAGAGATGACGAGGTAGCCTGGACCGGACCTGCCATTTTCTTGGGCATGCCTAAGAAAACGGGACAGCCATCCACGTAGGCAGAGGTCGTCGTCTCAGGCTGCCTCTCAGCTCGTCTTGACAAATCTGGCGGCCACTCTTGTTCTACGCTGGTGCATCCAGATTTAATGATCAGTTAGCACTTAGCACACGGGGCCAACTGGGGTATATATAGCCTCCGTGTATAAGCTTCTGTTATTTCCCTCGTAAAGCTTCTGTTTTCAAGCACACGGGCACAAGAAGAGACCACACAGCTCGATCCGAGAGGGTGAAATGAGGCGCGCCAGCAAGTCGCCGGCGGCCCTCATGCTGGCGTCTCCTCACGCCATCGCCGCCCTGCTGCTACTGCTGTCTCCGGAGGCTCGTGCAGGTTACGATCGACCACAGCTAGCGGGCACTCTGCTTCCCTTATTCTTCCTTCTTTTCTCCCAGTTTGAAGAATAAATGGTTTTGCGTGATGGATATATATGCAGACGGTGAGTGCGGCAAGGTGAAGTGCGGCATGGGGAGCTGCGGCGAGTCCGACGACTACGTCTTCGGGTTCGCCTGCCGCTGCAACCCGGGGTGGAGCCGGAACCATCTCGGCGACGTGGAGTTCCCCTTCCTCCCCTGCGTCATACCCAACTGTAAGTAAACCCTGGCGCGGCCACGCCATTCTCACTCCAGAATCTAGCTAGTAATCGAATATAGGTGGTCGGTGCCAGGCTGCTAGCCGTGCGAGCTGCAATTTTTTGCTAGTTCAACACTCTGATATGTTGTCAGTTGGAGATCAAGAGTGGATAGTAAGTCAGCACATGTTTTTGGGAGGCACAGTTTTAAGTGATCAAATCTCAAATGAGAAAGTACCTACTAGCACATTGATCGAACACATCGCCATCACAGGCCTGAGATTTCAGTCAGAAACACGCGCTAGTCTTGATTCAAGTAGTCGACACATGCACGCCAGTTTGCTCGTGTAAAGAATTCCAAGCCCAAGTTCACTACACGTACGTGTTATTCAAAGTCCAAGTTCATTTTTTCCCTAGAATACACCAAGTCCAAGTTCATGGCACGCAGGTTTAATTCATTTGAAGTACTGAGACACGATTACCACTTGACGAATCACTTGGAATTTATCTCCTCTGATGACAGGCACCATCAACCAGTCGTGCCAGGACGGGTCTCCACCGCCGGCTACATCACCGCCACCACCACCGGCCGCACCGCCTCTGACAAACCTTTCAATCTACGACCGTAATTCATAATTCCTCCAGATGATCATGACTGTTCATTCATCCAAGTAATCGCCACTGAATACTAACCCTGAACCTCCCAATGGTGCAGCCTGCTTGCTGCAGTACTGCGGGGGTGGCAGCTGCGAGAAGGCTGGCTTCACCCACCGGTGCACCTGCAGCGACGGCTACAAGAACCTCCTCGACGACGAGACATACCCCTGCTACCGCCAGTGTGAGTGAACCAACAGCCTGACGTTACCAACATGTGACTGTGTGAGCGTGAGTTTCTAAACTAACGCTGCCTCGCCGGTGGTTGGTGTTTCGACCATGCAGGTTATCTGGATCAGACTGCTCCGGCCTTGGAATCGGCATGCTCAACGGCTCCAGCCCGAGCACATCACCACCAGCACCCGTCTCTTTCACCATCCAGAATAGCGGCGCTGGCGGTTCGTCGCCACCAGCACACAGGCTGACGGAGATCACCATGCTGGTTGCCTTCTTCTGGGTCCAGACATTTCTGTGAATTGGTGATGACTAAACCAATCGTGTGGTGTTTGATCGGGGAACCATATGGTCCCAATTTTCACATCGGGTCAGTGTAGTTGTACTGTCGGTTATTGCACAGAAATAAAAGAGCTAGCAGGAATCAAATTCAACAGAACAGAAAAGCACACCAATAAAACTGAACAAATCACAGACACAACCGAATGGCTACTTTATGTCTTTTGCAGCGATCACATGATTAGGACTAAGGTGGCATGATGTACCTCCAGGGCTCTTAATATCTATAGCTAAAAGGGCAACGGAATGTGTCATAGCACACTAGAGCTGTGACTAATTACATATTGTCTCCAGCTATATAGACTTGCCGCTGTTCAGAACATAGGTAAGGTTATATAGGTGCGTAACCAACCTTGTCCATGAAGCAATGTGGAATAGTTGTCGTCAGGCAGGGTGGGAAGTGGGAGCGGCAGATCACTGGATGGCGGCAGAGAGGGAAAGCTGGGCCATGAACAGGTTTATCACGTCGAGGTAGAGCGAGATCGCCGCGACAACATACTCATTGTACGTGTGGTGCTTGACCAGCATGTTGGTGTCGAAGACGATGAAGGCAGAGAACAGCACGGTGGCGAGGCAGCCGTAGATGGTCACGCCAACCCTTCCCAGTGGAAAGAACATCTGGCCAGCAGATAAACCGAATTGCAACGTAAGTGATATGTACAGGAAAACACAAGGCAGAAATGTATGAAAAGTAAAATAGGTTGTAGAACAGAGAACCTGTATGAAAAGGTACGCAAGAAGAACTATGAGGCTCGTGAATAAGAATGGAAACAGGAAGGTGAAATCGTAGCCCCTGTTGGCTGCCCAGAATGTGAAGAGGGTGAGGCCGACGACTGCAACAGCTGTGAGGATTGTAGCCTGAAGAACCACTCGCCCTGTTAGCAATATAAACAATGAAACTGTTAAAATTTGATGGTATTAAAAGAGATTAGAGAAGGAAAAAAGTTCAGACACCACTAAAAGGGAAGCGACTAGAAAACTCGCTGGTCTATCATGAAAATAACTGGAACAATTTAATACTATAAAAAAGTTGAAGAAAAATCAGGCACCAGTGATAATCGAATAAAGATAAGTTTCACACTTTAAACTTAACAGGGAAAGGAGTAAAGGCACCAAAGCCCTCAATAGATGGTAAGTACAGCTAATGTTTAAGCAATATGGCCTTATCTTCACAAAAATAGACTTTGTGATAAATACAAGCAAAGATCATACAAGTTGCCCACATGCTAAGAGCCTAAGATAGAAAACTATGCACACACATAAAGTTGATATCTAACATGATGAATGCCGTATTCTCGTACAAGAAAAAATCAAATTAGCTCTGTCCAGCTAATCGGCCTGTTCCCATATTACAACTCTGTCCAGCTAATCGGCCTGTTCCCATATTACAACTCTGCAACCATTTCAGAAGATAAGTTTCATACTTTAACCTTAACAGGGAAGGGATTAAGGCACCAAAGCCATTAATAGATGACAACTACAGCTAATGTTTAAGCAATATGGCCTTATCTTCACAAAAATAGCCTTTGTGATAAAGACAAGCAAATATCATACAAGTTGCCCACATACTAAGAGCCTAAGATAGAAAACTATGCACACACATAAAGTTGATATCTAACATGATGAATGCCATGTTCTCATACGAGAAAAATTGTATTGATTCAAACTTGAAAATTGAACTCAAGATCATTACCACCCCAACTTCCCAAAAAAAAGATCAAATTAGCTCTGTCCAGCTACTTGGCCTGTTCGCAGATTACAACTCTGCAACCATTTCAGAAGATAAGTTTCACACTTTAACAGGTAAGGGAGTAAGGCACCAAAGCCATCAATAGATGATAACTACAGCTAATGTTTAAGCAATATGGCCTTATCTTCACAAAAATAGCCTTTGTGAGATATACAAGCAAAGATCATACAAGTTGTCCAGATGCTAAGAGCCTAAGATAGAAAACTACGCACACACATAATGAACTTGATATCTAACATGATGAATGCGGTGTTCTCATATAAGAAAAGTTTTATTGATTCAAACTTGAAATGAACTCAAGATACTTACAACCCCCACCTCCCAAAACAATTTTAAAAAATATATCAAATTAGCTCTGTCCAGCTACTCGGCCTGTTCCCAGATTACAACTCTGCAACCATTTCAATTAGGTCGAGGGTCAGACATTAGGGGTACGTTCGGTTTTGAGCCTAAGCTGGCCTTACCAAAAAACTGGTCCTAGAGTTTGGCCCCAATCACCCATTAAACGACCACGAATCTGCTCTGCTGAACAATCTATGGAAACCCCTACTACATCCCCAGTTCCCACAACAGGCAACAGCTCAAGATCCGAAATATTTGCTGATAACACTATATAGCCGTCCAACGAAACAACGAAAAGCAACCTTTCAGAAATATAAAACAACTTCCAGCAACACCGAATTAATTAATCACATGGTGATGTGATCGATTGGCCAAAGAAACTCGCGGATCCACAGCTAATCGCGACGTACAAGCATCACAATCCCAAAATGGAGAAGGGAACTGGAGGGGCGGAATTGCGTCTTTACCAGCGAAGGTGGAGGAGGCGACGGCGACGCTGAGGCTGGTGCAGAGCGTGAAGAGGGCCAGCAGCAGCAGGTTCACGGGGTGCTTCTGCCTGTACTTGAGCATCGGCCACATCACTGCACAAATAGCCACCGCACCAGAAAAAAACAATTAACGCGCCATCTCATAGCCATAGGAACGTACCGCCGGAGATCGGAACTCTAGATAAGGGAGGGAAGGGAATCGATGGAGTAGGCAGGCACGGCATACCGAAGAAGGGGGCGAGGAGGATGGCGATGTAGACGGACCAGGAGGCGACGGTGGAGCTGAGGAAGAATCGCGGGATGGGGTGGACGAGGCAGGCGACGGCGGAGATCCCCGCGGTGAAGGCGAACTGCAGGGCGAGGATGGCGTAGACCTTCCGTACGAAGGCCCAGCGCAGGCGCGGGTCCTCCTCCTCGGCCACCTTCTTCGGCTTGACGGCAACCCGAGCCGCCGGCGCCTTCACCGCGACAGCGCCGAGCTCCGGATCGACCTCGACCTTCGACATTGCGGCGGGCGATCGAGGGTTAGTTAGGGTTTGCGGGTTTTCAGTGTGTACAGAGGGAGGAGCCGAGTCGATGGGGACGGAAGTGAGGTAGACGAAGCATTTCGACTGTGCCTAGGCAGCGTTATATACCGAGTGCCACTCACCGACGGGTGGGGCAAGGCTAAGGACCCACGTGTCGGCGAAAGAAGCGTCTGGGCCGGGCAGGTGGGACGTTGTGGACCCCAGGTGTCAGTGGAAAAGGAAACATGGTACTCCCTCCGTTCGGATTTAATTGACACACATTTGGTTACACATGGATGTATCTAGACACCATACAAGTAGAGATACATCCATATTTGCACAAAACCAAGTCAATTAATTTGGAACGGAGGGAGTAGTGGCTAGTGCGCCATTACGATGGGGACTGGACGTTCGTGGCGTTAGAGCATCTCCGTTCTCCGGTCACTCTTTCAACAGCCCTCACAATATTGGACGGTGCACAAAAAATCGCTCCCAGTGACGATTCCAATAGTTTAGTTTGTCCGGACACGTTCAATAATTTGGTCTAGCAATACCACTACACCCCTTACGATTACACAGTGACTCGTCAGCCTCTAAAAATTTCCCACCTACCTTCTCTCTCCTCTCTCTCCTTCTCTCTACTCCAGGTACCTCTCCCAACCTCGAGTCCTCGACCCGCACCTCCTCTTCCTCCCCATTTCTCTCCATCGCACCGACAGGCCTGCCAAGCTCCGCCGCTTGGAGATGTGGATATTGATCCCGACGTGCTTGTTGTCCACTCCCGCGCCGCCACTGTCCTCACCGACCTTGCTGCCTATACGCGCCACCACAGCCCATACACTAAGCTACCGCCAGAGCCGTCGACCTCGCCCCTAACTCCCTCGAGCTCGCCCCATTCCGCGCCATGCTCCTCTACGAGGTCACTCCATCAACAACACCCCACTCCTTCCGTCTCCCCACCCTGGAGCCCGACCAGCCCCTGGCAGCGTCGCTTAGGAAAACGGGATGGCTGATCCACCATTACGACCGACGTGACCGTGCGCGGATGACAAGTCGAGCCCGCCTATCTGAGACTGCATGGCAGACGCGTCCAGACGTTGTCCGGTGCCCCCAAGCGGGGCTCCAAATTTGTGGATGACCTGGGGTGCCGGACATAATTTAGGTCGGCAGAGATATTTAAGGGTTGCCATTGTGGCTGATTTTTTAATGTCAGAACCCCAATGACCCTTGGGGGGGGGGAGCTGGTAGGGATGCTCTTAGGTTATGGATTGTGCGTTGGAACACTTGAAAACTCAAATGTGCGCTAGGTGGTTTCTCCTTTCACTAGAACAAAAACATCGAACTTGAGTCTCAATCGGAGAATTCCAAAATAAAATGTTACAAGGTAATAATGATGCGTTACTTCCTCCAAGCGACTTCGTGGGAAACCTTTGCGGTGAACCCGGTCCATTTCTCATATTTTTTAAGTGGGCATATTTGTGTACTTCATTGCTTGACTAGCTCTAGGAAAAATAGCTAGGAGTCCAAGGGTGTGATTGGTTTGGTGCCCCGGAGTCCAAGTGTGTGCGCCATTATTCTGTTAGTTCACTACAGGAAACCGTCAAAACGCCGACGGCGGCCGCCGTCGGCGTAGCAAAGATCGCCGTCGGCGTAGGCCTACGCCGACGGCCGCCGTCGGTGTATCGGCGTCGGCGTAGGACGCTGTCGGCGTATGAAAACTGCCGTCGGCGTATCCGTCGCCGTCGGCGACGCGCAGTGGGACCCACAAAACGGACGTCGAACGTCTCCGTCTGCTCCACCTATACGCCGACGGCAGTGCCGTCGGCCTAGGCTGCCACGTGTGCTGATCTGGTGCGTCTGGGAGGAGTCTGACGCCGACGGCAATGCCGTCGGCGTAGGATGACCATATGGTCCTCCAGCGTCGACGTGGCGCCATCCTGTGCGTCCCCACAGCATGCCGTCGGCGTATGTTAGACCATATTTTCAGTTTCTGAAACTTTTTGCTGCTGGTTTCTGGCGCATTTTAAATACAATTAAAATTGCACAAATTATAAAACATCACAGAAACATCAAATAAAACATCACATACATATCCAAATGACACAAACATGATTCAAATTCATCCAAACTCAAAAATGACACAAACATAGTTCGAATTCACACACGCTACACCCGAACACATCCTACACCTCCCGAGAGCCCGAGGTATCCATTTCTGACAGCGTGAGAATAGGCGACCGACCGCGTGGGCCAGTCGAACCACACAAGGAATCCGGCGAGGCACGGGACGGTGTGGTCTCACGCGACGAACTCGGCGAGGCACCACCAGTGCCATGCTCCACGAGCGCGCGCGTCGAAGTCGGCGAGGCGGAAGCACGACCAAAGGGTGCAGTCCTCGAGTATTCCGATCCCTACATGTTTTGAGTCCAAGTTAGCAACTTGGAAAGCACAGCATGGCGGTAACAACTTGTTTGGCAAATAACTTACCGGAGTCGCTGGCTTGTATGTGCGAGCGACCGACTCCCTCGTTGGGCCGACGGGCATGATCCCCGGCCTAGGTGGACGCGTAGGCAGCTGCGACCGCTCTCCAGTGGCATGAAACTTCTCGTCAGCCTACAAGATAGTTTAGATGTCAGGAGTTGTAGAAAAAGAAGGTTCAAACTGAGGAAATGGGACTTGTCATATTTTGCAAATATAAAAGTTGAAACTTACAGCATCCCTCAACTCTGCCCACTCCTCATACTCCTGGCTCTTCTGTACCCACAACTGATACTCTCTCATAGCTCGCGTAAGCGGCATCGAAGGCCGCCTCGAAATCAGCCTACAGTTTTAAAAGGGAACGCATCTCGTCAACTTAGCCACTTAGCTAGGAACGAATGTCGGAAAGAGAATGAAATTGAGAAAAACTTACATCGGGGCGAGCTCGGGAAGGCCGACGAGGCAGGACGGGAGGGTCGTCGGCGGTGAGGGTAGCCTTGACACGCGAGAGGCCCAACTCAGGAGTACGCGTGAGTACCGCACTAAGCATGAGAGGACGGCCATGCTCCCAACCGTTCCCGGCAAGGACCACCGCTCTCTCGTCGATGTCATGCTCAAGAGGGTTGTCCACCTCCGGATTTATACCCTTGAACGTCTCGACGTATGCCTTTAGCCCCTCCTTGGCAGTGCCGAAGTAATCGGGCTGCGAGGGCTGAGGCTCAGAAAAATTGGGCTTCTTCATCTTCATCCTCTCCCATGCTTGCATGTGCGTAAGAGGCTCCCCGAGATCGGCCTCCTGCAATGCCAAAGAAGTGTCATGCGTATCAAGTAGGAACATGAGGGGAAATAAATGAAGATTGTTTCATGTATATATATACCAGCTTTGCCTTGAAGCGATCATGGTTGCGGGCACCCGCACGATGTGTCCCCCGCTCCCGCGGTTTAACTTGTTTCGCTCGCTCAAGGCCTTGAACGCGGGGTCCTCCCCAGCCCACCTAGACACCAACGCCCTCCACGCGTCATCCTTGCCATAGGCCCATGAGGGCTTAAACTGAAAAAACAATACTCATGTGAAGAACGGATAATGCAATTGCAACTTAGCAGCAACATGTAATCTCATTAACAATCTACTTACCGCCATGTAGTCATCTACGGTCACCTCAAGTGGGTTCTCCACAATCTCATGCTTCACCGCCGTCTTGCCTAACGTCTCAGTACTGAAATGATTGATCATGGTATGCTTTGCATTGTAGAACTGCTGTCGTGTCAACTTCCTACAAGCCCCCTCCAAAGTCTTGTCCGCATCGCCCCGCTGCTCAGGAAGTACCCTATAGAACTTCTTTAATCATGCACAAAAAACAAATTGTGAGAGCATGGTGGGGACATCAAGTATGAACGAAATTCGAAAAGTTCAACTTACCCAAAACTTGTTGATCACGGCGTCAGAACATTTCCCGCCGCTCGCGTAATTGGCGGCCTGATAGTCTACCCAATGGGTGGCTAGCTTCGTCGCGCCGTTGGGGACGGTACTGTACAAGCCCGGCCAAAACTTCCTAATCAAAGCTCCAATCAGGGTGTTAGGCACACGGGCTCCCGCAGGATGTATCCAGTTGCTGCACAATAATTAAACATTAGTACATGTCAAATTGTCCTGACCACAATGAAGTTACCATGTTCAAAATTAGTATATATAGTCACTTACTCTTTCCCATTAGGCGTAATGAGGATCTTCTCCTCCTCGGTAGCAGGTTCCTTGTCCTCATCAGGGACCTGGGATTTCCCTCGAATCCTTGGCTTCTTCGGCAGCGCGGAGGGCCCCGCCTCCAAGTCCGTGGAGGGGCCCGCCCCCACGTCCGTGGAGGGGCCCGTCTCCTCCGAACCCTCGTCGACAGAAGCAGAGGGTATGTCCGAAGACACGTCGCCCCCACCTCGCCCTCGTCCTCCCTCACCTCGCCCTCGTCCTCCACCTCGCCCTCGTCCTGCACCTCGTCCCCTCGGAGGAACTGGAGCATCGGCACCTCCCCCTCCTCCAGCATCTCCACCCTCACCTGCATTGAGAAAGGGTGAACAATTAAGCATAAAGACATGAACAAATTAATAATTGCATCACCTCTACTCTCACCACTGTCAGACAGGTAACGCGGGTTCGGAATAGGTTCTCTTCCACTTTTAGTAACTTTCTTCTGGCGCATCTTCTTCAGCAAGGAGGCCGATGATTCCTTGCCTTGGCTCATCTTGGTCAATCACCTGCATTGAGAAAGGGTAAACTTTTAAGCATAAAAGACATGATCCAATTAAGAAGCATGAAGACGTAATGCAATTAATAAGCATGTTAAAAGACATGTGGTGATGAAAGGGTTCGCTTGCGCTTCTCCTCTGTTTTGCATTTGAATGGAGACAACCTTATTAGGATACTTGACCATGGAAGGATCATGGAAGGGATGTTGTTGGTAGTTATTGAGTTCTCTTCTGATATAGGTCAAAATGACTGGAAAAAGTTTCACTCGTTTGCCATAAGAATGGGCAGAGGAAGTAAGATCATCATCTTAAGTAGACTTCGGACATTAGCCCGACTTGGATCTGTGAGACCTATTTTTCTAGGTGCTCGATCTTACAATGAGTTCAAATACCTTTTCAAGACGATGGCATTCGGGAGTGTAGACCCTGCAGAGCATCCACGGCTAGTACAAATAGCAGATGAGTTTGCCAAGTTGTTGTATATACAAGGTACACTCGTCACAACGAATTTGGTAGCGGATTTGTTGAGAAGGAATCTGGATGTTCAAATTTGGCGTTCCATATTGGACGAAGGGTTAAGAATGGTCCAAAGGAACATCTCGATGATCCCGTCAAGGGGGATTTGCCAAGTGTGAGAATTGGGGAACTTGTAACATATCCTAGTGTTAGACCTAAAGAAGATTTCATTCTAGTTCTATGCGACGAGGAGCACCGTTCTAATTCTGTTTCAGAACTCGTGTACTGTAACTCGTGCTGTATTGTTTAAAACATGAAAAAAGAGATGTGGCCATGTATACCATTACCATTCAGCCAAATGTATTAGAGATATCAATTATAAATTTGTAGGAGTATGTTTTATCAGCAGATCCAGCAATCCCTCCCCTGGTCTTCTCCATTGAAGTGGCAATTCCTACTACCACTGCCCAGTAGCTCTACCAGACGGTTCCCAAGCGCTCGAAAGAAACACACCGCTGATCCAACGGCTCACAAGCGCTGGAAGGAAGCACACGATCCGTGTGCTTCTTCCTGATTGGGCATACTACAGCTCACAAGCCCTGAAAAGAAACACACACCGCTGATCCAACGGCTCACAAGCGCTGGAAGGAAGCACTCCGGGATGTGAGCGGGTTCACCGGCATCACTTTCTCTCTAGTGAGTTTCTGCACTTAGAGGTGAAAACTCCCCTTCCGGGCGAACCGGATGGAATCTTGTGTTGATTGGGCATACTACAGCTCACAAGCCCTGAAAAGAAACACACACCGCTGATCCAACGGTTCCCAAGCGCTCGAAAGAAACACACCGCTGATCCAACGGCTCACAAGTGCTGGAAGGAAACACACGGTCCGTGTGCTTCTTCCTGATTGGGCATACTACAGCTCACAAGCCCTGAAAAGAAACACACACCGCTGATCCAACCGTTCCCAAGCGCTCGAAAGAAACACACCGCTGATCCAACGGCTCACAAGTGCTGGAAGGAAACACACGATCCGTGTGCTTCTTCCTGATTGGGCATACTACAGCTCACAAGCCCTGAAAAGAAACACACACCGCTGATCCAACGGCTCACAAGCGCTCGGAAGAAACACACCGCTGATCCAACGGCTCACAAGCGCTGGAAGGAAGCACACGATCCATGTGCTTCTTCCCGCCATTTCTCACTATATATATGTATTCATGGCCTCCATTGGCATAGCACATCTAAACTCATATCTGCAACCTCATCACTCTCCCATGGCTTCCACCGTACCCACTCTAACCTACTCGGAGGCGGAGGCGCTTTGCGCCTCGAACTGCCCCTGCCCACCCGGCTACAACGTCCCCGCCGGCTGGAGGCTGAGCACCGGAGGCGTGCCGGTCCCTCCTGTCCCTCAAGGTTTGGCGCGCGGGCGGCCATCACGAACCACTACTACCTCGAGCTCACTCCGGAGCAGCGGATGGACTCCCGCTGGCAGCCAGACTATAGCCCAACTTGGGACGCCTTCTTCATCGAAAGGCGTGAGAAGGCGCTCGCCAGGTACGAGGAGGACCGCCCGCGTCCTTCGAACTTCAACGAGGCCGGCCGTCGGCTGTGGTGGGCCGGCCGGACTCTCAAGAGGGTCATGGACTACATCACGGCCGGCGATAACCCCCGCCTGCGCTACCCTCAATTACAGTCCAGGCGACAACCCCCGTCAACGACTACATCACGGCCGTCCGACGACAGCGACGACGACGACGGCGACTACGACGACTACACCCACGAGTATTATAGGCCTAGGCAAGAGTATGACTAACCTGAGCCACATCATTGGTTAGGACAAAATGGTTTGTTGTCATTCGTCTATGTACCCAAGTTTGTTGTCATTCGTCTATGTACCCAAAGTTTGTTATCATTCGTCTATGTACCCAAGTTTTTGTTGTCATTCGTCTATGTACCCAAGTTTGTTGTTATTCGTCTATGTACCCAAGTTTGTTGTCATTTGTCTATGTACCCAAGTTTGTTGTCATTCGTCTATGTACACTTCATTGGCAGTTGTTGATTTGGGGTAGACCTTGGTTTCTCACCTTCCTATGGCCTAACCTAACACAACCAAGCAAAAAAGTCCACTGTCCTACCCCCTTTCGACGCACGTCTATGGGGGTAGACGAAAACGTTAGGGTTTTTCCAGCGGATTCAGGGTTTCGCCGAAGCGGGGCCCCAGAGCGTCGGAACCCCACCCAAACCTAGGTTTTGCCATACCATGTGTATACAAGTGTGTTGGGTGCTGTGAATGTCCAAGTTCCCACTCCGGGATGTGAGCGGGTTCACCGGCATCACTTTCTCTCTAGTGAGTTTCTGCAATTAGAGGTGAAAACTCCCCTTCCGGGCGAACCGGATGGAATCTTGTGTTGGTTTGGGGTAGACCTTGGTTTCTCACCTTCCTATGGCCTAACCTAACACAACCAAGCAAAAAAGTCCACTGGCCTACCCCCTTTCGACGCACGTCTATGGGGGTAGACGAAAACGTTAGGGTTTTTTCCAGCGGATTCAGGGTTTCGCCGAAGCGGGGCCCCAGAGCGTCGGAACCCCACCCAAACCTAGGTTTTGCCATACCATGTGTATACAAGTGTGTTGGGTGCTGTGAATGTCCAAGTTCCCACTCCGGGATGTGAGCGGGTTCACCGACATCACTTTCTCTCTAGTGAGTTTCTGCACTTAGAGGTGAAAACTCCCCTTCCGGGCGAACCGGATGGAATCTTGTGTTGATTTGGGGTAGACCTTGGTTTCTCACCTTCCTATGGCCTAACCTAACACAACCAAGCAAAAAAGTCCACTGGCCTACCCCCTTTCGACGCACGTCTATGGGGGTAGACGAAAACGTTAGGGTTTTTCCAGCGGATTCAGGGTTTCGCCGAAGCGGGGCCCCAGAGCGTCGGAACCCCACCCAAACCTAGGTTTTGCCATACCATGTGTATACAAGTGTGTTGGGTGCTGTGAATGTCCAAGTTCCCACTCCGGGATGTGAGCGGGTTCACCGGCATCACTTTCTCTCTAGTGAGTTTCTGCACTTAGAGGTGAAAACTCCCCTTCCGGGCGAACCGGATGGAATCTTGTGTTGATTTGGGGTAGACCTTGGTTTCTCACCTTCCTATGGCCTAACCTAACACAACCAAGCAAAAAAGTCCACTGGCCTACCCCCTTTCGACGCACGTCTATGGGGGTAGACGAAAACGTTAGGGTTTTTCCAGCGGATTCAGGTTTCGCCGAAGCGGGGCCCCAGAGCGTCGGAACCCCACCCAAACCTAGGTTTTGCCATACCATGTGTATACAAGTGTGTTGGGTGTTGTGGATGTCCAAGTTCCCACTCCGGGATGTGAGCGGGTTCTGGCCGTTGGCACAGTCGGCACAGGTGTTTATTTATTTTACATGTATATGTTGTAGGGTCGGGTTCCGGAAAACTCAAACCGTTATTTTATGCGGGTGGGATACCGAAATTGTGAGGGAAATTATATAGTCTAATTTATATATAAATTATACCTACATTAAATATTATATAGAGAAATAAATAAATTTTATATAGAGAAATAAATAAAAAAGGAACATATATACGCCGACGGCAAAGCCGTCGGCGTATTATATCAGCGGAAACGTCCGCTCCGCTCCGTCACGGCGGGATTGGGTACGCCGACGGCCATGGGTACGCCGACGGCGGCCGTCGGGCCCGATGTGGCTACGCCGACGGCCACTGGTACGCCGACGGCCTGTTGCGTGGCTTCCCTAGCACGGCTTGTACGCCGACGGCCCCGACATTTGGCCGTCGGCGTACCAGCCGGCCGTCGGCGTTTTGGCGCATTCCTGTAGTGGTTGTCATAAATTTGGCAACTAAATGAGGGTAAACATATTCTTTTTTTTTGTGAAACACAGTACAACGCAGACGCTCACAAACACGCACGTACACTCACCCCTATGAACGCACACACGCACACCCTACCCCTATGAGCACCTCCGAGAGACTGAGCCGGCGGATGGTTTTGAGATTGACGAAGTCACCACGGGCGCCTCGCTGTCGACGGGAACGTCGTCTCCCACTGAAGAATATTCCGCCTAAATGAGAAACACCAGCGTCAAACATGGGGTTTGAACTCTGGTGGGCTGGAGGTACAACCACCCTCCTAACCATCTTGCCACAGGCAAATTCTCAGGGTAAACATATTCTTGCCGTTGCCTAAATGAGGGTAGAGCCAAAACGTTGGCAATTCATCTCTTGCCAATATTAATATTTGGTAGGCTAGTGAACCAAGCGCACCCAAAGTTGTTGTTCTCTTTCTTATTTTACATGTAACTCCCAACCATTTTGGGGCCCATTTTCTTAACTCTGGCTCTAGCTTTTCCTTTCTGACTCGGTTTGCAGGGCAATGCAAGGTCACCATGAAGACAATTGAGAAGAAAAGGTAGCCAATGACACACGCCTGTGGTGGACTGGTTGTTGGTAGCCAAAAAGATGCAGAACTCCCTGGATCGAGGTGCCCCCTATCTCTAGCAAAAGATTACGGAGAAAACGACGTAGTCATGCTAATTTGCGACGATAGCATTTGCAATATGCTTTATGCGTATGCTAATGACACTCTTGAACCGAGTCGTGCAATTACTCCTGGCCGTTGCCAACTCCTGGAACACATACAGTCACCATGCTAAATCTCAACTCCAGTACTATATATTATTACATCTCAAAAAAAAAAAACTCCAGTACTATTAGACTGCTAGACTGTTCCAGTCACATGCAAGCTCCATCTTTGAGAAAAAGGACGCAACTATGATTGATCTGTGGCGAGAGAAGATATCGATTGTGGATGGGCCAGACGCGTTTATACCTCTTTGGTGCTGCTTATCGTCTCCAACCTCTGGTTTCTTGTCTCTCGACCAAAACCGCGCGCCCTTTCCATCTTCCTCCAACCTTCCTCACAGTACGACGAACTCTTCGAATTACCGTAAGGAAATTGTGAGGATACCAAATGGAATTGCTGCCGGAGTACGTCGAGTCGTCGACACGTCGTGAGCTGACGCATGCGAGATTCGGCCGCCGGCCGGAAATGCGCGTGGGGTAGTTACAGGTCAGCTTTCATCGATCTATCGAGAGCTAGCTCGATTCCTAGCTAGTGGTGGAGTGGAGACGAGGCAAAAGCTTGCGGAAGAGGACGCGTTGTTCCAAAATGGTAAGACTTCGTCGGTGTGCCAAACTCTTTCCTAGACCGAAATCAAGGCGCCGCTGTGGCCGGGCACGCAGTAGATTCGCTCTAGCTAGCTACCTGCAGGTTGTGCTTTACTTTGTTCCTTGTTTCTGAGAATTATACGGCCATCGACATTCCGTGTTCCATAATCTTCCTGTTCACCATGGAGAAAGGCTTGTCAAGAATCTCTCCGCTTCGTGTTTGCAAGAGGGAAAAAAGAAAAGATGTTCGTAAAGGAAAAGCGGTATTAGTTGAGCCTCGGTTTGCAGCGCTGGCCCAGCCCGTAATAACTAGGCCGTCCGAGATGGTAAATGGGCTTTACCTTTTAGTTTAAGTATTTTTTTTCGTTAACTTTGGACTGTTTCAGTTAACTCTGCATCCCAAAACATAAACTCTCTGTGAAAAAAATCCACTCCAGGTCGCGCAGTACAAATATATATCTATATAAATACCAAGGAATCAAGTCAATCGACGGGGCACAACTATCGGCTGACGGCAGACACATTAAGTTCATGCTGATAAGCTATTTGGAAATTGATCCGTTTGACCGTAAGTTCGATCCCCCCGTCAAACGGGGGTTTTTCCAACAGTACACCGGGTTGAAAGAAAAAAACACCGGTCAATTACCTCGTACTAGTTAAATGCCCGTGCGTTGCAACGGGGGTATATTCTGATGGCTGAAATACCAGTTATGCTTCCCCCATTAAAGCACTCTTCGTTCTCTCCACCTCCCAAATCTTGCCTCCCAAATCCAAGGATATATTTTTCGATGTTAGGTGTAGGGTGAAGAGACACCTGAATGGGTCCATATTCCATGACATCGACGAAGGTAAGGCGCAACCAAATAGCTTCATCTCTAGTTCTTCCATCCTACACGATATGATCGACCACGCTTGTTCTAAACCCTCGAATCGACCTCATCTCCACTGCCATTGCGCCAAGACTCATGTGAAGACCTAGAAAAAACACTCAATCAAGGCTTAGTATCGGGCAATATTGAACAATAAACTACTTTTGGTTATTCGTACATAAGAATAACACTATTTGTTTTGAGAAAAAAAATAACATGATTGGTGCAACTAAAACTACGTTTTAAAGAATCAAGGTGGAAAAGAATCAAGCATGTCCATGTTACTGAGCAATCGGATGCATATCAAGGCATATACATCTTGAATTTTGAAGGCAGTCACCATGACTCATGATGTGTTTAGCACTCTTGCAAGTTATCCCTATAGTGTTTTTTTTAGGGAAAACCACCTGGCGATTTATTGATGATTGAAAATAGTTACATCATCCGTGAGCAACTCAAAAATAAAATCCGGCGGATCCTGCGTTGCTCCTTTAATTTTCTTTCCTCACATGTAAATATGATGCATGTGGAAGTTTATGTGTGTAAAGAAAACAGAGCTACGTAGTATTATAAAAGCTTTAATATCCCACTTTATTTAAGGTGTATTTCGATTAAAAATAATAATTGTATGTCATATGAATAAAAAGAAATGGCCCAACTACTCGTATCATTTTAGATCAACTACCTAACGTGTTTCAAATGTTCTTGTACAAAGTCAGAAATGGTGGTTGTGTAAAATCCACTGAGTTTAACGTGACTTAATATATTCCCTAATGTTTTGTTACTAAATTTCGAGTGAGTCTTTGTTCCCTTCCAACATCATTGTCAGTCTATGTTGGTGGGTTCTCTCCGAACATCAAAAAGATCAATCTCCCTCCCGTCCGGTGAAGACTTTGATGCCTTGTCTATATTAGCTTCGCCTGATGATGAGTGCATTCATGCCCTCAAACTCATCAATGACATCGTTTGTACGGTGTTTGATGACATGCATGCTTCATCTTCTTTCTCCAGCTCCCCCGGCCCTGGTGACCACTTTACATAATCTTCACAGTCTCAGAAAGACAAGATGTAGTATTCCCCTTCCTTTTGTGCCACCCCATGGCTCCGCTGCGATTCGTCACATTATTCTCCAAATCCACACAATCACAAAACAAATTGTCATGGGAGGGAAATATCAAAATAATTTGATTAAAATTGGTAAAACATATTGTTGCAATATGAGAATTATATATTATCATACAACATCTGCAAAAAAGGGCGAACTTCAGGTTGTCCTGCTTCACCCCTTCATTGATTGTTGTGTGCTTCAGTGAAACATGAAATGCACAAACAAAGAAGTTCAAGCAGTGAAAAATTGTGAAACTCCACCTATACTCCATTGCCATGTACAGTGCATGCAAATATATTATTGCAGGTTACATAGTTTCAATATACTGCACGGAGAAGAACAATATACCTTTAGAAAGAAAAGATCAATGGGTAAACTAACACTACCATACGTACATGTACTATTTCCAAAATGAAATAACGTACCAACTCTCGCTGTATCTTTTGGTGCCCGTAAGTCATATTTATACATTTAGCAAGGTGAATTCCTGTCAGGATATACATTTTTTTTAATAAATGCTCAGATATCCTCGTGTTAATTCACAGAAAAATATGCAAGAGTCAATTTTGAAGTGAGATTGGTAAAACAACATATGTAATGACCACAGATAAAACCACATGTTTATTTGGGCGATGCCAAACTAATTGTACATCGAATAGTAGCATGTATCCATTCCTAAATGAATATGTTGTCACGGGCACATCAACCGATGTAAAGGCAAGTAAACATCAAGCTTTATACAGTGCCAGGATTTCTGAAGAAAGGAAAACAGAAAACGGAAAAGGAGTTGAACAATGAGATAATTAGTAAAAAAAATTATGCATTTAAAAAATACATTGATGTAATTATGGGTACATAAATTAACTACGAACCTTGGTTAAATCAGACTATCAGCATCTTCAAAATTTGGACTTCAAACCGTTCACTTGAACAAAACAAATTCCTTTTCTGCACCAATATCTCGAGAGAGAGTAGTATACTCTTCCTTTGTGAGTCATCCATTACTCTGAACTCTATTTTTATTTTGCAGGAATCATGAAAATATATTTCATAGTATATAGCCTGAAACATAATAATTGAACTCAGTTAGTGGAACTATCCAGCTATATGAAAGCAAGGCTGCAATCTTAAGGGCAAAGGCAGAATTGAAATAGCTCACCTTGGAGAAACGTGGAAATATGCTAGCAAGACAAACACACTACAACGACACGATCATGTGTGTCTTCCGTTTCATTTATCAGATTGAATGTGTGACTTCTAAAATTAGGTACTGAATAGTACAGAAGTACTCCCTCTATTTTTTAATATAAAAAGTTTTAGCTTTTGTCCACATGCACATGCACACAAATGTATGTAGACACATTTTTGTGTGCATGTTCAATCATTTTAGTATACATGTAGACAACATGTGTATCACCTAAAACACCTTATATTAAAAAACGGAGCGAGTAATATTGTTTCATCAGACTAACACAACCTAATTGTGATTAAAAATGTTTTATCATGTTGATATTAGAATTAGCAACGAGAACATGGTATCGTGATGAGCAGTCAAGGATGAACATGCAGGGAGGTCCAAAGGATATATACCACCGCTGCGGATGCAGATCCACGAAGAAGGCAGTCGCGCGCGATGCACGCATGCTACCGCCCAGTGTACTCACACTCTCGTGCTTGGGAAGCACCGATTCCATAATGACGACGGCGGCCACCATCCATCCATCTAGGACGCACATCCTACTATATATAAAAGTAGGACGGAATCGCACTCTGTCAGGAAAAAAATAAAAGATACAACAAAATGCTCCAACAAAACAAATACTAATTATTTACGTCAAAAAACAAATATGTTCAAACACTTCAGATTGGTAAATATTTGAAAAAAAAACTTCCTCCTTAGAACAATTTGTACAACACGAAATTATTTCTATATATACCCTCAGAGAAAAAATGTTGTTTTTAAATTCGATACGATCAAATTTGAGATTTCGATATTCCAAAATCTTATATACCTGCGAAATCTAATCATTTTACAAACATAAAATGATTTGAATCTGCAAAACACCCCAACTTGAACAATATTCAAAATGTAAACAATTTTTAAACGCAAACTTCTTTCGATTTCACTAATTTTAACCCTGCACAATTTTTAAATGAACATGTTACCAAATTTAAGTTGCGCAGCAAAACAAAAACCGGGAAAAATTCTATACATACCCATCGACAAAATATAAAAAATATATCAAAATGCTAGGGAAAAAAATTGTCAACTATTTTTCACACAAACCAAATAAGTTTTAAAAATTCAAATTGACCTACATTCGGACAATTTTATGGGAAAACCACCCTTATTTGACCATTCCAACTCAAATTTGAAATTCACATATTTAATAATTTCAAATACATCCGAAATCTAATCATTTTTGCAAACTTTCAAAGAATACAAATTTGAATACATTTCAATGCGACAAATTTTAACAACCTCGAAAAATCACCTAATCATAAACTTCTCCGAATTCAAATAATATTCATATGCATACTTTCTAAAAAACTTATTCGAAAATCATCAGACGGACGCGCGGCATTGCCGCGCTAACTATCCCTAGTATACCTGAATAGACGAAACTGTTTGACAATTTTACACTCGAGACTCAAGTGCAGAATTGAGTTGAGACATGTACAGGCGAAACATGTTACGATATACATAGAACCACCTGTAATCTCGCCAAAACATGGAACATGTTACAATATAGTACGTAGAACCACATGCAATCTCGCTAAAACATGGAGAAAAGAAAGGAACACATCATAAATTCCAGAGATGAACATGGCGGCGGCAGAGAAACGACAAAGTCATCGCCTACCTCGACGCCGACAGAAGCCTTGGCCTGTCGGGTCATTGGCTGCTGCTGGGGCGGCCGTGGCGTTGGGGCTGGTCCGGTGGAACCGCGCGGTAGGTGCAGGTAGTCGAAATAGATTAGGGTTTCGGTGAGGCTGAGCCTTCACCTCGATCTCTTATATATAGGTGTATACGACAGATACAATTACAAGTTTACATGTGTACGGGTGGAATACGTCAACACCACGTACAACCGTTTTCAACACTCCCCCTCAATCTAAACTATTACAAATAAGATTTAGATTGGTTCTAAAACGGTCTAACATCTGTCGTGTGGCTGGTTTAGTGAACACATCAGCCAGTTGATCACCTGAAGAGATAAATCTCACCTCCAAAGCACCAGCGGCGACTCGCTCTCGCACAAAATGGAAATCTATCTCAATGTGCTTAGTACGAGCATGAAACACCGGATTTGCTGTTAGGTAAGTAGCCCCTAAGTTGTCACACCAAAAATGGGCACACGCTGCTGAGAAACTCCAAGTTCTTTGAGAAGGGATTCCACCCACATAGCTTCAGCAGCTCCATTCGCAAGAGCCTTATACTCTGCCTCCGTACTGGACCTAGAGACAGTAGGCTGCTTCTTCGAACTCCACGAAACAAGGTTTGATCCAACAAAGACTGCAAAACCTCCAGTGGAGCGACGATCATCAGGACAACCAGCCCAGTCTGCATCTGTAAAGATGCTGATACCCACAGACGGCGACTTGTGGATAGTTAACCCAGTGTTCAACGTTCCCTTAACATAACGCAGAATACGCTTAGTAGCTTCCCAATGTATCTCTGTAGGCTGGGAGAGGAACTGACACACCTTGTTAACAGCGAAAGAAATATCTGGACGAGTGAGAGTCAAATACTGGAGAGCGCCAACGACACTGCGATACCGGAACGAGTCTTCAGTACCCAGAGGAGCACCGGTACTGCGAGCTAGCTGCTCTGTAGGAGATAGAGGAGTTGAAGTGGGCTTGCAATTCTCCATACTGACTCGGTGTAAGAGATCCAGTGCATACTTACGCTGAGTGATTGTCATGCCCCCAGAATTGGGAGACGCTTCAAGTCCAAGAAAGTACGACAAAGCACCAAGGTCCTTAATCGGGAACACGTCAGAGAGGGAGCGCACCAACCGATCAACTGCCACAGGACTAGAGCCAGCAATGACAATATCATCCACATAAACCAACATGTATAAACTGACCTCACCTTGAGAGAAGATAAACAGGGAGGTGTCGGCCTTGGAGGAAACAAACCCCAACTGAAGCAGAGAGAACTCAAGCGAGCGTACCATGCCCGGGAGACTGCTTAAGACCATAAATAGCACGCTGCAGCTTGCAGACATGAGTGGGGTGATGAGTATCCTCAAAGCCAGGGGGCTGCTGCATGTAAACATCCTCAGACAAGAACCCATGAAGAAAGGCATTGCTGACATCAACCTGACGAAGGGTCCAGCCACGTGACACGGCAAGAGACAGAACCAAGCGCACCGTCGCTGGTTTAACCACGGGACTGAAGTATCACCGTAATCAATGCCATACTGCTGGGTAAAACCGCGGGCAACTAACCGTGCCTTGTACTTATCAACAGAACCGTCGGGGTTGTGCTTGGTCTTGAACACCCACTTGCTACCCACAACATTGACTCCAGGTGGGCGCGGAACGAGTGTCCATGTACCTGTCTTACACAGAGCCTCAAACTCATCAGCCATAGCGGATCGCCAGGCCGGCTCGCGAAGAGCATCGCGGTGCGAGGACGGAGCGGCGAAAAACACACGCCGGCGTTCATCGTAACGAACTGTGCCGTCCTTGTATTCCTTCTCACGTCGGGTGTTATCACGCAGACGTGTGATCATGGTCAGTCCAGGAGCAGGGACGGGAGCACGCGTCGAAGCACGCGTTGGAGCCGAGGCAGCAGTCGAGGGCGTCGCGGCAGAGGAATTCTCAGCAGAAGGCGACGCGGACTGCTGCTCGGTTTGGGCCGGAGATGGCGGCCCATCTGGCGTAGACGGACCAGAGGCACGGGCGAAGTTGGGCCAGGCGATGCAGCGTGCGAGCTGTGTGCATCGGCCGACGCGCCCCCATGCACGTCAAGCACAGGCGATCCATGCACGTTGATCGGCTGTGTGGCGACAGCCGGTACAGCAGTAAACTCCGGCTGAATTGAGGCATCAACTGCAACAGAAGGATTAGTAGACAGGTACGACAGGTCATAATTTCGCACATGTTCATTCGTAGCCGGTTCCGATGATGGAAAAGTGATAGCCTCATACAAAGCAGGAAGAGTAACCTGGACACCAGGTGTCGCGTAAGGAAAAACAGACTCGTCGAAGACAACATCACGAGAAATATAGACCCTTCCTGTGGATCGATCGAGACACTTGTAGCCTTTATGCATCGCACTGTAACCTAAGAACACACAAAGTTTGGAGCGAAAAGCTAGCTTATGCGCATTATACTTTCGAAGACTAGGCCAACACGCACAACCAAAGGTACGAAGGAAAGCATAATTCGGCTCCACCTTGAAGAGGCGATGAATGGGGGTATCCTTTTGCAACACGGGAGTAGGCATGCGATTTATGAGGTAGCAGGCAGTCAAGAAGGCCTCATCCCAAAAACGTAAAGGAACCGAGGAATGAGCGAGGAGAGCCAAGCCGGTCTCGACGAGATGACGGTGTTTGCGTTCAGCAACGCCGTTCTGCTGGGATGTGTGCGGGCAAGACACCCGATGCGAGATGCCCGTGCGCTGGAAATAGGTGTGCAATCTGTGATACTCGCCACCCCAGTCAGACTGTACACATTTAATTTTGGCATCTAAAAGACGCTCAACATGAGCCTGGAAAGCGTAGAAAACCTGCTCAACGTCAGACTTATGTTTAAGAAGATAGATCCAGCAGAACCGAGAGTAATCATCGATAAAACTAACATAGTATTTAAAACCACCAGAGGAGACAATCGCAGGACCCCACACATCCGAATGAACTAACTCAAGAGGCATAGTAGAAACACGTTCAGATGAATTATAAGATAGTTGATGACTCTTGGCACACTGACAGGCGTCACACACAGAAACAGAATGTTCTGACGACAAAAGAGGTAATTTATGTTGCGAAACAATGTTGTGCACTACATTATTTGATGGATGACCGAGACGCTGGTGCCACTGGGACGCGGGGACCTTGACGCTGGAGCTAGCTTGATGAGATGACGACACGGAAGAAGCTCGACTAAAAGGAATCGGGTAGAGACCATCCTGACTTCTACCGTGAAGAAGAACTCTCTTGGTGGCCTTGTCCTTAACACAGAAAAAGTGACGGTGAAATTCAACGAATACGTCATTATCACAAACTAGACGATAAACCGAAAGAAGATTCTGATGGATTTTAGGGACATGGAGGACATTGTTCAAGTGAAGAGAAGAACCGGCTAAAGATGAATGACCAATGTGCGAAATAGACAAACCTGCACCGTTGGCGACCTGAACATTGTCCCTCCCACCATAGCGCTCATGGATGTGAAGACGCTCGAGATCGTTGGTGAAGTGATCCGTAGCCCCGGTGTCCATCAACCAGGGCGGGGTGGGGTTGGCGTTGGCGTTGGCGGCAGCAGCAACAGCAACAGCGTTGACATAGCGCTGGTTGTTGTTGTTAGTAGGGCGAAAATCATGGTTGTAACGATTGCGACACTCGGTGGCGATGTCCCCCAGTTACCGCAGATTTGGCACCGAGGACGCTCCTTCTTGCGTCCCCCAGATTTCTGCCCATTGTTCGGGTGACCGCCTCCGCCGCCGTAGCCGCCGGACTGCTGGCGATCATTGCCGCCTTGATACGGGCGGCTCTGCCCCTGCTGGAAGGAGTGATTCCCGGCAGGAGGTCCCCCGCCATACATAGACGGGGATGAGTCAGATGCGCGCCCCCGGCCAGGGTTGATGAAGAAGCCGGGACGCGAGGCGGCGTTCGCCGAGGATGACCACTCAGCAGCCTGATCGGCCTGAGCCTGCTGTGCCTGAAGAGCCTCATAGGAGAGGATTGAGAGTAAAACTCTGTGTACGACACGGAACGGTTACCGACGGTCAGCGAGGCAGCAATGGCGTTGAAGGCACCACCGAGGCCGGTGATGATGTAGTCGACGAGGTCGTCGTCCGAGATGGGAGATCCCGCGGCCGCCATGACATCAGCAAGGGCCTTCATCTTGTGCATGTACTGCGCGGCGGACAGATCCTCCTTCCGCGTCGACTGCAGCAGGCGCTTGATGTGGCGGACGTTGGCGCGGCTTTGGGCGCCGAACATCGAGTGAACTGCAGCCCATGCCGCCGCAGCAGTCGCGCAGCCAATCAGCTGGCACGCGATATCAGGCTCCATGGAGCCGAGCAACAGACCGAGCACCTTCTGGTCCATAGTCCACCATCGGGTGTAGTCCGGGTTGGGAACTTCGACTGCAGCAGCGCCCGTTCCCTGCTGGATCATCTTGGGAGGAGCCGCCTCGGAGCCGTCGAGGTAGCCGTGGAGGCCGGCACCCGACAGATTGGGGAGGTGAGTCCTCTCCATAGCATGAAATTGTTGGAGTCGAGGCGGACAGGCGGTGTGGACGTGCTGGAGGTCGTGGGTGCAGCCATGGAGGAGACTAGCGCTCCGGCTGTGTAGGATTGCATTGCGGAAGAAGACATCGCGTCGGAGAACGTCGCGGAGGAGAGCACGCGGCGTCGATGGCGGCGCGGAGGAGATCGCGTCGGGGGCGGCGGCGCGGAAGCAAGAGCACACGGCTCTGATACCAAGTCAAAATAGATTAGGGTTTCGGTGAGGCTGAGCCTTCACCTCGATCTCTTATATATAGGTGTATACGACAGATACAATTACAAGTTTACATGTGTACGGGTGGAATACGTCAACACCACGTACAACCGTTTTCAACACAGGTGATGGAAGAGGTCAAGAGGCTGTCCGCAACAAACAGTGAGAGAGACGATATGGGCAGTGCCGATGCGTATTGGAGGCGGGGCGGCCAAGAGAAGAGCGAAAATCTTAGGCGGCTGACAGCGTGCGTGGGTCTGCCGTCAGCTCATTGCCGCCCCCATCTCGCATGCATGCTCGTCAAAGGTTGGCCACACGCACGGAGGCTCGCCGGTGGCCGGCCACAAGCATGCTCGCCAAGGGGCTGGCCCCAAACACACACGCACGCTCGCCGGTGGCCACAAGCACGCACGCTAGGAGCTGACCCAAACACGTACGCACCGGTGGCCGGCCACAAGCGCACACGCACGCTGGCCCGAGGATGCCGGACCAGTTCGCCGTACCCCTGCCCAGCAGCGTGCCACGCCCGCTCACGCGAGGATGCCGAAAAGCTCGTCGGCGCCAGCCCGCTCGCCGGTCGCGCCTGCTCGTCGCGTCGCTGCGCTCGTCGGCCGCGCCCGCACGCCTGCTCGTCCCGCCGCTTTGCCGTCCATAGACTTGGAGGAACTCCGGACCACCGATGACTATGGAGGATGGTGTTGCACCAAGTAGCTCGCCGTTGAACTTCGCTGTCGTAGATATGGCTGTAGGGCAGCGGTGAACAGAGGGGGTCCAGCGCTGGAGCAGGGAGGCACAACGATGCGAGTTTCCTTCCATGTCCAGCAGCGGCATAGATGATACAAAGGGATAGAAAAATAAATCTGATAAGGATAAGGGATACACAATTATCGTGGGATTTAGTTGGGATTGGCTCACGTGCGTGCGGGCTCACGGGTCAAACCGAAGGACCGCCCGGGAGAGTGAGAAAAAAGTGGTTTGTTAGTTGAGATGGATCGTGTTAGTTGTTGCATGCGTTGGTATTTGTTAGTGCGATGGCATTTTTCTTATAATTTGTTAGATGTGTGACACCACCGGAGGTGTGACACCACCAGCCCTGATTTAATAGTAAAGATACTACTAGGTTGGTCGTCGCACCGGGCGGGCGTATACGTCCACGTCACCGTGCAGTGGCGCCGATTAGCCGGGACCCACAAGGCCTGTGTGGGAGCCTGCATTTTCCTTTGAGCATGTTTTCTTCATTCTCTTTTTTAGGCATACTTTGCACATAGTATAACTGTTAATTTCTTAGATGAATTTATTTTTAACACGGTTGTTAAATGTTGGTGAGCCACAAGGTATAAACAATACTTGGCTACTTCAAACATGCTTCATCTTATTATGAGACTGATTATTTCCTCCATTTATGCATCTAGCTTCTACTGAATTTATGCTCCACATTCCTTTTTATAAGGTGCTTTTCTTTCGAGTGTTAAATTTCTGTATCTTTAACCAACTTTACAGAAAATAGTATAATTGGATCCATCATGAAACATATTTTATAATTTACTATACCGATAACTTTTCTGTAATTTTCAACTATGGGCATTTCTGCTCCCGGTAGACCAGCGAGAGCTTATGGTTACTGAATGCTGATGGTCGCCCAGGACATATTTTTTGGGCTACGTGGCAGCACATTAGTCGACTTCGAGATGCGTAGTTGGTTTATGCTGTCATTTTTTCGTTAGTTGATTCATCCTTCAACCTTAATTATGTGATCAGTGATATGTAAATTTGATACTTTTTAAACTATGCAATAAACGACTGTGTGCATCGCTTGATGCATAGGCTGGGGTTTTTATCCCCCATTTCGGAAAAAAAACACCTTTTAAATATCTATCAACGGAGGGAGTTTTAGTTTGACAGGCATTGCACGTGCAAAATTACTAATATTCCTAAATGGACTCGTTTTGTCTGGGCTAAGAGGCAGGCTGGCCCAGCGAGTTTGGGCTTCCAGCCCACTCGCTCGATGGACCAGCGCCGAACGTTTGTCGCTCGGTCCGGGAAGTAGGAAGTGCTAGATAGAAGAACAGCGGTAGTGCAGTGCGTTGTTGGTATGTGAGTACTAGATTAGCCGAGACTGGGACAACTCCGGCCTGTTAATCTCCATCTCCTCTCCACTATTATTTATTATTAAACAAGCAAACATGACTTTCGCTAAGCGTACCCGTCAAACAAACACGGAACCATCAGCACCGCATGAGTAGACCCACCGGACAGCGTAACCAAATCAGATCTGGTGTGCACTTAGTATTTTACGATGACGGAACGAAATTCAGCCCAAGTAAGCCATCCCAGTCATGTTTTGAGAAACGGCGCTGCCGCACCATCCTCACATCGCCACCGCACGCCGGAACTGCGCTGCCGCCGCCGTCCACTTGCGGCCAACGGAAGTTCCTCGGCAGCGACCAACGGAAGTTCCCACGGCGGGCGACATGGAGGAGGACGCGGGCATGCTCGCGCTGACGCAGTCGACACCGCGGCCCTCTTCGTCCTCCGGTTCGATGACCCCGACGACCAGGCGGCGGCGATATGACCAGGACAAGGGGAGAGCCCAGTCCGATTCGTTTCTAACCCTAACCCCCGAGCGCTCTCTCTCCCTATTCATTCTACTTGGCAGGAGATTGGATCGAGCACGGGCGCCACGCCGCCAAGAGCTGCTCGCGCCGGCGCCGCCGCCCGGTTTCTCGCCACCGCAGCTCGGATTCTCCTTGCCTCTGCCTAGATTCGCCCCTCTCCGCCGCCCGGAGTCGCCTCCGCCGCCATCGGTCGCCGGAAGCAAGGTAACCGCTTCCGTCATCATACCTTCTTGCTCCCAATCTTGCTTGCTCATAGAAATGATTTGTATTTCTGGCTGTAGCTTCTGTCTCTATTAAGCCACATCAGAGCAAGGTCAAGGAAACTTTTTTGTTCCCATGTTCTGTATGGTGATGCTGTCTTCGATGGAAATAATCTCATCAACCCTTGATACTCACGCTTCCTATTAGAGTGGGCTAACCATTTCACATATCTCTTCATCTACGAGTTTTGAAGTTGCAGAGTACAGAAACATAGGAATACGAGCAAGAGAAGGTATTCTTTTCTAAGAGTTTTGAAGTTACAGCTACAAAGAAGGTTGCTTTTATCTTGCCTGTGTCACTTGAACTTTTGATCTACTATCGTGCATTATGTTGATCTATCATGCATGGATATTTGATATAAAAGTTTCTGATCAGAGTTTTGTGCTATTTAATGTTCTTTCGGGTCTCTGCATCGTGATTTTTTTAGTCAGGATGGTGCCTCCAATTTTGTGTGATGAAATACCTCCTGTAAAGAATGAGTGGTTGTATTTGGACATTTGGTTCAAACAGTTGTCCTAAAGGTTTTCTTAAATTAAACTTTGGCTTAATTGCATAGAAGATTGAATGATGAGTGGTTTATTTAGGCCCAAAGTTTAGCTTTATGAGTTACTAGAAGGATAGGGCGCGCTTTGCTGCGCCCGCGCTTTTGCTGCTTGCATTAGCTTGTTTCTGCTATTTCGGAGGGATTGCTGCTGATAGGGACACCTGACGATGGTTCTGTATGAGGAATCATTAGATAAACGAAAAACAGAGCCACCATCCCAGGAATCAGGTTATCAGGAAAGTAAAAACCTAATTACACGCACACGCCCTTGCAGAAGACCAGGACCAAAATGAGACCAAAAAAAGCAACACTTCAAACAAAAAATTCATGCGAGATGCCCAGACTCATATTACTCTCATGGTAGTGTCCTCAAGCCGTATGCACAACGTATGCAAAGAAGAAATAGAATGTGTATTGGTACACACAATCACGAGTCGTTAGTGACACCCGAGCACCAGGGGCTCCACTCACCCTCATGGTAGAGGCCTCAAGACACATGTAACATGCATACGAAAAGAAATGACTATTACGAAAAAATCATAAACAGAGCCACAGTGGAGCAAAGCTGCAAAATAAAACAAGCATACGCTAGCAGCAGCCTTAGCCCTGCAGCCTGCACCACACACATCCAAATGCACCAATACCACACGCTGCAAAATAAGTGCACCAATAGCAGCATGAACTAACAAAAACACCAGGAACTTAGCAATTCCTTACTTAAATTCCCAAGCAAATATTGAAGACAAAGGTACAGAGATACCATGTCTGCCTTGCACATTTTACCAACATAAATGTCTTGTTTTTTGTCCATTAAATGCCTTGCTAAGCAGTGAATACATTATCGGCGAAAAGAAATCGAACAAGCGCCCTTCAATCTCTCTATTCTAAATTGGTTGTCGTTCTAGCAATAAAACTACCATGACTTAACAAAAAAAAATGGAGCATTCATGTTGTCACTATCAGAACTACCTGGCGGAGGCAACAACCTCACAACCTCTGATGGATTTCCTCATAATCATGAATACAACCATCTTAAACATTGTTCACAATGGAGATAAATGATATGAATACACCTTAAGTTGAAAAGCATCATTACTATGCAGTATGAGCACATCATGGGTCTTGGTACGTTTGTGTGATTCTTGCTTTGTAACGTGAAAGGAAAGATTTGTCAAGAAAAAATATTGTGGCTTTGTCTACAGATCATCCTGCTATGCCCCAACTTCCATGATCCTCAGGAGAATAAGGCCGTAGAAAAATAATAGAACTTGTAACAACCTTGGTCAAATCAATTTGGTGGTAGCTGGAAAAATAAGAGTCCCTGTGCAAGATTAGTCCATATATCGGGTGATGAACCAGATGAGGTGAATACAATGCAAATAAGATGGAGACATATACAACTTTGTCTTCATGTTGGATATTTTATATCATTAGTAACGATGACGTGTTGGATATTTTTAAGAAGATGAAAGATCGACTTTGAAATGATAGTCACTTTACATATTTCTCTTTATAGTAATTGTATAAAAGACATTTTTTCGATGAAGTATATAAAAGTAATGAAATTAATTTGTTGTTTTTGTTCAATTTTGTTACAAAGTTTTTGTACTGCTTTATTTTAAATATAAACAAGTAGTTTCATAATTTTAATTACCCGATATGTCTTCACCCTTTAGTTTTTTTGTAAACAACCATACATGTTATGATAGTTTGGTTTATTATGATGTTCTTTAGTGATATATGGCCTTGTATTTAGGTGGTATAAGATTTACTATACAACAGTTAGTTCATTACAAAATCTCGAGTGAACCCATCAGCAAAATTGCCTGGCTCCGCCCCTGTATACAAGGTATGAGCCTAATGAAATGCTAATGCGCCAGTCAATACAAAAAAATTGGCATAGGTAGAGGTTGCAGTAATACTGGCGAAAAAATAGGGAAAGATAGGGAATCTATTATATTATTAAAACAACAAACAATGGACGATGATCTTAATATAAACACATATCTGCAAGGATAATCTAGAATAGAGAAGAACCAATGTGAAAGGGCATAAACAACACGGTGTACCCCTCGTTTATCTAGTTCAAAAAAATGGTAACGCTCTTTGGACCTTGCCTGCATGTTGGGATAGGACGTCCTTAACTTATTAGCCCCCTATGTACATCTCAAGCCCCAAAACAAAGTCATAGATGTGATATTTTGTGGGTGCTAAAATGCAGTGACCTATACCCAGACGCGTGGACATGCCAGGAGGTGCCTGCTTTGAGGGCCCTTATTAATGTTAGGAACTGCTATAGGCCGGTTCATATGTGGAGAAAATCACAAAATTCTTGTTAAGCTCTCAGCAAAAAGCGATGCATTGCATCATGAGCACTTCCATCCACGTACATATAAATCACAATTATGCCAGGGCGGCACAGGGTCAGATTTGAGCTCACCTTGCCCTTGATCTTGCTGGCCTGGGTCCACGTCTCAATATAATTCATGTAACGGTTCAGCTTCTTGATCTTCTTCCTTAGGTGCGAGTTGCAACTACTGTATATGTTGCTATAATATCATGTAATAGTCGGACTTCACTCTCAAGCTCGGCAATATGCCGGAGGTTCCGTGGCCTATGAGCATATTCCCAACATTTCATCCGATTAGAAAAATTGATAAATGAAGCATGCAAATGTTAAACCATGGTTACTAAAAGTTGCAGGCTACAAATACCTAAATGTATTTTGTTCCATGCTAATCTATATAAATAAAGTGACCAAGCATAGCTCCTTACTTCTAACCAGTGTTGCATGTATTCAATTATATAGCAGGCAGATAAACTGATGCACTGATGAAAGTTTATGAAAATAATTTTTGGCACCGAGCAGCTCTAGAAATTTACGGATCACAATCGAGCAGTTACATAGCCAGTGGACAGTGTCATTGTATTCTCAAATTCGAAACTGTTTGACTCACCTCTTTATAATCACGCGAGCATTGAAGGTAAATGCCCCTTGTCTTGGGCTTGCTCTTTTTTAATTTGTTGCCTGGTAGTTCTCAATGCCTCAATGGGTACTAATTCTCTTTGTTTTGGACTTCCGAATCTTCACACTAATTCTCTTATTACCATGGAAGCCACTTGAGCTGACTGCTTAAAATAACCAGTAAGCACCATCTGATAGCGCTTTAAAAAGAAAATATAGCCTCTCGCATCTGTTACAAAAGGCTGCAAGTGAAAAATCATTTCGTGATGCAAACATGCATCATATGGTAACACCCTAAGAGGGTAGTAACTGCAAATTAATAATTCGTATTATTACACTGCTTTTAAAAATAACAGCTCTTGCATGTTATTTCCAAACAGATTGAGAAGTGTCGTACTATTAAGCTAACAAATTATCATATAATTTGGGAATTTTTAATATTGTCTCTTTGCATCTACAATTCCTGTGTGGCATCCACATGACGCATTTAAAAGTTTTTCAGTGGTTTGTCCTCCTGGGAGGGCGGATATATGCGGTCTAAGCACAACCGTCCTACGCTTTGTTACAGGGTCACCATTTATACCAAAGAAACATACAAAGCTTTTATTGCAAAATGCTGAAAAGTGCATTGTATTCTCGCAAGTCAGCTATAACACAATTACCAATTTAGGATAGCCAGTTAGCCATGTAATCCATGTTCAGACTTGAACTACAGCCCAAACAACACCTCCGCAGAAACAAATCATCAATAAAAGTTAATATCTTCACTCATGCAGGGATGCGGTAGAACAGTGATTATCATGTCTACAACAAATTCTTTGCAGGTGCCAAGATGCTAGATATTAATTCTCCTTCCAATATGTATTAACATCACAATACTGAAAATAATACACATGACCATGTAAAACAATACCTTTAACTCATTAGGCGGACTTTTTTCTAGTGCTTGTTTTTAACCTATGCACCTGATATGCGGAAATAAAGTAATGTGTCCCATAGCCATACAATCATGAAACCGAACCACACAACAGCCAAAGTTTAATAACTATGACTACGCTATCGGCCCAAGCCTCCGGCGACGGGGCTCCGCTTCGCTCCGATGTTAGCCCCTATCTTTATATGAATTTTTGGATCAACATAAAACAACAAGCGATAGCTCAGGAAATAATTCTCCTTCAGTATTTTGGGCAAAAAGTCAACAAAATATCACTGGTTTCATGGTAGCGCTGTTTGGTTGCAGCAAGTACTGATTAGAGTTTCTATTCATTTTTGCAGTGAGAAAGAAGTCTGGCAGATCGCGTACCAAAAGCGTGTATAATTTTGCATTCGCTTAGCGTATTATCTAACTTGTTAGAATCAAATTTAATTGGCTGGATGCAACAACTATATGTGTAGAATCTGCTTTTATTTGTAATTTACAATTGCACTAACTGAAAACTATCAGAAATGAGTTGGATAAAAATTCAGGAAGAGTTTCCTTAGAGTTAACTCTCACGGATTTTTTGGAGCAGAATCATACCTCCAAAAATCAAGGCCAGAGGAATTTCCTTGCCTATTTTCAGTATTTTGTGGAGCAGCAGCTGCGATCTGGTTGCACATACACCATCTCCTCTTCATCTCATAACTCCTTTCATCCTCCGCTTGCTCCAAAAATCAAGGATGTGAGGAAAAAATCAAGACTACCTTGTCGCTGGCGGACCTTGTTGACGGTGGCGGGATCAGGGAAGGCGATGGAGCCCTGAAGGTTCGCCGCCGGCCACCGGTGGCGCGGCACACGGCGCGGGAGGCCTCCTGTTTCTCCTCAGTGTCCGCGCCGTCGTCGCCACCCATCGTAGACGGGTGGGCTGAGCCCGACGGCGAGCAGGAAGGGCGGGGGCGTGGGGCAGGAGAGCAGGGCGCCTAGGGGAGCTGCGGACGGTGAGGAGACGACGCCCTCGCCGCCCTGCGCAGCTGCGGCCCAGGCTGACGCATACATGCGGGACCCACAAGCTATTTTTCCTGTCGTGGCGGTGCTGGATTGGATGACTGTAGCGATCAACCACAGCTCGCTATTCCTAGCTCGATTAAAGATGTAGAGATAAGGTGTAGATGGTCAAAAGCTATAGAAACTGCAACTCACTGAAGGAGGTTAGATTTAATTCTTAAGATTACACATGCGTGCACGTGCCCGATTACTAGTAATCATTAAATCAGTGAACCTACTAATCTACCATGTAGAAATAAGGAATTGTAAGGTAGGGGCATGTAGATTTTCTGTACAAGGGATGCTGAGGACCGAGGTAAGTAATTTAACAGTTTCGCTGATCATAAGAGCTGCTGCTAGCTTGACAGCACTAGTACTATCTCAGAGTTTCAGATTACTGATCAGTGCTGGCTGTGCAGCCCTTAAGTAGTGCTACTTGTCTTGCAGCTCCGAGCAACACCAGTAAAAGCATATCCTATGATCGATAAACCACTCACAAAAATTTCTGATATGGAACTCTCCAAGCATGTACGGTACATGTGCTGATGTGCCTCGATTTGTCACTTGTAGGTTTGGATATGGGTTTTCACGTCCTGTCTTTTCAATCAGAGCCGAGAGACTTGTGTTCATCAGTGACCATACTGTGTTGCGGATACGGCCGCTTACTCGTGTACAGTAAGGGACATAGCAAGCTTCCCACGGCGATAACCTAGCTACCACCTGCCGTGACAACCTACAATGGATTATAGTGAAAACTAGCTATGCGACTACAGAAAAATATAGAATGGTCGATCGGAGCGGCGAGGTCAAAGGAAGCCATGCTGTGTAGAAGTGCTGAACACCAACTCATATGCCTGGCGTTTGGTCGCTTTCATCATCTTGGTCTTGGCATGTGTAATGCGAACGCGGAAAAAGAGATTTACAATAGCATTTGGCGTTAAGGGTAAATATGGGCCATCCGTTTCGGTCATCCGACGGCATAGATTCGTCGTTGACCGCGGACGAAAATGGACTTGTCCACAGCGAATCTGAGCCGTCGGATGGCCGAAACGGACGGCCCAGATTTGCCCTTGGCGCCATATGCCCTTGTAAAAACCCGTTTTCAAACGCGACCATATTTGAGAGCCATCATGTTATGTTTTTCCCCTCTCTGCCCCACCTAGTTTGGAACACCAGATTTTGAATGGATTGAAGGTTTTGGGAGAATCGATTTCTTTTGCAAAGGTTAAGAGCAACCCGAGCTGGACACCTAACCTATAATAGCATCAGTGTCCAATTTTATTCTATGTGCCCAAGCGTGAGAAGAGAGCAGGAGGTTGGAGATAGGAGAGATCGAATTTTTATTTCTCAAAATCAATTTGGCATCAGATCATGTTTTTTTTTTCCGAAATGGGGATAAGCCCCAGCCTCTGCATCGAGTGATGCACGCAGCTTTTTATTAAAGTTTATTGTAGCAAGTATCAAGAGTTTACATCTCATCGATCACATAAGGTTGAGACATGTATCAACCAGCGAAACACAACATAAAGCAACTAGAAGTCGACTAATATGTTGTCACGTATGTCGAGAGAAAAAAATCATGTGCCACCAACAGGAGTCGGGTGCATCCAGTAGCCATAAGGTCTCGCTGGTCCGAAAGAAGCAGGAAAGCACACAGCTAGATCCAGTGCACCGCCATATTGTTAACCTGTAAGACATGAAAATTGTTTGACCTATCAAAAACAAGGTTATTCCTACATTTCCATATAGACCAACAAATAGCTGAAACGCCAATACGAATCCTATCCTTGGTCTTCTTGTCTACCCCATTCAACCAATTACCAAACATATTAGTGACATTAGTCAGTGGTGAGATATTATAAGTACAGAACACAACTCACGAAATCAATTTTGCAAAAGGACAAGAGATGAGCGAATGGTCTATTGTCTCCTTAGAACCAAAAAAAGAATATTTAGTATATTCTTACCAATTCCTCTTAGCTAGGCTATCTTTTGTGAGCAAGACCGTTCTATTAAGGAACCACATAAACACTTTTATTTTTAGCGGTATTTTTAGTTTCCAAAGTTAAGTATGTAAATATCTTGTATGACTATCCATCAAATACTCATACATAGATTTTACAGTAAACAAACCATTACTTGTTAGTTTCCAATGAAAAGAATCCGGGGTATCCGATAGAACAACATCCATAAGACGAAGGCATAAATGAGACCACTTATGCCATTTGTCACCAATAAGGGCCCTTCTAAAAGACATATTTAGTGGTGGCGCATTATGCAGCACATCATAAACCGAAACGTTTTTGTGCTGAACAATGTTATATAAAGATGGATGTTGATTTTGTAATGGAGAAGTATCCAGCCAAGTGTCTTCCCAAAACCTTGTCCATCGAAGGTGCAAAAAAAACTCAACTGGCAATCGGATGCCTAACAGTGGCATGTCAGTGCCTAACGTCCGTCGTGCCGAAATGGCGAACATGCAACATTCCGGCGACTTTGTGACCAATTTACTACAAACTTTTATTACTGGACCAATGTGATTACACAACACAACTTCATGGACCTTTGGTCGTTTAATCTCCACATCAATGTGTTTCGAGAGATTGCATTTTTTTTTTTTTTTTTGCAATTTCATAGAATGTGAATCTCAATACTAATATGCCTGCCTCTACGGTGTCCTGCCTTAAGTGGTTTTTCCGGCGGGCCAATGTTTGGGCTGACTTAAGATTCGTGCCATGCAGGTACGCGGTGCGGCCTGTCCACCAAATGGACCAAATTTGCATCCCTCGAGTCTTAATGGATCTTCCGCGGACAACCAAACTGCCAGGCAGCACGGGATGAGTTTGCTACATGCATGAGTACGTGCATCTTGAGCAAACAAAGGAGAAAAGGAACTCGTGACAATTGTCGAGTAAACACTAGTAGAAAACATGCTTTTAGTCCCGGCTTTTACTCCCGGTTTTCCAACCAGGACTACCAAATCGGGACTAAAGGCCCCCCCATGGCCAACCGGGACTAAAGGTCCTCCCACGTGGCCACGCTGAGTACTGGGCTGGAGGACCTTTACCAACCGGGACTAAAGAACTACACCTTTAGTCCCGGTTGGTGTTACCAACTCGGACTAAAGGTCTCCAGAGGATTTTTTTTTTACGGACTTCACGTGGCTCATTCGGTCACCCATCCTAATTTCCCACTAATTATACACTTAGCCACATACTTAATTTCTAATTATACACTTAGCCACACACTTAATCTCTATTCCAAAATTTCCCACTTAGCAACACACTTAATCTCTAATTATACATTTAATCTCAGGTCAAAGTATTTAACCTGGTCAAACTTCCCATTCGGTCACCTATCCTCCAGCCCAATCACGCTTAACTTTTGAGTTCCTTCTAAATTATCTGCCAAATGAGAAGTTAGAACTTACTGATATTAGTATCCTATCAATCATATTAACCACTCGGTTATGATGTTACACTTTTTCATTGTTTAAATTTTAAAAATTTGTTTGAATAAGTAACAATGATTATGTAATACTATATTTTGAATAAATAACAATAAAATGAATTTTACTTTATTTTTTCCTTTTTATATTTAATATGGAATAATTCATATCTTTAAATCCGTAAATCGAAATTTGACAAATAAAATGTCTAAGTCGATTAGAAAAATGAGAGGAATTCAAATATGCCATCCATATCATCTTTTACATCACAGAAATATCGATAGTTTTAGAAAATTTGAGCTCTTTCGATAAATAGTCATTGTGGTCATTTTGACCGTTTTTTGAAACAAATCAAATAAAGTGAAAAAAACCTCAAAAAAAGGTATCCTCTGGCATGGAGTCCTTTTATGTGTACTAGTTTCTATGGAAAATGATAAACTTGATTTTTGAAAAATTATTCAAAAAAAATATTCACAAAAAGGTCTATCATGTATAATCATCTTTAAGTTTCAAGCGAGATGACCAAGTTATGACCATTCCCATGGCATAGTTTGTGATAAAGTTCTCATATTCGACGAATTGGTGTATCTTGGTATAGGAAACAATGGTTCCGAAGAGATTTCACAAATTATTTTTATAAATATCATTTTCCTTTTTCTAAGTGAAAAATTTGACTTTTTTGTGAATCAAATATAAAAAATGGTGCAAAATGGCACCCATCTAATTCTCACAAAGATTAGTCCACATTTGATGGATAATCCCCAAGTATTAGGAATTTTCTTGATTTCTATCTAATTTCGCCTAGTTAAATGAGTTTATGCTAATTTTCCGAAAGTAATCCAAAATTGAACTACAAGTGTTTGATAGTTTGGTCTGAAATTTTTAAAAAAATTATTTTAAGGTACACAACTAGTGGTTATATCACATAAACATCGATAGTTTTAGAGAATTTGACCTCTTTTCGATGAATAGTCCCGGTGGCCATTTTGACCGCTTTTCGAAACAAATCAAATAAAGTGAAAAAACGTAAAAAAAAAAGGTATCCTCTGTCATGGAGTCCTTTTATGTATACTAGTTTCTGTGGAAAATGATAAACTTGATTTTTGACAAATTATTCAAAAAAAATCTTCACAAAAAGGTATATCATGTATAAACATCTTTAAGTTTCAAGCGAGATGACCAAGTTATGACCATTCCCACGGCATAGTTTGTGATAAGGTTCTCATATTCGACAAATTGGTGTATCTTGGTATAGGAAGCAATGCTTCCGAAGGGAGTTTTAAAATTATTTTTAAGGTTGGATTCAAGGTTGAATGCCTTGAAGGTCATTGGATATAATGAACATATTTGAGATGATCAAGAAAGAAGAAAAGATATAATGTTGATCAAGACGAAGTTGAAAAGAATGTGGATTCAAGTGATCAACACACAAAGCTAAATGTTGCACCATGTGGGATCATGTGATCCAATGGTATGGTAAGCAATTGTCTATATAGATTTGTGAACTAACCCATGATGTGTATGTGTGGAGTATCCATGTTGGTTTAGGTATCTTCCCATGGCTTCGCATCAAAATGAAGATTTCATATAACCTATGGAGGATGACGTCAAGTGGTGGGCGTCATCAAGATAATGGTCGAAGTGAAGACGTGCCTTAGAGAGACTCTCCCATAATGGTGTATGGGGGAGCGACATGTGAGTCTTCATCAAGCAAAGCGCAATCAAGAAAGGTGGATTGCCTCTTGGGTTGCTTGTAACCCTAGGAGGCCTTTGTAGGTTTCGGAAGACTCAACTTGTTGCGAGGTGCTCCGGGACATTGTTGGGAGGCTTCAACTCATTGTGGAGTTCCCCGACCTTTGTGTACGGCTTGGTCAACGCCTCGAAGGTGACCTCATAGTGGAACAGCTACGCCTTCACCGGCAAAGCTCACGGAGAATAGAGTGAGCACATCCGTGCTATTGAAGCGCCTAGGTGGCTCCACACTCCTCCAACGTAGACGTACTTCCCTTGGGAAGGAACTACGGGAAACATCTCCTCGTGTCCACTTTGCGGTTATCTCTATACCCGAACTCTTACTTATGCATTTATCTTTGTGATAGCCATCGAGCTTGAAGTTATCTATCTTGCTATCACTTAGTGGTTGTTCTTGTCTAGTATAAGTCGTTGGTGCACATAGGTGAACCTAGCTTGGTTAGGTTTTGTGCTTGATAAATTAAACGTTAGTTTTATTCCGCATTTATTCAAGGCTAAACCGTAATTATTTCAAAACGCCTATTCACCCCCTCTAGGCGACATCCTTTGCACTTTCACCAAGTACAAAATATATGGTGAAAATGGCACCATCTAATTCTCACAAAGATTAGTCCACATTTGATATATAATCACCAAGTATTAGGAATTTTCTTGATTCTATCTAATTTCGCCTAGTTAAATGAGTTTATGCTGATTTTCCAAAAGTAATCCAAATTTGATCTACAAGTGTTTGATAGTTTGGTCTGAAATTTATAAAAAAAATCATTTTAAGGTACACAACTAGTGGTTATATCACAGAAATATCGATAGTTTTAGAAAATTTGACCTCTTTCGATCAGAGTCATGGTGGCCATTTTGACCGTTTTTTGAAAAAATCAAATAAAGTGAAAAAACCTCAAAAAAATATATGGTTTAAAATGGCACCCATCTAATTTCACAAAGAGTAATCCACATTTTATGAATAATCTCCAAGTATTAGGAATTTTCTTGATTTTTACCTAATTTCACCTAGTTAAATGAGTTCATGCCAATTTTTTGAAAGTAATTTTGCCTAGTTAAATGAGTTTTTGTGATGCAAAAGATGATATAGTTATCATATTTGGATTCCTCTCATTTTTCTAATTGATTTAGACATTTTATTTGTTAAATTTCGATTTACGAATTTAAAGATATGAATTATTCCATGTTAAATGGATAATAGAAAAAAAATAAAAAATGCCGACGGCTTTAGTCCGGGTTGGTGTCACCTTTAGTCTTGGTTGGGGACACCAACTGGGACTAAAAGGGCGCGCAGCGATCCCACCCTGCCGCACCAACCGGGACTAAAGGTCCCTTTTCACCCGGGACTAATGGTTGCGGCGTCCCTAACCGTTGGAACCGGGACATTAGTCCCGGACCGAAACATGGCCGGGACTAAAGCTCCGAACGAAAGGTTGTTTTTCTACTAGTGAAAAGTGCAAGAGATATAAGGCAAAAGTGACTAAATGCGAGCATCTGGCAAGTCGCTTCCCGTGTATGTCGAACTCGATCGTACTTGGAAAAATGTGTGAAGGAATAAAGCGTGTCGGGTGGCCAAACCTTTGAACTCGAGTTAGTGACGAAATAGGTCGTAGCCCCGCTATATAAATATAGCAACAACCCAATACAACCAATAGTTTCGAAATGCTGGGGCAGCAGCAAACATGAACCCAAAGAAAAGAAAATGGAGACATAGGCGTATTGACTAAGCTACAGAGACTCGTAACCGCTGCGCCCTCTCCGACGAAGTACCACCACACTCCTAGCACTGAATCAACAAGTACCAAGCAGCACCTTCAAGAAGGCATGCACATGCTACTGCCCGGATCAACTGATCCTAGGGTTTCCCCCGGCACACAGAGTGATGTGGACGAAGGGTAGCCACGACACCCTTCAGGAAGGGATGATGCCACCCAGAGGCGGCATCGCGTCGGTGTCGGTCGGGCCGACAAGGATTTCTCCGAAACACCCTATCCACAACCTTCAGATGATTCCGTCGCATCGGAGCCCCGCACGACGAGGTCTTGCCACCACCACACTAGCCGCCCACCAACAATCGCCACCACGGTCACAAAGTCGCCATCGTCGTCGCACCAAAGCCGCCGTCCCGAGGTCTGCAAGACGGAGGCACGGGTAGAATGTACTGGGTCAGCAGCACGACGGCCGCGCGGGAGGGAACGCCTCCACCGCCAAAGACGGTAGTCGACCGGACGCAGCAGCGGAGCACACTAGTCCCGTTAGGTCCGGCCGGGCACAGCATGCCCGTAAAGCCCCCGTGGGGGCACACCAGTCCCAACAGATCCAGCCGGGCCAAGATCGGGCCTGTAAAGCCCGCCGCCGTGCTGCAACAGGCCGGTCGCCGACGCCGCTAGCCCCTGCACCATGTACCCCACCGCCATCTGCAGAGCGTGCGGCAGGGAGGGCCAGCCCACCCCAGCCCAGATGGGCCCAGATCTGGGCCGCTGGGCGCTGCCGGCGCCGCCCGCCTCTGCACTGCCCGCAGCACCAGGCAGCACCACCGGACCACCACCAACCAGCCGAAGCCGGGCCACCGCCGCCCTAGGTCGCACCGCTGCCGGAGAGACGCCGCCCCGCGCCTCCTTCAAGCGCAGGTAGAGGAGCTCCGCCGCCGCCGGCACCACCCGAGCCTCGCTCGGGGGTTCGCGCCGACGGCGGCGGGAGGGGAGAGGCGGGAGGGAGCTGGGCGGAGAAGGCCGAGGCCGCGCCCGTCCGCCGCGGGGACGGCGCGGACGCGGGACGAAGAAGGGGAAGAGAAGGGGAGGGAGCGGGCCGGCCGGAGGCGGCGCGGCCGCGTTGGCGGCTAGGGTTCCGCGCGAGGGAGGAGAGGTCGCCCTAGCCGGAGCGTATCAGTTCGAGAGGTTTTCAAAACGGAAAAGAAGATTTGATTGAACTCGAGTCAGTTCTCCTGGCTGGACGTCAAATCCCCGAGAAGATGGCAGTCCAAGCCAAATATATCTAGCCATCGCGCCAATCGTTTTGCTTCATTCGACTTGGGAACGTTCGGGGTAAAATCCTCAGCAAGTTAGGCGCCAATCCTCGGCAAGTCTGAAGTCTGAACAGCGTGTGCGTGCAAGTTTTTCTGAAGGTTTGCAGTCCCCTAGCGGCCTAGACTCCATGTAACCAAGGTTCTGCAGTGTGTAGAAATCATGTGCATATCGAAAGAAAAGGATGCTTGGTCGATCTCCATGCTTTTCTTGGAATGACTTCAATGGCGCCTTTCTTGTAGTTGTCCAATAGTAGGAGTATTTGTATTTTGCAATGCATACTTTATCATCTTTTTGACATTCGGACTAACTTAACAAATAAAAAAGGACATCGTACACAGAAAATGCATTGGAAGTTTGCTCCATGCATTATCTAGATCGAGGCAATCATGTACATGCATGCCATGGGTACTCTGAAATAATATGCGAGAACCCACACCGTGAAGAAGAAGAGACGGTACCGCACGATGCAATAGTACACCGTCGACGGGACAAGCTATCTGAATGAAACTCGGAGAAAATGACACCCAATATTACCAGTCTTGCACTAATACATTTATTTAAGCTAACATATCACTCAGGTCATCTATATGTATCGTTTTGAATAAAGCAAAAATGCAGAACAAAGTTCGAAACATATCTCGGACAATCAACACAAGTAAGATTCAGATCTTAATTTTCATATACACAAATATTACAGTGACTGAGTGACAAACTGGACCGATCACACACGCCTAGCTAGCTAATTAACTAACCCTTTAATCACCAGGAACTAATTAGCAACATCCATGTAATTTATCCCAGTCTCTCTGTTTTATACCCTTTCCAAAACTATGCCACTAACGCCAATGGCATGCACGGCCGCCGGCTAGCTGCACGTACGGCGTCCGTTCGATCCGAGCCTTGTCGCCGAGTGATTCACGGCATGTAGAGCTTGCTGCCGCACTTGCAGCGCCACACCTCCGGGTAGTACTCCCACTGGGTGCCGATCCCGGGCTGGATGGCCACGCGCACCGCCCGGCACGGCGTGCACCGCCCGCACCGCGACCGGCACGTCGGCGGCGACGACCCCGGACCCAGCAGGCGCCGGCGAGGAGCCGCCGCGGCGTCGCCATCGTCTGAAGATGATGTACTACTCCGTATCAGCAGTGTCGACGATCCTGTCCTCCTCATGTGCTGCAGCACCGCCGCGGGTGGCCTCCCTGCCGCGGCGACAGCTACAGTACGATTAATTACAAGTACGCGTGTTAGAACTTCACCAACTCTACTGTTTGACAAGTACAGACAAAACACGGCCCCCAAAAAAGCAACAAAATACAGTCCTGTAAAAATCAATACGGGGAATGCGAGACAGGTTCAGCCGTTTGGCACATGTCGAGGGTATTTTTCAGAGTAAGAATTAGAGCTAATTAAAACTCATGGAATTATGTGAGACCAAAACGTATTTGCTGAAGAATTACTAGCAAGGTTGGTAGGAGTATTGCTGGATGGTTCTTTTTTGGAGATTCTCTAACTTCTCCTGCACTGAAGTTGATGTCGGGTATGTGTGTGCGTGAACAATAAATTAGATCGGTGTATGCTTTTCTGGACCTGGGTACTGCCAGGGTGGGGGACACCAAGACTATAGGAGAAAAAGGGACGCATGCACTGGTTGGTGAAGACCAAGATGACTTCAAGACAAGAAGGTGACTTGTTCATTTAATGATTTGCAATGGACATTGAAAATCGATTTACAATCGAATTTAGTTATGCATCAGAGAAAAAACCTCACATACTAATCATGCAGACTTCTTTTCTTTGGTGTGTGTACAAATTAAACTTTTAGGAATTTTGCTAAGCTAGGTTTACTAGCCCATGAATGATGGGAGCGATTTAGCCAGCTATGCTAGCTAGTTTAGCAGTCCATGCATGATGGCTAGTTAGTTTTTTTTTTTTTGAGCTTTAAGGCAGTCGTATCCGCCGTCCGATTAGATATAATAGAAAGTTATTTACATAATTTCGGACTAGGAAAAAATCCCTTACAGACAAACTAGTTAGTTTTAGAGAGGGACAGAGAATATAATTTGCAAACAAGAGCAGCTATACGCTGGCTTTGCATCCAGAGAGATCACAAGAAAAAAACTGAGCGATAAATATCTGCCCGTATCTGTATGTCGGTCATTCGAGTTTTCTCCAGCAAAGTATGTAACGAGCAAGCAAATCCAGAGTACTCTGAAGAAATGAGAGTACTAGAAGTAGTTTGCATGCGGAGTGATATATGGAGAGGAAGAAAGGAGGGAGAGAACTTTGGCGACCCGGGTACGTACCAGATCATGGAGACCTAACTAATGTTAAACGCACGAACAACACACTTCAATATTAATCTCAAGGGCCCTTGAGAGAGAAATCTCGGAGCACGCAAGATTACCAAAGTAGTACGACTCTGGTGGCCTAAGCTAAGATCCACTTGAATTAATTAACTTTAAATCCGAATAAGAATAGAGGACACATCAAAATGGAGGCAACATCGGAGCTAGCAAACCAAACAGAAAAGAAATCAAAGGACTCGAATTCCTTCGGAACTACTAATAGAAGAGACGAAAAAGAAGCTCCACTTACCAACGGCTGCACAGAAGAAGACGATGACGACGGCGGCAAAGGCGGCGGGGCGGCGGCTCGGTGCGCCCATGGCGCGACGAGTAAGAGCGGCTCGCGCGGAGAAGACGCCAACAGGGCCGCGCGTGCAAAGGCTAGCTCCAGCCTCCAGCACGGCAAGCTAGTAAGCTAAACACTCGAAAATGACGAGGCGCTGGCGATGGATAGCCGGCTAGGTACGGTAGCGCGGCAATGGGATGCAATGGCCACCGACCGAGCTCTGATCCAACTTGTAGTTGCGGGCGGGCTCCCGTTCGTGCGTGCGTGAAGACTGAAGAGACACGCTTTTGAGAGCGAGAGAGAGAGAGGAAGGTAAGCTATGGAGGGTAGGGGCACTGTGGTGAGCTAGCGGAGGGGAGGGCTGCCCGGCGACTAGCTAGCAGAGGCATGTGGGAAATGTATAGCATGTTGCCCAGTGCAGAGAACGTAACCTCCTCCGTTGTTTTTTTTTTTTTTTTTGAACGGGACCTGCGATTTTATTGGGTAGCGCTGCCGCTCACCCGGGCCCGAACGGTGGGAGAAAGAAGGAAGCGTACGCCTCGGCTCAAACCCGGGCCTGAGAACACGCTTGCGGACAAAGCTTTGATATAGGATCGTCGTGGGAAATATCGTGTGCATGCATGCACCCGTTACCCGTAGAGGAAAAAACTTAGAACAAAAAATAATATCGACTTAGGATGTCTCCAACGGGTTGAGGCATCCAGTCCGCGGGGCCGTTTCTGTCCGTTTGGGCGAAAACCACGCTCAACACGTCGGCGCAAATGGACCGTTCTCTGTTTTTCTGTCTGCCGCGACTCAAACTTGGTCCAAATTTGAGCCAGGTTTTGTGTCGAACACGGACACGCGCTGACGCGCGGACAGATATTCTGTCCTCCCTTCGTCCGCCCCTGACCGCTGAATAGACCATTCTCACTCCAATCTTCTCCGCCTACCTCGCCCCTCCAGCCGTCACCCCGCCGTCGCCACCCCCATTTTGGTACTCTAGGCCGTTCCCGGGCGGCCGCCGCCAATTCTTCTGCCCCGCCGTCACCGAAGCAGCTTCCTCCGTGCCGCAACCGGCGAATCTCACGCTCTGGAGCTCGGAGTGCCCACGACCCCGACGCCGCCCACAAGGTGTTCGACCATTTGCCCCAGCCAGAACTGAGGTACGGCTCCGCCATGGATAGCTTCGATGAGTATTTTTACAAGAACTACATCATGTACCAGTACTCCTCCGACGATTCATGTGATGATGAGAGCGATGGCCTTGTTACCACCTCATCGTCAATGAATACATAGAGAGGATGCGGCCAGTGTTCAGAGGGTCTGTGCCGGGGCGTTCTCCCGCCTTGGACCGCAACAGATCAGCTGGCCACGTCCAGCTCTACGGGGACTATTTTCGTCGGTGAAACCAACATATACTTCCAAGATTTTCCGACGCCGGTTTCGGATGAGGCGGTTGTTGTTCAACCGTATCCGTTTTGGAGCGATGCATTATGATGATTATTTCATATGCAAGAGAGATGCGGTTGGCACCCTCGGCTTCTTCTCCTCGTATCAGAAATGCACCGCAGCTATCCGCATGTTTGCATACGGAGTTGTCGGTGATCTTGTGGACGAGTATGTGCGGATGAGTGAGTCCACGTGCCTAGAAGCTATGTACAAATTTTGTGCAGCTGTGGTACAAGTCTTTGGCAAGGAGTACTTGAGGGAGCCCAATGTTGTGGACACGGCCCGGCTCTTGTAGATCAACGAGTCCAGGGCTTTTGTGGAATGATTGGCAGCATAGATTACATGCACTGGGAGTGGAGGAACTGCCCATTTGCTTGGCAGGGCCAGTACAGGGGCAAAGTTGTCGAGTGCACGGTCATACTTGAGGCCGTGGCCTCCCAAGATATGTGGATTTGGCACTCTTTCTTTGGCATGGCAGGTTCGCACAATGATATCAATGTGCTTCATCGGTCTCCGGTGTTCAACAGGCTCTCCAATGGCAATGCCCCTGAGGTGACCTTTGATATCAACGACCATACATACAACAAGCCATACTATCTTGCTGATGTGATCTATCCTACATGGACTACCTTTGTGAAGACAATCTCCAAGCCAAATGATAAAAAAGCAGAAAAGGTTTGTCAAAGAACAAGAGAGTGCTAGAAAGGATGTGGAGCGTGCTTTCTGACATGGGTATGCCTATCGGGTACCCTACCATGAGGGTACCTGGTGCACGTATCGACTAGGCCCAACTATCAGAGCCTACATGAAGCCCATGAAGGGAGGCCCACGAAGATGGAGTATCCTCCAAGTTTGGCGAACAATAGTCGGTTTAGAGTTTCCTTACTTGTAAATCGAGTCGGTTACGAACACCCGAGACCCAGCCTATTATTTAAGGACTGGGAGGGCCATCGAACCAGACAACGAACCACCAGAGCCACAAACCCTAGCGAGATCGACATCTCGCCGGGACCCTTGTAACCATCATATTCACAAAGCAATAACAGACAGGCAGGACGTAGGGGTGTTACCTCCACACGAGGGCCCTGAACCTGGGTAAAATCTTTGCCCTGCTTGTCAGCCGACGATACTTCCAGCTCTACCACGTTCTCTCCCCCATATTCATAACCTAGGGACCTTAACCATGGGTCTTGATGAGTCTACCCCTCGTCAAGTGGCGCCGTCTGTGGGAAAGAATAGCGCTGGACTCGAAGTTTCGCCGGTCCCAACAGCAAACGGCAAATCGCCGATCTCATCTGCAAACGGCAACTCGCCGGCCATGTCAGCAAACAGCAACTCGCCGATCCAGGCGACACACGGCGACTCGCCGATCCACTCGAAAAGCGGCAGCCTGCCCGCTTCACCTGCAAAAAGCGCATCTGCTCTTCCAATGAATTTCAATCCGCACTCGCCGAGCTTCAGGAGGCGTTTTCCGGCCTTGAATCAGGTTTGAGTTTAACTGTTGGAGCATTCAATTTTTTCGTAAACAATCTTGGCACGCAGGACTCGACAGATCCGCAACAACTGGCGCTGGGCGCACTCGAGGCTCCGTCGACTGCGCTCGCCCCGTCGTCGATTCCTGAAGCCTGCTCGCCCGCAACAACCATGTCGACCGGCGAGATCGACAGGTTCATGATGACGGAACTCCAAGGCGAGGAGGCAGAATCAGCATACCGCACAAGCAACGTCGACTTCAACCTACCACTCGACGAGAGTTTCGACTGCGGGATCTCCCTCGATGACTTCTACGAGCCCGCGATTCATAACGACAGCAACGTCGACTCGGAGATCTTCACCAACACCAACCTCGACTCAGAAATCCATAATGGCTTCGCCAACACCGAGATGAGCATAGGCGATGAGCACATCGACAACGAGATTCGCCTCGAAGATCTACTCGATGAACATACTGGCTCTGACATGAGCCTCGACGGCGACGTCGAGTCCATGACTGGAATCGACAGCACATACACCTGTCCACGGGTCACGCCCCATCAGGTCTACGTGGCCTTCTCCGCAGAATCATCCGCAGACGCAGCCGCTCGCAGGCCTGCACAATTCCCATGCACGGTAACCATGCCGGATGGGGTCACAACCTTGACAATCACGGAGGAGATGGCAGCAAAAGCAGATAAAGTCATAAAGGAGTGCACAATGATGCCACCAAATTCCACCCCAGAGGAGATGTTGACCTTCCAGTACTTCAACTGGCAGGAGTCAATTCGACTGCAAAACTACCGAGCGACGCTCGAAGAGCGCAAAAGGCAAGCCAGCCTCTCGAGTGCCCGAAGAAGGGAGCAATCCCTCGGGTCCACAATGCAACCAACCCCACGACCTAGGTCGCGGTTGGCAAGCCTTCCAGAACATGAAAGGGTAGCAATCACCCGTAACCTGTCGTTCATGACAGAGGACGCTAACGGAATCCCAGTGCCCAAAACTGCTGCGGGTGCATTATTCTCCGTAGGTGCTTACCTCAAGGCAATGCAACCTCCGGCGAATGACCCTAACGCAGCCCTGCATCGCCAACAACTCAAATCGCTAGCTCTAGCGGCACAGGCTATACAGCCAGAAGACAAAACTCCAGCAAGGAATCGCGATCGCGACATAGTCGACTCACGACACGCAGCACATCATCGCAGTGGTCGCAGCCACCACTCGGATGAAGGAAGGAGAAGCACGCGCCGGCACAGGTCCAGCAGAAGCAGATCTCGAAGATCCTATAGCAGCGATTCATACTCTGATCGTGAACCAGAGCCATGCGGAGCATTGTGCTTCACTCGACGCATCCGTGAGACGCGGATGCCCAAAGGTTCAAGTTGACAGGCGAACAACCCAAGTACAACGGTCGCCAAGAACCTTCCGGGTGGCTAGAAGATTACAGACTCGCCGTGGCATGCCAGCGTGGCACGAACACCACGGCGATGCAGTACATACGACTCATGCTCGAAGGAACTGCCCGCGACTGGCTCAAGGCGCTCCCTCCATCATCATACGACTCGTGGGACGATTTCCGCAGAGACTTCATCAAAAACTTCGAGCCTCTATGTGAGCGCCCGAAGACATTCGAAGAATTAAGGGCATGCACTCAACGATCAGACGAGTCGTTGAGATCATACATACGGCGGTGGACCGAAATACGCAATTCGGTTGGCAAAGTGTCAGAAGACAGGGCCATGGATGCCTTCATACAAGGTCTCGCCAGGAAGGACTTCAAAGAGGCACTGGTCGTGAAAAGCCAACCTCCCTGGCTGACCTCATCAAAGTTGCGACTGAGTGGGCAGATGGAGAGGATTCTGTACGCAGATCCCGTGCTTCCCCACCACGCGACAACTACGAAAGCGGCAGTCGAGGCCGCAGAGATTCATACAGAGAAGATCGCAGGCGCAAACGTTCCAAACGTCCTTACGACGATAACAGACCCGAGTTCATGGCGGCTGGATACACACAACCCGGGAGGACCAAGATAGAAGCAATCGACGCTCGGATGATCGACGGGACAGTCGAGATCGCGAGCAGCGGAGCGACAGCTACAAAAGGCAAGAATGGCGCAAACGCAGCGACGCAAAACCCGAGCGGTCATTCGAGGAAAAGATGGACGACTGGTGCAGATTCCACCTCTTCAAGGGGGACGACGGAAAACTACGCTCCAATCACACCCTAAGGAACTGCAGGGAATTCGACCAAATGGCGACTGACTACATGATACGACTCAAAAGGTACGGCCCAGCACCTGCTCAGCCCACGCCTGCACCCACCACAGCCGAACGCTGTGCCCGCTCTCATGGCGCCACAGCCGCCACCGCAACCACCACCACAGCCTGCTCCAGGCGCAAACCTCGCAGGTGCCATACAACCCGTACTACGGGCGGAAGATGATCAATATCCACAGCCCCACGGGCAGATGTACATGATACAAAAGGGTCGCCCCTCCAACAGGCAGCAAAAGCTAATCACTCGACAGGTGAACATGGCTGTCATGGCACCTCCTGCCGTGCCCGAATTTCTGAAGGGATCGGAAACCATCATAAGCTTCAGTCGAGAGGATCATCCCCCAGCTGTAGTTCGACCAGGGCACGCGGCTCTGGTACTCGACGCGCAAATAGGAGGCTACGCCATGACCAAGGTCTTCATGGATGGAGGCAGCGGCATAAACATCATCTTCGCGGACACGCTCCGCAAAATGAACAGGTCAGTCGAAAACCTCCCAAAATCTTCAAATACCTTCCACGGTATCGTTCCTGGCAAAGCAATTAGCCCAGAAGGCACCATACAACTCGACGTTACGTTCGGGGACAAAAGCCACTTCAGGACAGAGTCGATTGAGTTCGAGGTCGTCGACTGGAAATCACAATACCATGCTATTCTTGGTCGCCCGACGTTTGCTCGATTCATGGCGGTGCCACACTACGCGTACCTCACGCTGAAGATGCCAGGACCAAAGGGAGTCATCACTGTCCGTGGAAACTTTCAAAGGTCCGATGCTTGCGACCGCGAGTTCAGCAAAATCTCCGAGATGTTCGGGGTGGAAGAATCACTCGCCGACCTGGCGATTTCCAACGACCGCACACTCCTTCCGGAGCATAAGAAGTTGGCAGTCGACAGATCCTTCAATGCTACAAATGACACAAGGTCGCATCAGGTGCACCCGACCGATCCGTCCAAGACAGTCAACATATCTTCGAGCCTGCCTATCGCATAGGAAGGCGCGCTCGTCGAATTCCTCCGTGAGAACTGGGAAATATTTGCGTGGTGTCCAGCCGACATGCCAGGTATTCCCAGGGAATTCGCCGAGCACTCTCTCCAATTGTTTCCAGATGCAAAGCCAGTCAAGCAAACGATGCGTCGAATCTCCGGCCCAAAGCGAACCGCAGTCGAATCTGAAGTCGACCGGTTACTCGCAGCAGGATTCATTAGGGAAATCAAGAAATCACAATGGGTGGCCAACCCCGTACTCGTAGAGAAGAAGCATACAGACATCCTTCGGATGTGCGTGGACTTCACAGCGCTGAACAAGTGCTGTCCAAAGGATCACTTCCCGCTACCCCGAATCGACCAGATCGTCGACTCCACCGCCGGATGCGCACGACTCTCCTTTCTGGATGCTTACTCAGGTTATCACCAGATAAGGATGAAGCAAGAAGACGAAGAAAAAACGGCGTTCATAACCCCACTCGGGGTCTACTGCTACACAACTATGCCCTTTGGGCTCAAAAACGCGGGTGCAACATACCAGCGCATGATGCAGGACTGCCTCAAAAAGCAAATCGGACGCAACGTCCAGGTCTACGTGGATGACATTGTCATTACCACAAGGGAAGAACACACACTACTCGACGATTTGAGGGAGACGTTCGCAAACCTCAAACGCTTCCATATCAAGCTCAATCCTAAGAAGTGCACGTTCGGCGTTCCAGCCGGGCAGCTCCTAGGGTACCTAGTCTCTGCCCGTGGAATCGAAGCAGACCCGGAGAAAATACAGGCCATCCTCACAATGCAAAGGCCTTCAAAGCTTCACGATGTGCAGAAACTAGCAGGACGAGTAGCAGCGCTCAGTCGATTCATCAGCAAACTGGGTGAAAAGGCTCTACCATTCTATCGACTGATGAAGAAGGCGGACAAGTTCGAGTGGACGCCAGAAGCTGAAGCAGCCTTCACAGATCTCAAGCGGATCCTCACAAGCCCTCCGATCCTCGTCGCACCTAAGGAACGGGAACCACTCTACCTGTATGTCTCGGCTACAAACAGGGTGGTGAGCACCGTACTGGTAGTCGAACGCATGGAGGAGGGGCACATCCAAAGCATACAACGTCCAGTCTACTACCTGAGCGAGGTTCTCTCCATATCAAAACAGCGGTACCCGCACTATCAAAAGCTGGCATACGCTGTATTCATGTCCTCAAGGAAGTTGACACACTACTTCACCGAGCACCCGATCACCGTGGTAAGTAACTCAGCAATCGGTGATATCCTCACAAACCCCAATGCAACGGGTCGAGTCGCAAAATGGCTCATCGAGCTGGCTCCAAGAGACATCAAGTACGAGCACCCGAAGGCTATCAAAGCACAAGTCCTACCCGACTTCACAACCGAGTGGATAGAGGCCCAATTACCTGGAGCACCAGACGTGTCCAATTCCTGGACCATGTACTTCGATGGGTCCAAGAAACACGAAGGCGCAGGCGCAGGCGTCATCCTCATATCACCAAAAGGGGACAAGCTACGTTATGTTTTGCAGATGGGATTCAAACTACCCTCCAATAACGAGGCTGAATACGAGGCTCTGATCCATGGCATGCGGATGGCAAAAGCACTTGGGTGCACTCGATTGATGATCTACGGCGACTCCAATCTCGTGGTGCAGCAAACAATGAAGGCCTGCGACGCAATCGCGGACAACATGATCGCTTATCGCGACCTGTACAACACACTGGAGGGCAGCTTCGAGGCTGTGAGTTGAGGCACATAGGAAGGGAAAGTAACGAAGAAGCAGACATGCTAGCCAATCTTGGCTCAACTGGCGCACAAATTCCACCTGGTGTCTTCCTCGAGCGCATCGAACACAGATCTATCAAGGAGAAACGAGAGCCTCCTCCGTCGACTACGCCAGCCAAAAGCAAAGCGCCCAGCACAGAGGACCCCCCAGTCGAGGTACTCCTCATTGAGCCAACTTGGACTCAACCTTTTCTGGCTTACATACTCCGCGGCGAGCTACCAGATGACATAACCGAGTCCCGACGCGTGACTCGAAGATCAAAAGCATACACCGTTATCAACGGCGAGTTATACAAGCGCAGCATATCAGGTATGTTCCAAAGATGCATCGCATTCGAAGATGGCCAAGCCATACTTCGAGATATTCATGCAGGTACCTGTGGGCATCACGCCAGCAGTCGATCACTCGTAGCCAAAGCCTTTCGCGCAGGGTTTTACTGGCCTACAGCACTCAAAGACGCGGAGGACATAGTCAAAAGGTGCGTCGGCTGCCAGAAATTCGCAACAAGGCCGCACGCACCCGCATCGGCGTTGAAGACTATACCGCTGGCCTGGCCTTTCGCCCAATGGGGGCTCGATATGGTTGGGCCACTCAAAAAATCATCGCATGGCGGGCATACTCACCTACTGGTGGCAGTCGACAAGTTCACAAAGTGGATCGAGGCGGTCCCCATCACAAATTCGACTGCTACTACGGCAGTCAACTTCATAAAGAGCATCATCTACCGCTTCGGTGTCCCAAACAGTATCATCACTGATAACGGCACAAACTTCACGGCTGAGGAGTTCAAAACCTTCTGCAAAGAGCAGGACATTACGCTCAACTACGCATCCGTGGCGCATCCACAATCCAATGGCCAAGTCGAAAAGGCCAATGGACTTGTGACGAGTGGGATCAAGAAGCGCCTCCTGGTGCCACTCAAAAGAGCTGCGGGTGCTTGGGTCGAAGAACTACCATCTGTGCTATGGAGCCTACGCACAACTCCCAACACTTCTACGCAGTTCACCCCATTCTTCATGGTCTATGGTGCAAGCAATCTGCCATCAGATGTGCGGTTCAATGCACCACGAGTTGAAGCATACAATGAAGACGACGCAGAAGAAGCACTCGAAGATGCAGTCGACTTACTCGATGAGCGCGAGACACGGCCTTGGCCCGCACAGCTGTTTACCAGCAGGATCTCCGCAACTACCATAGCCGTCGACTGCGAACCAGGTCCTTTGTTGTGGCGACCTGGTTCTTCGATTGAAGCAAAAGAAGGTGCACAAGCTCGCTTCCCCATGGGAAGGTCCCTTCATCATCACGGAGGTCCTTGGTGGAGGCGCATATCGACTGAAGCACGCGAAGACAGGCGAACTCTCTCATAATCCTTGGAACGTTGCGCATCTGCGCCGTTTCTACGCATAAAGTGCTCACAGTCATACAATGTAATAGGCTATATGTCGGATGGCTGCAGGTTTCAGACGCGCTCTTTTCCTTACCAGGGTACCTAAGGGGACTGGAAGGTTTTTAATGAGGCGGCCTGCAGCCTAACATTCAAAAGAGGAATAAAATCAATGTTCCTTCGACTTCTTTGTGGTTACTACCCGCATAATTCATACCTTAACCGCACCCGAAACCCTCGGGGGCTGTGTTATCGATCAAATGAGCTCTCGCTCTTGCAGAAACACAATGCCTTAGCCGCACCCGAATGCTCGGGGGCTGCGTAACAAGGATCCAAACAAAGAACACAAAAACTCTGCAGCCGCACTCGAATACTCGGGGGCTGCACAGTCATTGGTTCACAACCAACACATATTTCACAAACCCCGCTCGACTGACTCGGGGGCTCGACAAAAAATCAAAGTATACAAACTATACAATATACAAAGAGTCAAAAATTACACTCGGGGGCTGCCCCCTATACAAAAATTGCACTCGCAAACTATTCTAATCCTCAGGCTCGTCCTTTACGGGCAGCTCGGGACCGCAAAGCTGTTCGCGAGTGCACTCGATTAGTGTCTCCGCAGCTGGATCGTGTCATCCAGGTCTTTGTTCGAGAACCTCTCCGGCTGCAGGTGTCCGCAACACCAACCTTGGTTTTCGACTACGCATATACGCCATTGCAGCGTTGGCTCCAATCACAAGTCTCTGAGACAGCAACTCTCGAATGGGATTTGTTTGACGGAAGATGTTCAACAAAGCACGAATCCCTTGTGGTTGTGGCCCCGCAGGAAAAAGAGTCTCGTTCAGGCGAATAAACGCTGCCCGGCATAACTCCAGCAGTTCAGCACTTCGCCAGACGCGATCCTTCAGGGTGGCGAGTATGCGGGCATGGTACCTATCAAGCCAAAAGTGTTGACGCCCAGTCGTAGGGTCGTCAACCACGCTATCCAGACGCCCTTCCACGCGAATCTTTTCAGCCTGGAAGTTGTCGACAAAGCCTACAAACACGGGCGCACCAGTCAGATCAAAAGGACAATAGCTACGCAAAAAGCTTGTAAACAGAGCAAGACTCGAACTTACACTCGAGTTGCCTGTTCACAAGATCCATCTCCCCGAGCACATATTCCTCGCGTTGGGTGGCCAACGCGGGTCTCGCCCTCAATCGATTCAGCTCAGCCTGGGCGTCCTTCAGATCTTGCTCCATTCTCACAAATTTGGCCTTCATAAACTCCATCACCTTGGCATCATTTACCACCTGACCCTGGGATCGGGTGGTGATTGGAGCCTGCGAGGAACTAGTCGCAGTAGCAGGTTCTCGTGACTGTTCAAAGAGCATAATCACAAACACAAAGTTTGTGTCAGAAGCTAAAACTCATGTCATAAGCATACAACTCTTCGAGTGAAAGACATTAGCAAAAGACTATTTGCATAAACAAGGTAGCACAAACAAAGCGCAGACTCGCGCAGTTCAGAAGGTATCATTACAAGGCAAAAAACAAAAGGGTACAGCTACCCTAAACCTAAGATTCGATTTCCTAAGCAGACGATTGGCAGTCTCGAGTGCCCGGCGCTCCATGGTGGTCATAAAAACCTCGGCCAGTCGCGCGGCGGCTCCGCTCACCCCCTTCAGAGAAATGGGCTTCCCATCTGGCTTCCGAGGGAACGCAGACAGTGCTGCCTCGTAGTCGCAATCTATCCCATGTCCCATAAGAAGCTTGATGGTGGACTCGGATCCGCGTACCGTGTTGGCGCGAGCGAAACCCGCCATGGTGGACGTCCCGGGGCCAAACACGTCGGCGAAGTCGTCCGCCGTCGACGGCACTACGCCAGTCGGGAACACCACCTTGTATACAGCGCCAAGTGTGCTCGTCGATTTGGCGAGTGCGTCTTTCGCCTGGTTGCATAGGCGCCTAAGCCGCCCACACCTGTTCCAGCGAAAGATCACCACTCACGCCGCAGAGGCCGGTGCGCCAACAGCTTCTGCACAATTCAAAAAGGCAAAAGTCATTTCATGACACTCGACAGTTATATCGTCATATCAAAAGGAGAAAAGATTACTCACCTCCCATGGCCTGCGCGAGTGCCGCGAGCTGGTCAGCATATCCTCGCTCGCGTGCAGCGGCTGAGTTGGTGGCGGCAGCCAGCTCTTTCTTCGACTCTTCGCGCTGCGCGGCGAGTGCGTCTTCCAGCTCCTTCTTCTCGCCTGGCCCAGCAAAATCACGTGCATTCAATACTCGACAAAATCAAGCATTGCAAAAAGAAATTCAGCAAAACAAAAGCAAAAGGAGAACTCACGACTGAGCCGCTCTAGCTCGGCGCGCATGGTATCCCTCTCCTGCTCCACCTGGACATAAGCCTTGGCAGAATCTGCCAAGGTGTGGTAGAAGGGCTGCAAGCACACGAATTCAGCAAAAATTCAAACTCTCACAGTCCCAACTAAACGGGTCAAGCAAAAAGTACTTACGTGGTTCATCCACGGCTCAGGAGCCGCGACTGATGTCCCGACTCTGGGTTGCCGCCTTGGCGTTTCATGACAGCATCAGTGGCCATTGGCTGGCAGCCTCGTTTCCAGTCGGTGCAGAATTCGAGTGCTCCAGGGTTGGAACATTCTCGACTGGAGGAGTCCCAGGCTGATTGTTTTCAGCGCTGTGGCAACACAACAAAGCAAAAAGACGGTCAGCACAAATATGTGACAGCACAAAATTCTCATATCATACTCAAAAAACACATACCTGTGCTCCTCATCTTCCTCATCTTCGGAGTCGCCAAAAATTGGTCCCCAAAGGCTGGGGTACCACTCGACTGAAGAGGAAGAGTTGAGCTTGTTGAGCACGCACGCAAAGGAGCGGCTTGGAAAACAGGTGGTGAGCCTGATTCCTCGTCATCCTCCAAGCCCTGCCCCTCGCGGGTGAACTCACAGCAGAAGGCGCCTTCTTGGCCAGTCGACGCCGCTTCGGTGGCGCGGTATCGACTTCTTGGTCAGCGGTGGCCTTGTCTTCAGATTGGACCTCTTCTGCTGCTTCCTCCTCGACCTCCTCCACATGTGAAGTGGTGGCAGAAGGGATGGGCGACTGATCCCCTTTCGGGTCCACCACCTGTACCTGGTTTCTTCAGTCTCGCCATTTTCAGGCAGAGGAGGAAGGGAGGCAGCAGTCGAGTGACCCTGCATAGCATACATCACAAATTGCAAAGTCAGAATCAAAAATCGCATATCGCAGAACATACGAGTGGCAAACTCTTCATTGCAAGCAGGCTATAACACATACATACCTCAAGCAAAGGGTTCTCCAACCCATATGGTTCAACAGGGCAGTCGACGTTGCAAGTGTCGGCTGCCGTCAGATTGGTGATGTGCCGCACATGCGTCAGCAGCTCACTCCTTGACAGCTCCTCTGGGTTCATTCGGGTGATGTCACCCGCGCCTTCATACTCCCACATGGGGTGCGCTCGGGCACGGATGGGCCACACCCGCCTCTTCACAAAGGTGGCGATATGGATGCCTGTGACCTTGTCCAGCATGCCTCCGATCCGAGCCAGCAAAGGGCTTGCCTCCTCCATTTCTTCGGCTGAGAGCTGGTGATCCCACGCCTTGGTCCTGGAAAGCTGCAGTCGAGAAGGCGGCGATCGTCTTGCTCGACAGTCGCATAAAACCACCCTTCCTCCAGCCTTGGGCGGAGTCGACGGTCTTCAGGCGGAAGTAGCGGGTGTCGCTGCGCACCTGGATTCCACAGCCGCCACGGGGTAGGTGCGACCACCTCCTCTGTTCGGTCGCACCATGAAGATGGCTTTCCATAGCGCCCAGCTGGGTGCGACGCCGAGGAAGCACTCGCACAGCGTGATGAAACACGCAATATGCATAATACCGTTCGGGGTGAGATCATGGATCTGCACCCCGTAGGCAAAAAGAAGACCACGAACAAAGTCGTGGAGGGGAAGCGAAAGCCCCTGGCAAAACTCCGCAAAACAAACACGCTCGTTGGCGCGTGGTTCGGGGAGTACCTCCTTGGGCGACGGCGCGCGGACGGCGAGCTGCTCCGCGGGTGGCAGATACCCTGCTCGCGGAGCTTGAGCAAATGGGCGTCCTTGATGGTGGACTTCGCCCATCCCCGCTGCCCTTCTTCAGCGCGGCGGACGCAGATGTACCCGCCACGGTCTTCTTGCCCTTGGCCGCATCGGTCGCGGCAGCGGCGGCAGCACCACGCTTGGAGCCTCCACCTTTCGCCATTGCACAGTGGAGGGTGTGGGGCAAAGAGCTTGGGCGCAGAGCAATGGAGGGGCGCGAGGAGGAAGATGAGACGAGGGGCGGCGCAGGGAGCAAATGGCAAGTAAAAAACTCTGCCAGCGCCGTCCCCCTATTTACCACAGATCGCAAAACGATCGCAACCGTCAAAACAAATGCATACGCTCCGCGCGAAATCTGGCCATACACGTGGCGGCCACGGAGAGCAACCGTCGCCGGCCACTCCGCCCACTACGCACGAGAATCCAGGAAACCATCATCACGCCCCGTGAAAATCGCGCCAGAACGGTCAAATCAAGTCCACGCGGCGTCATCCCTGGTCAGCTCTGCAAAACGGGCCCACAAACAGGGTCACGTCTTATCAAACTCTCCAAGCACGCCACCGCTTGTCAGAGATGGCAGTCGCAAAATGCGTCATTGCTGACGTTGTTTCATCTTTCACAACTGGCATAAAAGTCACTCGATGATATCTTCGGGTGGTCTCTCGCATAAGTCTCGGTTGGTTTTTAGCAAAGGTCATAGAGGCCAGTCGAAATTTCGACTGCAGCATCATACTCCCATCGGGAGCGTATCAAAAAATTTCTTTGACTAAAATGTGCAGGGTAAAAGATTTTGAGATTATCCTCCATTGCAAGCAATAAAGCACAATCTCGGGGGCTACTCCCATCGGGAGCGCTGTCGCGCACCCGATAGAATAATGGCAAAAGTGTCAGTCGACGAAACATTCGACTAAGTTCATAAGCAAAATCACACTCAAAATATTCCCGAGTTGATCCGACGATCCTTGGATGCTGCATGCATAGTGCAAAGGTAAGACCCACCGATCAGTCGAGCTGGGCTAAGGACCGCTCCAGCAGCGTTATCCTTAAATTTCCGTGTCAGCAGACATGATGAATATCCCCGACGGACGCGTTGGGTTGATTCAAAATTATACTGCAGTTCGATTCCGTAAGACCTCAACGGCCGTTTCGAGTCTGTCCAGTTTGTTCCAGATTCGAGTCCGGGGACTCGAGTTTGATTGAAAGCTAGTATGGTTTTGCCACAAATGGTAGTTAACTGGCCCCGATCCGTCGTGTGTGCCGGGCCTGCTAAGCTAATATCCCTTGACTATCATAAGCAAAAACTCATAGTCGATGAAACACTCGACATAGCCAACATGTGCTATTTCATAAGAATTCTAAATACAGATGCAAAAAATGTAACGTGCATGATGTATGAGTCCATGCCCGACTCTTCGAATCAGACAAGTACTCGGGGGCTACTGACATGGGTATGCCTATCGGGTACCCTACCATGAGGGTACCTGGTGCACGTATCGACTAGGCCCAACTATCAGAGCCTACATGAAGCCCATGAAGGGAGGCCCACGAAGATGGAGTATCCTCCAAGTTTGGCGAAACAATAGTCGGTTTAGAGTTTCCTTACTTGTAAATCGAGTCGGTTACGAACACCCGAGACCCAGCCTATTATTTAAGGACTGGGAGGGCCATCGAACCAGACACGTACCACCAGAGCCACAAACCCTAGCGAGATCGACATCTCGCCGGGACCCTTGTAACCATCATATTCACAAAGCAATAACAGACAGGCAGGACGTAGGGGTGTTACCTCCACACGAGGGCCCTGAACCTGGGTAAAATCTTTGCCCTGCTTGTCAGCCGACGATACTTCCAGCTCTACCACGTTCTCTCCCCCATATTCATAACCTAGGGACCTTAACCATGGGTCTTGATGAGTCTACCCCTCGTCACTTTCGGTGCCCCTAATTACGATGGGCTATTGTTCGGCACCTGCTAGAACATGGAGCAAGGAGTCCCTGTGGGGGAGGTGATGACAGCTTGTGTGATCATGCACAGCATAATCGTGGAGGATGAGCGCGATGATAGTATGTATGATCAGACATGGAAGTTTCAGGGGGAGTTGGTTGAGCCTGAGGAGTGTCAACTTTTGCCGGTTCCTCGACTTCCACCGTGAGGTCTATGAGAAGGCGTCGCATGTTCAGTTCCACAATGATTGGTGGAGCATGTGTGGCAGCACTACGGAAAACAACTATTTGTGGAACCATTTGTATTATCTGCTGAACTATTTGGATTGTAATAACTATTTGAATTATTCGGATGTAACAACTATTTGTTCCTTATTTTTGTTTGTTTGAATGATCAAAGTGATAAAAATGATCAAAACCCTGGCCGGGCGGACTGGATGCATCGGCCCGTTGGGTGCAGTGGCCAGGGGGGACGGATATGGGTCGGACGCCTGTCTGTTTGCCGACCCAAAGAACAAATCCCGAACAAAACGCGCGTCCGTTTGCGTTGGCCGTTGGAGACATCCTTATAACGTTCATAGAACCAACCGAGCTTTGTGTGGAGTTTACGGAGTAGCTAGCTAAATTTTCTCAAAATAGCAATTATATATGAGTCAAAGTCAATGTGGCGTAACTTTGAACAATCTTATAAACAAACAAAATAGTATGAACATTTAGAATACCAAATTCATAAACAGACAGATAAAAGTATTTTTTTTGTATTATGTTTATATTAGGTCTTCTAATGTTCATATTTTCTATAAAATGGATCCAAAATTAAACTACCTAACTTTTGACTAAAATATACGCCTTATTTTGAGAAACGGATGTGTTAGAGCATCTCAAACAGATGCTCTATAATAGGCGCCACTTTTTGGTTATAGGGCACCAGTTTTAACGTTTTTAGGGCACCAAAAAAATTCTACTTTACCAGATGCCTATTTTAGGGCACGTCCTCTCCAACAGATACCCTATTTTATGGCACCGTGGCCGTGCCACTCCTTCTGTTTTGTGTTATTTTGAGAGATAAAAATGAAGATATGATCAAATCATGAACTAAACATTGCAAAAAATAACACATATAAATTAAGTTCAATCCATAGCATATCATAGATCCATCAAACAACACATAGTACAAAACACTTCCGGCAGAGACAGTTAGCTGAGGAGTCGCCCTTGAGCGCAATGGTGCACGCGCGGCTAAGCCGGCATATGATATGTCCACTACTATGCACAGATCGAGTTCTGGGCCACGGTGTGTTGATAGATGATTTGTTGCCTAAGTGTAGATGACTGTGACCGTTCATATATATCAACGAAACTGCCGTGCGCGCGTGCACATTGCGTAAATGCTTTTTCGATCGAAATGCATGCGTAGGTTGGGCTTGACACATCACGATCTTGCATGATTAATGTAAGCCAACCATGCATAAGGACTTTGTGTACATCAGCTGAGTGCAGTACGTGAAGAGTCAGCAAAATGACCGAAAAGTTAACTGTGGCCTACTGGCAACTAAATCTCTCTATTTTCTTTTTGTTATCGAAGCTCAATCGCTCGAATTTATTGAATCCGACATCATATTAGTGTGCAGATTAAAAAAAAGATAACTCCAGCATGACGTAACTGATAGGTTAGCTCTCGCTCCGTACGAGCCCTCCGCGGGCAGGCGAGGTCCGTACGAGCCCTCCGTGGCCAGGCACTCGCCTGCCGCGGCCGCCACCGCCGACGTCCCTCCCTGGCATGGTGTCTCCCTCCTGTGGCACCGCGGCCGGCTCGGCTCGTCCCCTCTCGGAACGGGAGCGCCGCCTTCGCGCAGAGGAAAGCCCCAGATCTATTCTGCGTCCCCGACCTCTGGAACCAGTCCTTCGCCGAAGTCGCCGCCTCGACGCCGCCTCCCGGCCCTCCGCCGGCGTACGACACCCCGACCGCTGCGCTCCGTCATCATCCGTCTCCGGGATGAAGGATGCGAGGAGATCGGGTCCGCGGCCCGCCGCGACGCTGACAAGGACGGCTGGCTGACTGCCCTTGGCAGGCGCCGCCCCTACCTTCGCTCGCGCCCGCGCCGGCCGCTCCGGCCTTCCAGCGCCGCGCTTCCCGGCCCTTCCTTGCTGGGAAATGCCTCAACTGCCTCTCCAGGAAACCTTCGGGCGGCCTGTACCTCCCTCAACTGCAAGGAGCTGGCCATGTCGCTAGGCAGTGCACGTAGTGGCGCGGCGGCGCCCACTCAGGGTGGCTCGCGCGCTCGCGATCCGCCATGCCGACTCAACGCCAAGATCTGCTGCAACTGTCGTCGGGATGCCTCCGACACTCAGAGGGTTCGCGGGCGGCCACGCCACCTCTCCTGAAGCCGCCTGAGCTGCTGCGTGCACCATCACCGCACGCCATGGGCGGCAAGCAACGCGCCCATCGTCCCCGAGGTGTGCATCATTGAGCG